>OY293421.1:4720065-5320065 GCA_958502065.1 Chrysolina americana | reverse complement strand
AAAAATAGCATTTTTTCGAATTTGACGCGTCTCTCCCTCATTTCACAAACACACGAAGAATCTGAAAAATTGAAAAACTTATTGAATTCACTAACTGCATGATCCCAAAATCGGGATTATCATCAAAATTGCCCGAGCTGCCTTCGTTCTCGAGCAACTGCCCAAATATTGCATTTTTTCGAATTTGACGCATCTCTCCCTCGTTTCACGGACACACGAAAAATCTGAAGAATTTTAAAACTTGTTAAATTCACTAATTGCATGATTCCAAAATCAGGAGTACCATCAAAATTGCTCGAGCTGCCTTCGTTCTCGAGTAACCGGCTATAAATTGCATTTTTTCGAATTTGACGCGTCTCTCCCTCAATTCACGGACACACGAAGAATCTGAAGAATTTCAAAACTCTATAAATTCACTAATTGCATGATTCCAAAATCAGGAGTACCATCAAAATTGCTCGAGCTGCCTTCGTTCTCGAGTAACCGGCTAAAAATAGCATTTTTTCGAATTTGACGCGTCTCTCCCTCATTTCACAAACACACGAAGAATCTGAAAAATTGAAAAACTTATTGAATTCACTAACTGCATGATCCCAAAATCAGGATTATCATCAAAATTGCCCGAGCTGCCTTCGTTCTCGAGCAACTGCCCAAAAATTGCATTTTTTCGAATTTGACGCATCTCTCCCTCGTTTCACGGACTTGAAAACTTCTATAATTCACTAAATGCATGATTCCAAAATCAGGAGTACCATCAAAATTGCACGAGCTGCCTTCGTTCTCGAGTAACCGGCTAAAAATAGCATTTTTTCGAATTTGACGCGTCTCTCCCTCATTTCACAGATACACGATGAATCTGAAGAATTTCAAAACTCATTGAATTCACTAACTACATGATCCCGAAATCAGGAGTACCATCAAAATTGCTCGAGCTGCCTTCGTTCTCGAGTAACCGGCTATAAATTGCATTTTTTCGAATTTGACGCGACTCTCCCTCATTTCACGGACACACGAAGAATCTGAAGAATTTCAAAACTCAATAAATTCACTGATTGCATGATTCCAAAATCAGGAGTACCATCAAAATTGCTCGAGCTGCCTTCGTTCTCGAGTAACTCAAAACTCATTGAATTCACTAACTGCATGATTCCAAAATCAGGAGTACCATCAAAATTGCTCGAGCTGCCTTCGTTCTCGAGTAACCGGCTAAAAATAGCATTTTTTCGAATTTGACGCGTCTCTCCCTCATTTCACAGACACACGATGAATCTGTATAATTGAAAACCTCATTGAATTCACTAACTACATGATCCCGAAATCAGGAGTATCATCAAAATTGCCCGAGCTGCCTTCGGTCTCGAGCAACTGCCCAAAAATTGCATTTTTTCGAATTTGACGCGTCTCTCCCTCATTTCGCGGACACACGAAGAATCTGAAGAAATTAAAAACTTCTATAATTCACTAACTGCATGATTCCAAAATCAGGAGTACCATCAAAATTGCACGAGCTGCCTTCGTTCTCGAGTAACCGGCTAAAAATAGCATTTTTTCGAATTTGACGCGTCTCTCCCTCATTTCACAGAAACACAAAACTAATTGAATTCACTAACTGCATGATCCCGAAATCAGGAATACCATCAAAATTGCTCGAGCTGCCTTCGTTCTCGAGTAACCAGCAATAAATTGCATTTTTTCGAATTTGACGCGTCTCTCCCTCATTTCACGGACACACGAAGAATCTGAAGAATTTCAAAAATCAATAAATTCACTAATTGCATGATTCCAAAATCAGGAGTACCATCAAAATTGCTCAAGCTGCCTTCGTTCTCGAGTAACCGGCAAAAAATCGCATTTTTCGAATTTGACGCGTCTCTCCCTCATTTCACGGACACACGAGGAATCCGAACCATTTAAAATCTCATTGAATTCACTGACTGTATGATTCCAAAATCAGGAGTACCATCAAAATTGCACGAGCTGCCTTCGTTCTCGAGTAACCGCGAAAAAATCGATTTTTTTCGAATTTGACGTGTCTCTCCCTCATTTCGCGGACACACGAAGGATCTGAAGAAATTATAAACTTCTATAATTCACCAACTGCATGATTCCAAAATCAGGAGTACCATCAAAATTGCACGAGCTGCCTTCGTTCTCGAGTAACCGCGAAAAAATCGATTTTTTTCGAACCTGACGTGTCTCTCCCTCATTTCACGGACACACGAAGTATCAGGAGTATTTCAAAACACATCGATTTCACTAATTGCATGATTTCGAAATCAGAAGTACCATCAATATTCTTCGAGCTGCCTTCGTTTTCGAGAAACCGCAAAAAAATGGATTTTTTTCGAATATGACGCGTCTCTCCGTCATTTCACGGACACACGAAGAATCTGAAGAATTTCAAATCTCAATAAAATCACTAATTGCATGATTCCAAAATCAGGAGTACCATCAAAATTGCTCGAGCTGCCTTCGTTCTCGAGTAACCGGCAAAAAATCGCATTTTTCGAATTTGACGCGTCTCTCCCTCATTTCACGGACACACGAGGAATCCGAACCATTTAAAATCTTATTGAATTCACTAACTGTATGATTCCAAAATCACGAGTACCATCAAAATTGCTCGAGCTGCCTTCGTTCTCGAGTAACCGGCTAAAAATAGCATTTTTTCGAATTTGACGCGTCTCTCCCTCATTTCACAGACACACGATGAATCTGAAGAATTCCAAAACACATTAATTTCACTAACTGCATGATCCCGAAATCAGAAGTATCATCAAAATTGCTCGAACTGCCTTCGTTCTCGAGCAACTGCCGAAAAATTGCATTTTTTTGAATTTGACGCGTCTCTCCCTAGTTTCAAGGACACACGAAGAATCTGAAGAATTGAAAAACTCATTGAATTCACTAACTGCATGATCCCGAAATCAGGAGTACCATCAAAATTGCTCGAGCTGCCTTCGTTCTCGAGTAACCGGCTAAAAATAGCACTTTTTCGAATTTGACGCGTCTCTCCCTCATTTCGCGGACACACGAAGAATCTGAAGAAATAAAAAACTTCTATAATTCACTAACTGCATGATTCCAAAATCAGGAGTACCATCAAAATTGCTCGAGCTGCCTTCGTTCTCGAGTAACCGGCTAAAAATAGCATTTTTTCGAATTTGACGCGTCTCTCCCTCATTTCACAGACACACGATGAATCTGAAGAATTTTAAAACTCATTTAGTTCACTAACTGCATGATCCCGAAATCAGGAGTATCATCAAAATTGCTCGAGCTGCCTTCGTTCTCGAGTAACTGCCCAAAAATAGCATTTTTTCGAATTTGACGCGTCTCTTCCTCATTTCACGGACACACGAAGAATCTGAAGAATTTCAAAACTCATTAAATTCACTGATTCATGATTCCAAAATTAGGAGTGCAATCAAAATTGCTCGAGCTGCCTTCGTTCTCGAGTAACCAGCTAAAGATCGCATTTTTCGAATTTGAAGCGTCTCTCCCTCATTTCACAGACACAAGAAGAATCTGAAGAATTTCAAAACTCATTAAATTCACTAATTGCATGATTCCAAAATCAGGAGTACTATCAAAAATGCTCGAGCTTCCTTCGTTCTCGAGTAACCGGCTATAAATAGCATTTTTTCGAATATGACGCGTCTCTCCCTCATTTCACAAACACACGAAGAATCTGAAAAATTGAAAAATTTATTGAATTCACTAACTGCATGATCCCAAAATCAGGATTATCATCAAAATTGCCCGAACTGCCTTCGTTCTCGAGCAACTGCCCAAAAATTGCATTTTTTCGAATTTGACGCATCTCTCCCTCGTTTCACGGACACACGAAGAATCTGAAGAATTTTTAAACTTATTAAATTCACTAATTGCATGATTCCAAAATCAGGAGTACCATCAAAATTGCTCGAGCTGCCTTCGTTCTCGAGTAACCGGCTATAAATTGCATTTTTTGAATATGACGCGTCTCTCCCTCATTTCACAAACACACGAAGAATCTGAAAAATTGAAAAACTTATTGAATTCACTAACTGCATGATCCCAAAATCAGGATTATCATCAAAATTGCCCGAGCTGCCTTCGTTCTCGAGCAACTGCCCAAAAATTGCATTTTTTCGAATTTGACGCTTCTCTCCCTCGTTTCACGGACACACGAAGAATCAGAAGAATTTCAAAACTCATTAAATTCACTAATTGCATGATTCTAAAATCAGGAGTACCATCAAAATTGTTCGAGCTGCCTTCGTTCTCGAGTAACCGGCTAAATGTAGCATTTTTTCGAATTTGACGCGTCTCTCCCTCATTTCACGGACACACGAAGAATCTGAAGAACTATAAAACAAATTGATTTCACTAACTGAATGATTGCGAAATCAGGAGTACCATCAAAATTGCTCGAGCTGCCTTCGTTCTCGAGTAACCAGCTAAAAATAGCATTTTTTTGAATTTGACGCGTCTCTCCCTCATTTCACAGACACACGAAGAATCTGAAGAATTCCAAAACACATTAATTCCACCAACTGCATGATTGCGAAATCAGGAGTACCATCAAAATTGCTCGAGCTGCCTTCGTTCTCGAGTAACCGGCTAAAAATAGCATTTTTTTGAATTTGACGCGTCTCTCCCTCATTTCACAGACACACGAAGAATCTGAAGAATTCCAAAACACATTAATTTCACCAACTGCATGATTGCGAAATCAGGAGTACCATCAGAATTGCCCGAGCTACCTTCGTTCTCGAGTAACCAGCTATAAATAGCATTTTTTCGAATTTGACGCGTCTCTCCCTCGATTCACGGACACACGACTAATCTGAACTATTTATAAACTTCTATAATTTACTAACTGCATGATTGCGAAATCAGGAGTACCATCAGAATTGCTCGAGCTGCCTTCGTTCTCGAGTAACCGGCTAAAAATAGCATTTTTTTGAATTTGACGCGTCTCTCCCTCATTTCACAGACACACGAAGAATCTGAAGAATTCCAAAACACATTAATTTCACCAACTGCATGATTGCGAAATCAGGAGTACCATCAAAATTGCTCGAGCTGCCTTCGTTCTCGAGTAACCGGCTAAAAATAGCATTTTTTTGAATTTGACGCGTCTCTCCCTCATTTCACAGACACACGAAGAATCTGAAGAATTCCAAAACACATTAATTTCACCAACTGCATGATTGCGAAATCAGGAGTACCATCAAAATTGCTCGAGCTGCCTTCGTTCTCGAGTAACCGGCTAAAAATAGCATTTTTTTGAATATGACGCGTCTCTCCCTCATTTCACAGACACACGAAGAATCTGAAGAATTCCAAAACACATTAATTTCACCAACTGCATGATTGCGAAATCAGAAGTACCATCAGAATTGCCCGAGCTACCTTCGTTCTCGAGTAACCGGCTATAAATAGCATTTTTTCGAATTTGACGCGTCTCCCCCTCGATTCACGGACACACGAAGAATCTGAAGAATTTTAAAACTTATTAAATTCACTAATTGCATGATTCCAAAATCAGGAGTACCATCAAAATTGCTCGAGCTGCCTTCGTTCTCGAGTAACCGGCTATAAATTGCATTTTTTGAATTTGACGCGTCTCTCCCTCATTTCACGGACACACGAAGAATCTGAAGGATTTCAAAACTCAATAAATTCACTAACTGCATGATCCCAAAATCAGGATTATCATCAAAATTGCCCGAGCTGCCTTCGTTCTCGAGCAACTGCCCAAAAATTGCATTTTTTCGAATTTGACGCTTCTCTCCCTCGTTTCACGGACACACGAAGAATCAGAAGAATTTCAAAACTCATTAAATTCACTAATTGCATGATTCTAAAATCAGGAGTACCATCAAAATTGTTCGAGCTGCCTTCGTTCTCGAGTAACCGGCTAAATGTAGCATTTTTTCGAATTTGACGCGTCTCTCCCTCATTTCACGAACACACGAAGAATCTGAAGAACTATAAAACAAATTGATTTCACTAACTGAATGATTGCGAAATCAGGAGTACCATCAAAATTGCTCGAGCTGCCTTCGTTCTCGAGTAACCGGCTAAAAATAGCATTTTTTTGAATTTGACGCGTCTCTCCCTCATTTCACAGACACACGAAGAATCTGAAGAATTCCAAAACACATTAATTCCACCAACTGCATGATTGCGAAATCAGGAGTACCATCAAAATTGCTCGAGCTGCCTTCGTTCTCGAGTAACCGGCTAAAAATAGCATTTTTTTGAATTTGACGCGTCTCTCCCTCATTTCACAGACACACGAAGAATCTGAAGAATTCCAAAACACATTAATTTCACCAACTGCATGATTGCGAAATCAGGAGTACCATCAGAATTGCTCGAGCTGCCTTCGTTCTCGAGTAACCGGCTAAAAATAGCATTTTTTTGATTTTGACGCGTCTCTCCCTCATTTCACAGACACACGAAGAATCTGAAGAATTCCAAAACACATTAATTTCACCAACTGCATGATTGCGAAATCAGGAGTACCATCAAAATTGCTCGAGCTGCCTTCGTTCTCGAGTAACCGGCTAAAAATAGCATTTTTTTGAATTTGACGCGTCTCTCCCTCATTTCACAGACACACGAAGAATCTGAAGAATTCCAAAACACATTAATTTCACCAACTGCATGATTGCGAAATCAGGAGTACCATCAAAATTGCTCGAGCTGCCTTCGTTCTCGAGTAACCGGCTAAAAATAGCATTTTTTTGAATTTGACGCGTCTCTCCCTCATTTCACAGACACACGAAGAATCTGAAGAATTCCAAAACACATTAATTTCACCAACTGCATGATTGCGAAATCAGGAGTACCATCAGAATTGCCCGAGCTACCTTCGTTCTCGAGTAACCGGCTAAAAATAGCATTTTTTTGAATTTGACGCGTCTCTCCCTCATTTCACAGACACACGAAGAATCTGAAGAATTCCAAAACACATTAATTCCACCAACTGCATGATTGCGAAATCAGGAGTACCATCAAAATTGCTCGAGCTGCCTTCGCTCTCGAGTAACCGGCTAAAAATAGCATTTTTTTGAATTTGACGCGTCTCTCCCTCATTTCACAGACACACGAAGAATCTGAAGAATTCCAAAACACATTAATTTCACCAACTGCATGATTGCGAAATCAGGAGTACCATCAAAATTGCTCGAGCTGCCTTCGTTCTCGAGTAACCGGCTAAAAATAGCATTTTTTTGAATTTGACGCGTCTCTCCCTCATTTCACAGACACACGAAGAATCTGAAGAATTCCAAAACACATTAATTTCACCAACTGCATGATTGCGAAATCAGGAGTACCATCAAAATTGCTCGAGCTGCCTTCGTTCTCGAGTAACCGGCTAAAAATAGCATTTTTTTGAATTTGACGCGTCTCTCCCTCATTTCACAGACACACGAAGAATCTGAAGAATTCCAAAACACATTAATTTCACCAACTGCATGATTGCGAAATCAGGAGTACCATCAGAATTGCTCGAGCTGCCTTCGTTCTCGAGTAACCGGCTAAAAATAGCATTTTTTTGAATTTGACGCGTCTCTCCCTCATTTCACAGACACACGAAGAATCTGAAGAATTCCAAAACACATTAATTTCACCAACTGCATGATTGCGAAATCAGGAGTACCATCAGAATTGCTCGAGCTGCCTTCGTTCTCGAGTAACCGGCTAAAAATAGCATTTTTTTGAATTTGACGCGTCTCTCCCTCATTTCACAGACACACGAAGAATCTGAAGAATTCCAAAACACATTAATTTCACCAACTGCATGATTGCGAAATCAGGAGTACCATCAAAATTGCTCGAGCTGCCTTCGTTCTCGAGTAACCGGCTAAAAATAGCATTTTTTTGAATTTGACGCGTCTCTCCCTCATTTCACAGACACACGAAGAATCTGAAGAATTCCAAAACACATTAATTTCACCAACTGCATGATTGCGAAATCAGGAGTACCATCAAAATTGCTCGAGCTGCCTTCGTTCTCGAGTAACCGGCTAAAAATAGCATTTTTTTGAATTTGACGCGTCTCTCCCTCATTTCACAGACACACGAAGAATCTGAAGAATTCCAAAACACATTAATTTCACCAACTGCATGATTGCGAAATCAGGAGTACCATCAGAATTGCTCGAGCTGCCTTCGTTCTCGAGTAACCGGCTAAAAATAGCATTTTTTTGAATTTGACGCGTCTCTCCCTCATTTCACAGACACACGAAGAATCTGAAGAATTCCAAAACACATTAATTTCACCAACTGCATGATTGCGAAATCAGGAGTACCATCAGAATTGCTCGAGCTGCCTTCGTTCTCGAGTAACCGGCTAAAAATAGCATTTTTTTGAATTTGACGCGTCTCTCCCTCATTTCACAGACACACGAAGAATCTGAAGAATTCCAAAACACATTAATTTCACCAACTGCATGATTGCGAAATCAGGAGTACCATCAAAATTGCTCGAGCTGCCTTCGTTCTCGAGTAACCGGCTAAAAATAGCATTTTTTTGAATTTGACGCGTCTCTCCCTCATTTCACAGACACACGAAGAATCTGAAGAATTCCAAAACACATTAATTTCACCAACTGCATGATTGCGAAATCAGGAGTACCATCAAAATTGCTCGAGCTGCCTTCGTTCTCGAGTAACCGGCTAAAAATAGCATTTTTTTGAATTTGACGCGTCTCTCCCTCATTTCACAGACACACGAAGAATCTGAAGAATTCCAAAACACATTAATTTCACCAACTGCATGATTGCGAAATCAGGAGTACCATCAGAATTGCCCGAGCTACCTTCGTTCTCGAGTAACCGGCTATAAATAGCATTTTTTCGAATTTGACGCGTCTCTCCCTCGATTCACGGACACACGACTAATCTGAACTATTTATAAACTTCTATAATTTACTAACTGCATTATTCCGAAATCAGGAGATCTATCAAAATTGCTCGAGAGAATGTGTAATTTGTTTTGTTACATCTACTCAAATAATGTTATATAATAATTCAAAAGTATTTGCGAATACTCGGCTTTTTCCAAAAACATTCGGTTCAAATTAGCACCAAAATACGCAACTACTCTTACACTCAATCGACCTCGTATCTCTTCTAGCTTCCGAGATTCCAATGATGAGGCTCGAATTTTGGACACCCTGTACACAGGATTGCGAGAATACGCAATCAAACTTACCATTCACTCATCAATTTCGGTAAACACAGCTGCAACGTGAAAAACAAGTCTAAGAATCGCACCGAGCAAAGTTTCCATCCACTGCCGCACACCCAACTCGATTTTTCGGACACAAAAAACACGTTATCGTGATTCAACAAGTTTTCGAAACTTCAGGACGTGCCGCAATACTCCTTCGAGAGAACCACGACGGAAAGTGGAGTTGCGAAGTTGTTTAGCAGCTCCGATGGGGATGAAAATTGAACACGCTTGCGCTTACTTTTCAAAAAGAAATGCAAGATGTTTATCATCAGATGTAGGCGTTGAAGATGTCGAGGGTAGATTACTGGCTTTTGTTTTGGTTAAGGGTAAGTGCTAAGCGCGTGTGTTTCAGTCTCTTAGTGATTTAGGGTTGTTCATCAGTGATCTACTGAATTGTTCCGAATTATACTCTTTGCAGCAGATAATTGAACGATAACGAACTCAATTGAATATTAATTAAATTTTTTGCGTTTTGACTGATAAGATGCCATTTTACTAAACTGAAAATCGTTTATTAACGCGGCACTTTACCGCATAAAACTGTCACTTTACTATACAGGCCGTTTCGTTTATCATGTGATAACATTGCTATATCCTAAACCGTAACAGATATGAAGACGATTAAAAGGGAATAAAGTCACCGAATTAGGATTTGCATCAGCCATAAAAGCATATTTCGTTGTGAAAATACAACAATGAGGACTGACAGTTGTATATCCAACTTGTCATAAATATGACGGAATAGTTCGATTAAACTAGGATTTCTAAAAACCCTGGTATATCGACTGATTAGATTTTGTTTAGATTTTTTTCAAGATACAACAAATGAAATTGATGTCTATTTCTGTATTCGGATCCAAAGATGACGCCTCGTCCTAATGTCAATATTCCAGGGATATAGTAATTGTGATTGTTGATTTTTTCATTTTGGATTTTTTTAAAGTATTACAGAAATCCTTTCGAAGCTGATTTCACCTTATTCAATTTTTAAATGGAATATTTTTACAATTCTCAATCGTGTGAGAAACGAAAATATAAGTTTTTGGTCAAAATACGATTGTCGAAGTCATCGAAGACGTTTCAAAACAAGAACAAAATCCCATTGAATTTTGGGGACATCTAAATAAAAAATGTTCAATTTATGAAAGAGTGGAAACAAAGTCAAGATCTGAGTTATTATTACAATACAATGAAATTAGGAGTAGTCGTAGTTAGAATTTGATGTCATCAAGCCTTACCAAATATATTTCCAGAATGGAATCTGAGATTCAGGCGATCACCAAAAAGTTTTGGAACTCCACCAACTCTGAAATCTGATGATAAAGAATACTCTAAAGAAAGTTGTTTTGATTCTACTGAAAGCACCTATTGAGACAAGCAGTCAAAACGGGCCGTAGCTGCTTTCTGTTGTATTTTTGGCGATGAAATTCCCACTGTATAAGATGTAGCAGAAGATTGGGATTTGAATTCATTTCAAATATTTGTTTCATCTGTTATTTTTGACAATTTCTCGCCATTCTACGATATCTTGGACTCAAACGACTGTTATATAAGATATCCTCTCTTCACACATATGAGCAGTAATAATCACTGCTATAAATAAACTCGATTTTGATTCGAAGTAAACA
The DNA here is from genome assembly GCA_958502065.1 of Chrysolina americana. Taxonomy (NCBI): domain Eukaryota; kingdom Metazoa; phylum Arthropoda; class Insecta; order Coleoptera; family Chrysomelidae; genus Chrysolina; species Chrysolina americana. Next base: position 5,309,199 of record OY293421.1, on the reverse strand, counting down.
TGGCAAATCTGTATGTGGGTGAGAGATAACGATTTATCTAAACATTTCCAATTTCCATATTTCGTTCTGTGCATTCAGCATAATTGTAAATTGACTGTAATAAATGAACCATTATAGTGTTGAATGATAATTATCAGTAACTCAACATAGCTGGGAATTTGATGGTGGTAACAGTGGGGAGGCTGTTGTTGGAGTCGGGTAACTACCCTCCTCCCCCACCGGTCCCCTTGTGCTCTCCACTTATCCACTCGTCAATCTCTTAATCTACCTTTTCGAATCTTCGAAACATTTTATTGAATGTCAACTGATAATTTTCTCTTGCTGAGTTTTTTTAATTCCGAATAATTCAAGTCCTGACCTCCCATAGGAAGAAAAAAAGTTTCTTCATCTTCCTATTCTTTTAGCTGATCCCACTATTGTCTTTCTGATCTAAATGGAAGTCATTTTGTAAAACTTATCAACAAAACAATTTAACAATCCAGGGTCACAATTTTTTTTTTATCTATGAGCATCTTACGTGGTCAAGTCATGTTGACGCAGTATCAAAAAACTGTTACCCTACTCCTATGTTCTTTGGGGTTTATTGGAACCATTGGTCCTAGAGGAATTAGCTGAGGAGGCGAGGTGAACCTCTCGAGGACGCTTATCCCAAGACCTATGAAGAATAGCACCCTGCACGAGGTAACTCTGCATAGCAGTGGTCTCTCAATGCTTCCACAGCGAGAGACCGCTGTGAACTAAACGCAACGGATCTAAACAAGGAATATTGAAAAATTCTCCTTGGTCAAGGGACAGTACTAGGAACCACAGCGTGGAGGAGGGAGCCTACGCTCCGGTGCTCGGTTGGAGGGGGGCGACTGGAGCGCCCTTGGCGCACCGGAGTGGATGCTCTCACTGCGGAAACCTGCCTGGTACACACGTAGTCTCACAGAACGTGGGGGCTTGCCTCAAACAGCCGGCCAAGTAAAAGAAGAAGAAGATTAAAAATCTCCCCAAGTTCAAGGTGGAACAGCATAAGCTGAAGACTGCATGACTAGTGGGTAGACTAGCTGCTATCATCCGAACTACGGGGCAACTGGTGCTCCCTGGTTTCAATTGCATTCCTGCGGCATGCGGGGCTCTGGCGTAGGTGACTGTCTTTCACTAGCTTCTCGTGGGACCATTTATGGAAGAAACATCGGATACCATTCAAAGTGCACATAACAACAAGAAGCAGACTGAAGAGGCTGCCAAAAATGTTGCAAAATCTGCAAGTAAATGGTACCCAACCAAAGGCAAAAATCTGCTCCAGACCAAGGACAACCCTCATGACGGCGGCCAGGAAATAGAGGAATCCAAAAGCCCATTCTAAGCCACCGAAAAACTGAGCCAAAAGCTCAATTGCCTCCAAATAAACCTCCAACACTCAAAAGCAGCCGCGACTGTGCTTAGAAAGAGGTTCATTGAAAGCAATTCACACATAAGAATGCGCCAAGAGCCTTGGATTAACGGAGCACGGATACAAGAACTCAACATTAAATCGTGTAAGTTACTTTACTCACGAAAAACCACGAGCAGTCATATTGCTCGCACCTAATATTAAATTCGTACCTGTTCCAGAGTTCATTACAAAATATTATTTGGCAATCGCCATCGTGCTAACTGAAGCAGGCAATTGCCTCGGGCTACTTCCCAACAGACTTGACAACACCCCCTCCTCTAGAGGAAGTTCAAAACCTCATCATATGGAGCAAAAAAGCGAACAGGCTGTTACATGTGATCAGAAAATAGGTACTTGATCTAACCCTTGCTGATCCATTTATAACAAATTACATCAACAACTGGCATGTTTCTGAGGACTCTTCAATGTCAGACCATCAGAACATTAGGTTCGACTTGAAGACAGGCTTCGAGGGATATAGGGTGCCAAAGTTGACCAATTTTGGCCAACTTGACCAAAGCAACGAAGAAGCAGATTGCCTTGCCAAAGAAGGGGCAAATACACAATTTCCCGGCACAGAACCCTTCTGTGGACTTTCTTGAGCCCACTTAAAAGAAGAATTCCGACGCTGGGAAACTGATGAAATAAAAGTGCCAGGACAAAGACAAGCGAAAAGAGCAAAGTGTGTATATCACCAAAGAAAGCTAAACAGCTTCTGGAGTTGGGCAAGAAAGACTTGAAGATGGTATCGGGATTTCTCACTGGACACTGCCCTCTGGGGTACCACCTCAAAAAAATGGGTGAATCAGAGAGTGGTAGTTGCCGCTACTGCGAGAACATCGCGGAAACTGCAGAACATTTGCTGTGCAAATGCCCAGTGCTTTTCTGCAAGAGGCTTAAGTTCTTGGAAGGGGCTCTCTTATCGCCCTCCAACATCAGGAAATTAGCTCCCAGGAAACTGATAAACTTCGCGAGAAGTCTCGGAATCCTGGGCCTCGAATCAAGATCAAGGGTCACGCACAAAATAACTTATAGGTCGAAGTGCTTGTACAGCCTGTACGACCCCCTTACAATCTACAATCTTAAGTTCTTCAGAGCTCAAAAACGATATTATTTAAACCATTATTTCCGGAACTAATCTTGATAATATTACACTCACTGTTCAATCGCACATCAATAATGCAGGTCTGATTACCCTGTATCCAGTAATAATCAACATCATCTTGGAGTAAGCCTGGATTTGGCCTTACTGAAGCACAGACCAACAAAAGTTGCAAACAGTCCTATAGTCTTCCTATTGAATTGTAAACAAATTGACAATGGAATTGAGAGGTATACTTGAAATCAAGATATTCAAAGACACCCTTGAAAATGTTCTAATCTAAAACGTTTTTTATTATATCCAAGAATTTCTTAATTGCAGCGTCTCTGAGGTCCTGCCTTGATCTTTTGATATCATCATTACCACTTCGGTGTTTGTTTAGATAATTAGTGATTTTTATACTCTTTATGTTTACTGTGTTTATACTCTTGAATTTCTTTCATGTTCAAGAATTAATTAAGGCACAATTTTGACATTATACAACACTATAATAGGTCTATGGAAATGCATAATTGTGTTATATTGTTTTGTATCTGAATATTTGATGCGTTCCTCATTTGGATGGCTACTTCTTCTTATCTTCAGAATGTACAGTTTTTCATACTGTGTTAATCAAAAAAGCATGAATTCGAAAACTTGGCTAAGGCAATTACTACTTCTATTATTCAATTCGATGATAGCTTGATATTGTGGTGATGGTCATGATAGTAGAGCGCTTGTCTTTTAACCTAAGGGTCATGGGTTTGATTCCCAGCATGATCATCGGTCTCGTGCATGGAATCACACGTTAAAAGGTGAGGGTTGCGTCTTTTGAGGGTTGTACTCTTAAGGGTGTGCAGCTGGTTGATGAAAATATTAACAATAAAAACTTTAACAATTTTAACAACAAATAAGATACCACAGAGAGTGCAGATTGTTCGACACAGAGGGCAATCATTATCCACATTCTCTCAGTATGCAAGACCCTGCGACAATTGGGATCACTGAAGAAAAAGATAATTTTTTATAGAAAGAAGTTCTTATCGAGGATGATGGTGTTCTTGGAATCGAAAATGTAATCCATTATTATTAGGTTCTGCTAAAACAGTGGGATTTTTAACATCCAGTTGTCCTGTGTCGTTATCATGTTCTGAAATGCGTTTTTCCAGATGTTGGTCTGTTTGACCAACATACCATCGTGTACAATTATTGTATGGCTTTCGATTATAGGACTGAAAGAAATTTTTTCCCGACGACCTTGTCGTTTGAAAAATAAACTCCGAATTGAATGATACGGCCTTCCAGATATCAAGAGTACAAACAAGCAAAAAACAAATCAGTTCCATTAGGCAACGACTGCCGCATAAAAACGTGTCCTCGCGACAGGGCGCAAAAATATCGAAGAGTGCGCATCGTAACTAAAAATAGACTCGTTCATTACGAAAATACATCAATTTCCATAACAATTGTTCTGAAAGGTGTCAACTAAACCACTCGTGGATTCCTGTGAAAATCACATACGCACGCTGAGGTTATTTATTTTTTATTTTGTGCGTGGTGACTAAGGTGGGTAAAAGCAAAAGTGTGGGATTCACTGAAGACACCTGCCTATTTGATCCTGTTTTATTTCTTCATGATCAAGCTCCAGTGTCGAATTCACTATAGGCCGATTCAGATATTTGCGTGCCCATGCAGGGTTTTTGAAGCACGGGCGGTTTAAACGCCTTTTACTCACATTTCTATCACAAGAACATATTTTATTCACTGTCTTTAAGGCCGATTAAAGATACCGTTAAAGAAATATTCAGTTTTGTTTTTTGCAAATATCTCAAAAATTATTTGACACTTTTCAAATTTGAATAGAGATTAAAAAACTAAAGAAAATTTTACCCAAAAAATTGAAAATTAAATTATTTTTTTTGTTATCAAAGAGCAAGATAATTTATGATTAAGAAAAAAAGGTTCGATAATAATAATAACAGGTAATGGAAAAAATTGTCAAATAACACATCTGCTTTTAAGCAATAAAAATATTTTTAAGGAACTCTTTTATTTGCTTTAAAGATTATGAAAAAAAAAACATTCAGATTATCTTATAAACAAGGTAAAAATATCAATTTTTTTATTCTTGCAGCAGCCCGGAATTTGAAGAGAATACGAAATTTCTGTAAGGGATTTCATAAAAATATATCTATAGATAACGTATTTTTAAACAATTTTGCTCGATTGTATGTCATAAAAAAGTCTATTACATCTTATTCATTGAGTAGACGTTTATTTCACAGTATTCGCCTTCCAAAAGTTCTGCGTACAAACTGATTTGCCTGCCACGCCGATTCGGTCTGTGTGTTCAAAACTGTCACTAAAGCCATCTTGGTCTGACTCCTCGATATGATCAACAGTAATGTAGACCGGTGGCTTCACGTGCAGTTCAACTGATTCGGTCTCATAGACCGAGTTGGTCTGATGTATCAGCCTCGACCTCGGTCTGTGAGACCGATGCAGCACATCGAAATGTTTTTTGTTTCGGTCTTATAGACCAATATGGCAGTCAACGTGTGAATAATATTTATTCATTAAGGGTTCAAAATGGCCGTATATTCAGCCCCTGAGAAAATTATACATATTGGTCCAACAGTTCTGGACGGTCAATTTTTTTTAAGAAATTTCTTTCTCTATTTTAATCTTCATTGAAATTTGAAAAATGTCAAATAGTTTTTGAGATATTTGCAAAAAACCAAACCCCATATTTTTTCAGATATTTGATTGTTGTCATTTTTGCAATGGTTGCAAGCGTCTCTTGATTTTATTCAAAAATCATCCACCCGCTATTCCAAATCGAATGACAACACGTTCATAGTTTTCGGAGGTGGAGGAAAAAGTTTGACCCAAAAAGCACTTGTTGACCAGACTATATCTCCATTATGGTGATAGATAGATGGGCGATTTTATCAGCGAAATGATTCTATTTTCTGTGCTCTACACAGGGTGTTCAGTATTTTCGTTTCCTTAATGAGAACTAGAAGTTGCCTTTTGTAGATATTTTTTATTGAAATATTTACGGTTTTCAAGATTTTTAGCATGACATAGAAATACATTTTTGATCAAATATTGTACATTAGTGATTATAAATAAAAATGAGCAAAACCTTCATTACTTCAAATGGAACGTATATTATCGATCCGTAAGAATCGCCCACTTCTCGGAACTTTCATTACATTCTATGATTGAAGTCAAATGATTTTTTTTAAAAGCTTTTTTTCGAAAAATTAAAATTCTTCCTACTTATCTCTTTGCTTTAATCCTAATGAACAAACTTTTTTACGGCGAAATCCATAATTGGATGACTGCGATCTAGAGATGTGTTATGTTTGCAACACATTTCTGGTAATGAAACACCTAATTCCTTCATTTGATGCATAGTTTTTGTCTAACGGGTTCTTTAAAATATCGTTCCATGCTTTTAATTACTTGTTTAGAAAATAAACAAGTTTTGAAATCGACAATCACTCTGTTACTTTCTTCATTCTCATTAATATTTACAATCAATCTCCTGGTCTAAAATAATCATTCAAGAAAAAGCGAATAAACGAATCCTTTGAAAATCAATTAGTTTGGCAGGTCAAAATATTTACCTGCCAGAATGTATCAATATTAAAATTTTTGGTGTATACCTATTGACAAGTATAAGAATTGATATTTTTAGTGAATGTTAATGTATGGAGAAGTTATGAGGATTTATGAAAATATATTTTTCAGATCACTTCCTGCTGCCGTTAATATTTGAGGATCAGGACTGTCATATACTGTGACTAGTGTAGAAGTGCTATAACTCAGAATTTGTTTTTATACCTGAAGAAAGGAAATTCTCGGGTTTGCGAATAATTCTACTGGAATTAGTTCCACTGGAATTCCTACGCTGACTTGATGAATTGCCGTTGATTAATTAAATTTTCACTCCTTGTATAAATAACTATCTCACTAGATACAATTACATTTTTGTTAAAGATCAGTCTAGACTAATACGGGTTGATAGATACGGACTACTAGATAAAATTTTTTCTCGATTTCTCCAAAATTCAAAACTAATTTAAATTTGTATTTTAAACTGCGAGCCATAGTCACAAATTTCATAAAATACTTGGGGTTTTCAACGAACTACTTTTGGCAGTCGACAGTTGAGTTTGACAGCAGGTAAACAAGATGTTACCGCGACAACAAAGTTTTTTCAATGAAAACTATATAAAAGCAACATTTGTGTTTCTGGTTGTCATTTTAGAAACGCTAGTAATTCGAAAATTGAATGTGTATTAGAAAATACTGTAAACAATTCTATTAACAAAGTCAATGATAAATGTTCTATTGAAGAATCATTCAAAATAGGGTCCTCCCTACTTTGAAATTATTAGCTTTTAAAAAAGTTTAGGTTTTCATATCCTATTCAAGCCCTTCAAATTTCGTTGCGATATACCAGGTGGGGAAAAGATTAGTCTGGGAAAACGGATTTTAGACGAGCACAGTTATAGCTACGAGATAAAATCATTTTGGATTATACAGGGAAGGTCAAATTGAATTGTGTTTTTTTTTAATGGAACACTCTGTAGATCATTTAACTTTAAAAAGGCTCACAAAATCATCACAAAATAATATGATTTCATATGATTCACCATGTACCCAACTCTCGAGTTTTTTGTGAAAATATTAGGTACAATTTGAAATTGAACAAATCGATATTGATAGATATAATTCATTCGATTTTTTTTTGTATCAGTGAGATGTTGGGTTTCTTATGTCAATACAATTCGGTTTTCGATATTATACAGTATATTCCAAAATTAATGTAATCTAGAAACGCTTGGACAGGTCCATTATTTTTCTTTTTTCAAATTCGAATAATAAGGGTGATATTTGTAGGAGGTAAGTCGTCATCTACGATTTTTTAAATTGTATTCTGAAGTAGCAATTCCCGTAGGATAATATTTGGTTGAAACAGGGTGTCTGAGACTGATTTAGGCGGGCTCTAGCTTTCAAACGGATTTTTCTTGATAAAATCGTGGACAAGTTCATTAAAATCGTAATTGAAATTGATGAAATCCACTCTGTAGAATAAGTTTGATGAAAATAGCAGACAAAATCTCACCTCCACATAAACTTAAAAAATCGAGAATGATTGAAGATAGAGCCTTTCTGCGAACGCCAATCGATTCAGAATTATGGAATTAGTATACTCCGTGAGTTTCAGGTGGATATTCCGAAAAACGAAATTACTCGTAAAAATCCCCCCCCTAAAAATGATAAAAAATTGAAAATCATTGGAATCATTTGAAATTCGAACAGTATACGCAAAATTTCATTGTTATTTCAGAAAAATATAATTTGTTAATGTGCAGGAACAAACTATGGCATAAAAATGAAATAAATTTATGAAAATTCCCCTAAAAGATCGAACTTTAGAAAATTTTTATTTTCTATTTTTCAGAAAATTTCAAGGTTTGGTCAAATAAATTCTGAAAAGCTGATTCCGAATTTCGCTACGAAGATTAATTTTGATGAAGAATTGATAAAATAAGTATTTTTTACTCGAATTTGTAGATGTTCAGTAGAAAGACAATGAAACATTTTATTGACTTAAAAATTGCTACTCATATTCTGAAAAGATTTGGTTTTACGAAAATGGATAGATGAAATGAAGAAACAATATTTTGGGGAAAAATCAACCCTCTCACCGCCAGATAAACTTTCCAACTCGAGAATGGTTGAAGATAGACCAATTCTGCGAACGTCAATAGATTTAGAATGATGAAATTGGTATACTCTGTGAATTTAAAGTGGATCGCCCTAAAAAACAAAATCACTCGGAAAAAGTCCTAAATTGAAAATCATTAGAATCGTTTGAAATTCAAATAATATATGCAAAATTTCATGCTTATTTCAGAAAAATGTAATTTATTAATGTGCAGGTAAATATTGTCTTTAGAACTGAAAAGGAATGTTTATAAAAATTCCCTTTTAAGATCGAATTTTTGATAATTTTTATTCTCTATTTTTTTTTTCAGAAAATCGCAAGGTTCTGTCTAATATCTTCTGAAAAGCTGATTCCGAATGTCGCTACACAATTTAATTTTGATGAAGCATTCATAAAATGTGAAAGAATACGGGTTACCCTTCTCTCTGTCAGAAAACAACTACTTCCCTGGCTAATACCACGACGGACATTGAACTACATGTGACAGATATTTGTGCAACGGTTGCCCGAAAAACAAAATTACTCGGGAAATGACCAAAAAATCATGAAAAATTGAAAATCAGTAGAATCGTTTGAAATTTGCACAATGTACGCAAAATTTCATGCTCGTTTCGAAAAAACATGACTTGTGTATGTCCAGATACAAAGTTCTGAAAATAGCAAATATCCGTCAAATGAAAAGCTGATCCCAAATAACAAACATTTTCAACTAGAATTTGCAAAGGTTCAGTAAAAAGCCAATGAAACATTCAATTGACCCAGAATCGACTTTGAATTTGTACACACAAGACTTAATTTCACGAAAATGGGCAAACAGAACCAAATAATAAAAATGTATTATCTGGGAAAAAGTTAATCCTCTCAACTCCAGACAAACTGTTTATTTCGAGAATGGTAAAATGTTAGAAGAAGATAGACCATCTGCGAACGCTAATTTAAAATGATGAAATTAGTATCCTCTGTAAATTCCAAGTCGATCGTTTGAGGAATAAAATTACTCGAAAAGAGTCCTTAAATATCGAGAAACAATGATAATCATTAAAATCGTTTGAAATTCGACTCAATACGCAAAATTTCATGCTGACATCGAAAAAAATCATTTGTGAATGTTCAGATACAAAGATTAGCATAAAAAGGAATACAATTTCTGAAATAACCTTTCTCTTCTGCATTGGTTTTGTTATGTTTCAATACATACTTAGCAGTCCAGTTGTAATTTTTAACTTCCTCAAATTTTCAAAATTGGATTTGATAATTCATAATGATTGTTACGCTCTGTGAGTTAAAGCCTAGCCTAATAAATATGGGACATCTTCTGGTTCAAATAAATCCCGATTTGTAAGTTTTGCCTGGTCCTGGATCCCAAACTGTTTCAATTCAATTCGAAAGTTGGGACACTCTGTATAATCATCAATTACCTAACAGTTCATCAAAAAACGTTCTTTCAGATTTTGTAATTAAAATTTTGTTTTGCCATTTATAGGCGTTATATTACTTGAGCAAATCACCCTATATATTGTACTTTCAGTGAAATGAACGCAACAGTAAGAATAAAAATTAGTTTGCCAAGTTTCACCTTTGGAATGATAATTATTCTTATATTTTTCTGCTACAAAATAACTTGACTGATTAGCTAGATACATTTATCACTATTTTATATTCGGTTCCGTTTCATAAATCTATAGAAATTGTAACATATCACTGACAAGGCTCATTTGATATTTTTATCACGTATTAGTCATTATCTATGTGAGTGTTTATGTTTGGTCAAAAATAAAAACGTAATGATCAATAGGTGCGTTATAACCATCAAAACAGCGATTCATCTTGAGCTTGCTTATCATGAGTCTACAAGACAGAGTTCCCAAGGAAGTCGTTATATAATATCATGCGATAGTCAATTGGTTCAATATTTGCATATTTTCATCATCAATAATCCTCATGTAGTGACACTTGTTTTGTAAATCACGTGCGTTCGGGAACCCACTCCAAGGTTTCAAGGTTACTAGATTCTGACAACTTCTACTCACCACTTTCATCTTTGGTCGAATATCTGTATCAAAAGTCCTGTAACGAAACTCTAACAACCTGTCAAGGCAATTTTTCCACGGAACTCGTTCAACCCGGTTCACTCCTACAGGAAATTCGTCGAACAACTGAAATCGCTCACAAATATGTTAATAGCCATGCCAGTATGCGAAGTATCAGTTGACCTAAGAGGTCAGAAATTGTTTAGTTGGTGCTACACTCACATCTATTTTATCAGCATCCAGTTGATCTTACGAAAAATAAAAACAAATTGCCCCGATAACGGTACACCTACATTTCAAAACATGTTTGTTGGCGGACTAGAGTGTCGGAAGGACTCTGATCCAGATCTTGGGATTAGTGTGGCCCAATGGAAATAAAATAACCCAATTGGGGAATATCGAACGCTGTGACGATAAGTGAACAAGTGAACTTGATTCCTAAGGAGAGTTTAGACTTTTTACACGTTGACACATGATGAATCATAGGTATCTCAAAACTTATGTTCCAGACTGATTCAATGATTCTGTAATTTGAAGAGCAGACACAGCAGATCCCTCCCTGTCTCTCATTTGACGAACATTCCGCAATCAGGAGAGCTGGCCAAATTGCCTCAGCTTCCTTCTATCCTGAAATTCTTCTAAGAAATCGAATTTTTGCGGCTTCGACACGTCTTTTCCTAATATGATAGAATCATGAATCCATGCCAATTCCAAAACATCTTTTCTGAACGTTTTTGACGATTGCGTAATCAGGAAAGCTGGCCAAATTGCCTCAGCTTCCTTCCTTCTTGAAATACTGCGAGTTTTTCCGACATTAACACGTTTCTTCTTCCTTTGATGGACACATGAAGATCCATGCAAATTCCAAAACATTTTTTCTGAACGTATTTGACGATTCCACAATCATAAGAGCTGGCTAAATTGCCACAGCTTTTTTCCTTCTTGAAATACTGCCAATAAATCTAGTTTTTCCGGAATCGACACGACTTTCCTCCCTTTGATGGACACATACATTTTCACGCGAATTCCAAAATACTTTTTTAAACGTATTCGACGATTCCACAATCATAAGAGCTGGCTAAATTGCCACAGCTTCCTTTCTTCTTGAAATTCTTCTGAAAAATAGAGTGTTTTCGGCTTTGACACGTCTTTTTTTAAAATGACAGAATCATGGAACCCGTGCAAATTCCAAAATATCTTTTCTGAACGTATTCGACGATTCCATAATCAAGAAAGCTGGCCAAATTGCCTCAGATTCTCTCTTCGATAGACACATAAAGATTCGTGCAAATTCCAGATCACTTTTTCTAAACGTATTCGACGATTCCATAATCATGAGAGCTGGCTAAATTGTCACAGCTTCCTTCCTTGTTGAAATACTGCTACTAAATTAAGCTCCTCCGGCATCGACACGTATCTTCTCCTTCAGATAGATACATGGAGATCCATGTGGATTCTGAAACATATTTTCTGAACCTATTTGAATAGGAGAGCTAGCCATATTGCCTCAGCTCCATTCCTTCTTGAAATACTGCCAATAAAATGAGTTTTCCCAGCTTCGACACGTCTCTTCCTCATTTGACAGCTACACGACAGCTCATGTGAATTTCAAAAAAAATTTTTCAGTCGAATCCATTAATTCCGCAATCAAGAGTGCTAGCTGAATTTTCTAAGCCCCCTTCATTCTTGAAATACTGTTCGGTTCGACACGTATCTTCCCCATTTAACAGAATTATGGAGACCCATACATAATTCCAAAACACCTTTCTCAAACGTATTTGATGATTCCGCAATCAAGAGAGCTAGCAATATTGCCTCAGCTCCATTCCTTCTTAAATTACTGCCAATGAATCAAGCTTTGACACGTCTCTTTCTCATTTGACAGAATCATGGAATCCAAGCAAATTTCAAATCATTTTTCTGAACGTATTCGACAATTCTGCAATCAGAAGAACTGGCCAAATTGCCTCAGCTTCCTTCCTTCTCAAGATACTGCCAATAAATCAATTTTTTTCGGTTTCGGTACGTATCTTCCTCATTGGACAAAATCATGGAGACCTATGCAAATTTGAAATCATCTTTTCGAAATGAATTTTATGATTCTGCAATCAAGAGAAATAGTACAGCTCATTCGTTCTTGAGTTATATCAAAAAACCATATTTGATTTGATTCCTACTAAATTCGTTAAAACTGAAAATGAACCGCTGGACTTTGTCACTTCTTTTTGAAAAATATTGGTCTCCATTAACAACATGAGAATTCCCATGATTTTCCGTTCAATAGTATGAAGTTTTCGATATACAGGGTGACAATTCAATTACTCATAACTGCTGTATCTCATGAACAAAAAGACATAATCATTATATGAAAGATACTGAAATGACTCATGAAATAGCGCAACCCCATCAACTCCTCTGATACCCGGCAACCACCTCTCAAATAATTTCAATAGGAGCGCTCTACTTGTAAAAACGCTCTTCTGTGTTAATGGTTATATTTTGAACATCGCGGACCAACAAAAGATTCATTATCGATATTATTCAGTTTGGAGAGACTGTCAGGGGATTGACGGAAGGGAATCATTCCTTATATTCTAGAAACACTTTCAACTCTATGAATTGTCCTTTCAACTCTCCATTCAAGTATTTCAACCAGGTCATTCGAATTATATTATTATCAATGTGCAGTTGATGATAGAGACGAGAGAAATCAATCTGCACAGAATTTTATAATTTCAGGTTTTTTACTATGGGAATAAATGGTTTTTTATTATGGAAATTTCATTAGTTGAGTAATGTTCGAACGAGTCATTTTTAGAATATCATTTTAGTTTATGATGAAAATCTATTTGAATAAATCTGAAGCAGATATACCTATTATTAATAATCTACTTTGGAGTGATGATATGGACTCTGGAAGAGCTGCGACAACTCGATCCAAAAACAAGCAAAATCATCCCAGACACTAGATGCAGAGCGTCTCGTGGGGCAGCTGAGACCATAATGCATTTGCTGTCAGCTTGTCCAGCTTATGCGGTCCCAGTTTGTATCCACAGGCATAACGCGGCCCTAAGAGTGTTGTTCTACCATCTACGACACCGGTGTTGCCTTATGCTCAGGTGAATACTGAGTCCGTTGTGGAGAATGAGTAGTGCTGATTATATTGAAATCGCCCATTCCCCATCCCCAGGAAAATACAAGTCAATAAACCTGATGTAGTCCTCCTTGACCAACAGACTAAAATGGTTCACCTCATGAAGTTGTTGGCTCCTGGAGGAACGAACATCGTTCGAAAATAGGATGAAGAACGGACTGAATATACCAAAACCATTTTGTCAACGAGTTGTAACATGTTCAGCAAAAAGGTCATATTTCAACAGCAGAGACTCTCAACTACTCCTAAAATAAAATATATCTATTTTCTCGAATAGACATTATTATCATCTACAGAAATCTATCAGCAAAATGCTCTAACACATCCTTGATTCTTCTCTCATATTCACTTTGATCCTTGATATCCATTTTGAAGGCGTCCTTCAAATCTCCTTTCTCTGCTGATTTGGCCAAATCCACCACTTCATTCGACTGACTCAGCTCAATTTTTATTATGAGCGGTGCCATGGCCACCCCGAATCTACCGTACTTCTTCCACTGCTTTTTGAGGTCTGCGAGTGTCATTATGTCATCGGAGTTGATATCGAACTGTTTCAGGAAATTCGTCAGGCTCTCGTGATAGGCTTGGATCAGGAAATCGAAATTTTGCAGTACAGTTTTGTCGGCGCAAGAGTATAGGTAATAGGAGAGGTCGAAAATTGGGGATGCTACCCTTGAAAGCTGGAAGTCAATGAAGCGCATGTCGACTGGTTGGGAGGCGTTGTCAGCCTGCAAAAGATATGTATATTTCAATAACATAAGTCCAGGCGCCATAATGACGTACCTAAAAGGTCATGTCAGACGTCAAAATAATCCTGAAGTTAACGTCATTCTGACGTCTGAATGACGGTCAAATGCCAACGTGATTATGACGTCATCAAAGGACCACGCACAAACCTTATGGGAAAAAGTCTTTCGATGAAAATGGCTGAATTTTTGAATTGTTGTAGCTGGAACCACTAAGTGAAAGTCTTCATCGGCCCAACTCGATCGTATGACTAGATTCGACGCTAGAGGGCGCCAAATCATGAATTTTGTGATTTTTCGAGAAATTCAGCTGAATGAAAAAATATCAGTATCTCGTTTATATTCAATACTGTGTGCGACTGGGTATTCCTAATATTCGCGAGAATTATTTTTCAATAATACAGAGAAAAATACGCCATTATTTTTATACAGGGTAGTCAACAATATACTCAATTCTTCAGTAATTGATTTCGCCTAACAGGTGAAGAGTTGATTGAGTTTATCATTGAGGATCAAACACTCTGTATTCATAGCTTCATTATATTTTGGTCGATCAACAAACCATTCTGATTGATCCTTAATGATAAATTCAATCAACTCTTAACCTCTTTGGCTAAATTAATCACTGATGAATTGAGTATATTGTTGACTACCCTGTATAAAAATAACGGCGTACTTTTTTTCTGTATTGAAGAAGAAGATTTCTCGCGAACATTGGGGTTGCCCAGTCTCACACAATATTGAATGTAAATGGGATATTGATATTTTTTTTTTCAGCTGAATTTCTCCAAAAATCACAAAATTCATGATTTGGCGCCCTCTAGATCAAGTTGAGCTGATGGATGCTTTTACTTAGAATGGCTCCACCTATAACATATCAAAAATTCAGCCATTTTCACCGAAAGACTTTTCCCCATAAGGTGTGTGCGTGGTCCTTTCGTAATTTTGATGTTGAATATAGCTTGTTTATGACCTGTTAGGTAATATACATGACGTCTCTTAAACGTTATAAAGATCGTCATTATAACGAACTTTTCGGGTAAATTTGACATTTGCGGCAGAAAGTGCCACGTTGTTCTGAGCTTTCCAATTGTTATATTGACCGGAGATTTGAAAAATAAAAAAAAAAAACACAATATTTGCAGCCATAGTAGGTATATACGATTTTTTCTGAAAGAGACTCACGATCACTATAAATATTGGAGAATCATAAGGCAGTGTACATCTACTAACTAACTAGAATAAAAAAATCAGTGTTGTGGTTACATCTTTCAACGCTAGGCATATTAGTGAGAAACTCGTAATCATGAAAAAAATCATTGCAATACAAAATTTCAATCAGATAAAATGTTATTTGGAAAAGATGCTGAAAGTTTTTCTAGCTGAAAGTTACTAAAAATATTATTCAATTATCATCAAACTATCTTCTCTTCTCCTTTTCTCTTTCTATATTTTTCTCTCTGAATATACTAAATGAATAAAAATATAAAATTAACAAATATTGTGAAGACATTTCTAAATGATATTCCGAACACACTAAATTGTTTTTATTAAATTTGCTATAAAAATAAAACTGCTACTCTCGTACTTAGATCTTTATAAACTGCTCAACTGACTCTTACTTGCTGAATCTTAAAAAAGTTCCTCCTCGAGTGAACTGTGTTGCCCTATATTTGTTGAGATCATTCGTCATTGAAAACGGTCCAGCTACATCTATGTCGATTCGTTCGAAAGAGGCACCTACATTGTATTTTTCCTCCTCTTGATCTTGCCCTGGGGCATTTGCTTACCTTTGCTTGTACACTTCGGACATGTTCGTCAACATCTTTCTACATATTTACGATTAGGTATTTTTGACTCCACCCTATTTGTCGCCATGAAGCTCTTACAAGACATCACTTATTCTCGACCTAGGCATAAATAATTGATAATCACTTGGACCACTTTCTTGATCTTCTTTCATTTTTGCTGTGGTCCAATTGTCGTAAACTATCAACCCCATTTGGTGGATTCCTTCGCGATATTTAGTTTGCTCACAATGCTCACAAGTATCCGAACAAGATATTCTGGACAAGGCATCTCCATTGTTTTGCAATGGTCCCAGTCGATGTTTTATCTTGAAGTGATACTGGTTCAACTTCTCAATCCACCTTGCTACTTGTCCTTCAGGAGTATTCATTTCGAATAGCAGAGCTGCAAGATCCGTTCTATTGAGGAACTTTCTTCCATACAAATATGTGTGGAAGCTTTGATTATTGCCAGTTATTTCTTCCCTGTTACACAATAATTGCTTTTTGGCATGGTCAGTGCTTTTCTGTAAAACTCAACCACTTCTTCCAAGCCATCTTACTGTTGTAACAGTACGGCTCCAATACCTTCGTTAGTGACATCTATGTCCAAAACGAAGAGGCCTCTTTGACGTGGAAAACTCAAAATCGGACTGGAACATAGAGCAACTTTCAGTTGTACCGGACGAAGTTGTCTCGGCCTTCTGTCAACTTATGTAGGGGTGCCGCAATATCAGCAAATCTTTCTATAAACCGACGGTAGTAGGTGCAGAGACCTAGGAAGCTCCTCACTTCATGTTTGTCTTTGGATCTCGGCCAGTCTCGAATCGCCTGTATCTTCCTTCTATCTGTTTGGATGCCGTCTGATGACACTGTGTGGCCTCGAAAATTCACCTCTTTCCGGATCAATGATGTTCCTCAAATACCTTTTCCATGACTAAAACGTCTTCGTGGTATACTAGGCAAGTATTCCAAGTGAGACCACGCAGGACCAGCTCCATAAGTCTTTCAAATGTTGCTGGAGCATTGCACAATCCAAATGGCATAACAGTAAACTGATAAAGTCCGCTTTCACTCGAAAATGCTGTCGTCTCCTTATCGTCTTCATGTATGCCCACTTGCCAATACCTGCTCTAAAGATCTAGGGTTGAGAACCAACGTGAACCTGCCAAAGTTGTAAATGTATCGCCTATCCTTGGTGAAGTGTAACTATCCTTCTTTGTGACATCATTCAATTTTCCTTGATCCACACAAAATCTCGCGGATCCATCCTTTTCAGAACCTAACAAAACAGGTGCAGATCAAAGGCTCGATGATTCTCCAATCACACCATCTTTCATCATCAAGCTCAACAAGCTCTTCCGCATCTTGTCGTTTGGCAAATAGAACCCTTCTTGGTGGTTGCTTGGCCAGTATGGATTCTGTATTTGGCCAGGTTAGTTCTTCCTGTTGTTATTGAATCAAAGATGTTGCTTTTACTCCTGATGAAACTTTTGGCAGTTCTCAATTCTTCTTCCGAGGCTTCCTTTCTTTCTAGGTGGTCACTCGAATCGTAGTTTGCTACCCTTGTAATAGGTTTACAGATTCCAATGATATAGCCTTCTTCAACTTTTATTTCTTATGGATACACGTTGGCAGCTCTCACAGGAATAGTTTGTTTTGTCTTTTTCAGGGCTCTCGCAAGAACCAAATAGCCAGGTGATTCATCACAGGACTGTACCATTCCAACGCAGCACCCAGGGTCTTCATCTAACGAAGCACAAACTACTTTCTCCGAAAATCCAGGAATTTTCACGATTTTCACTAATCTCAGTTTCACAGACATCGTCCTTTCTGATGGGGTTGTGAGGACAAATTCTCCTTCTCCAAACTTCATAATCCTCTCTTATTATTAATTCATTTTGCTGTTCGATGGGTATTGTCTGCAACAAACCCAGAGCTGGCCCTCTCAAAGCTACTAAAGTGCCCTAGCTTTTTTTCTCAGCCCAATCAACTAGCCATTGCCGCAGCTTCAAATTGCCGTCGATACATGGACTGTTCATCAAACGTCGGTGGTGTTCAGAAAGTCCTGATGTAGCAACCCTGTCTCAACGATCTTGGTTCTTGGGGAGAGCTATCTGGTTTTCAATTCCTTTCATCTTCTCTCGCACTGTAACCACTTTCTTATTGAACTCATCGTCGATTTTTTTGAGGTCTTCCTCCAATTCTTCTCACAGTTTCCTCATTTGTTTTCCGGTTTTCTTCAATACATGTTGCAGAACCTTCTAGTCTGTTTCTTTTGTTTTTCTATTCATTCTGATTCGTTCTTTTGTTCGTCGATAATTTCCACGTTCCTGTTTTTCTCTTTCCCGTTCTTTTTTTTCATCTCCCCGCTCTTTTCTCTGTTCTTCGAGAATTTTTTGGAGTGCCTCTTCTCATTCTTTCTTCTGGTTCCGCTTTTCCTCTTCTTTTTCATCTTCCTGGCGCCACTTTTCCTCCCAGCGCCGCTTTTCTTCTTGTTGTTTCTTCTCATGGGCCTTTTTATCCAAATCTGCAAATTTGTTTTGGATAGATTTTATAATATCCTTCATCGTATTGTACGATGTATACTCCTCATATTCACCATAAATAATTTACAAATAGTTTCTGCTTTTCACTTATATCCTACTTCCGACACCACTGGCACGATATTTCTAAATAATACTCCTAGAACACTAAACTGTTTTCATTAACTTCGCTATAAATATACAACTACCACACTAATAAAACACTTGAATCTTTTTAACCTGCTCACTTGACTCTAACTAGCTAAATCTTCCAAAAACTTCCTCTTCCGATTGAAACGTGTCCCTTCATATACTCAATTCGAGCAGTGTGGATTTTTCGGTATTCTTCCGTTCTCCATGATGATCAGTACAGGAAAACATCGAAAGCAAGTAGAGAAATTCATTATTTTCAGCGGACGGCCAGTGTATGTGTTATGCAGTTGAGTTACGTTTTATGGTCGGCACTTAACAGTGGCGTAGCTAGAGATTTTTTTAACAATTTCGTAACGCTCAGATGACTTGAGTTTGTTAGGAATATATTCTATCACCGACTGTAAAATTGACGTCTTTTGGACGACATTAAATGGACGTTGATATGTCATTATGTAATTATAACGTGACTTCATGGTCACTAATGTATCACTAATGTTACACTAATAGAAAAACTTTGGGAATAAAAAATGTACGAATAAGCTTAGTTCACCAAACAGTTTTATTCGTAGTTTCAGTTTTTTGGAGAACGAATACCCACCACCAATTCTGAATCTTTTGTTTTGCTGTAAATCTTCTCCATAGAAAACTCACCTCGTACTTGAACATCATATTGTTGTTCCAACAGTCTCCATGAAGTATGACCGATTCCTGCTCTTCAGCGCATGACATTTTGGTCAAAATCTCTTCCACTTTGTCCTCCAACCCCTTAAGTTTTTCTGCGACAGCTTTGTTGCCGTCTCTCTCGAACATCATTCTGCCCTTTCTAAAGTCATCCGCAAAACCCGATACCATATTGGCTTGAACGATGAACTGTCCCAAGACATCGGACATATTCTTGGTCATGCTTTTGAACAGCGCCGGTTTTTTGTGTTTCATTGCCAGGGACGTGCCGTGGAATTTTCCATAGTTTCGGAATACGAAGAGGGCGTGGTTCAGGTTTTGAGGTGCTGTACGGTCGTGGATAACGAAACCAGCGGGCTTCAGGTTCTTCAGTACTAGAGCTTCTTTTCTGTCGGTGCGACACACGCTGTAGCATTTGGCGATGTTATCGAAGATGTTGTCGACAGCGTGCTCTTTTTGGAATTCCTCGAAAATTGGGAATACTTTGGTGTACATGAACATTTCTCTGAAATAAAGAAAGAGATAGATCGATGATTACGTATTTGACATGTTGAATATCCGACACGAAAATAAGTGAAAAGTCCTATTATAGGGCTACAGTGAATAAAACGAATAACCGATTCTAAAGGTGATAAAGGTGATTGTGGAGATGACTTTGAGTTTTCCATTTAATGAAATATCATAAATATGACTATATTACTTAATTATGTGACTTTTTATCTGACGTGTATTTAATTTCAACTCATAAATTGTAGTCCAACACTTTTATTTCCTGAATTATGAATAAGAATAAGTAAACAAAATAAAATTCCCCAAAGTTTATCAGCCTAAGCATCTTACAAACTAAAAATTAATTTGAAATTTTGTTTATTTATGAATAATTGTTTACTTTTGATATAAGTTTTTTTTATACAATTTTACAGTATATTCTGAGGACGTTTTAATCTTCAGTATTATCTTGTTCTTGATTTGTTTCAACATTTTCCTCGTTTTCTTCGCTCCCCAGCAAATTTTCCACAAGCAGTAAATATTCATCTTCATTCCTATCGTTGAATTCGTCATTATCTTCTATAGTAACTTTTTGCAATTTTCACAACTGTCTCAATGTGTGCAGATAGATGAAGATGGAGTGAAGGAGAACAGAATTTTTAAAATTATTTAAGAAATACAAATAGATAACTTTTTTCAAAAAAAATAAAATATGGTTGTTTTTGTTTCATTATGCAGAAAAAAAAATAAAAAAAAATTAATTTGTTTTTACCAAATTTTTGTAAGATAGAGAAAATAATAATAACTTTTTTCTGATTTTCAGTACGATTTTTTATTGTTACGACCGGGTGTGAAATGAAGTGATTTTGTTCGCTAGGTAGGAACAAAAAAAACCTCACCTGAGATAACAAAAATTTGTACCTGAAATATTATAAACAATCTATATCAAAACATTTCCGAGTAGAATCCAAAATAATTAGCGAAATAGGTGTCTGTGGGATATCTGGATTCAATTGAACGAGTTGAATAACTTATTTATTAGATATAAGTTGAACAAATTATTTATTAGATAAACAATGAAAATTTATCAAAGAGCAAGATGAATCATGATTAAAAAAACGGTGGTAGAAAAAAGTTGTAAATTTATAAATCCGTTCTCATACAATAAATTATTATTTTCAAAGAATTACCTTATTTTTGAAAATCACTATTTGCATCGCACATTATTAAAAAAAAAAATTAAAATGATCTTATTAACAACGAATTTGTTTATATTTTTTCTTAAATAGGAAATTAACTTTTTCAAAAATATTTTCATGATCATAGAATAACGAATCGATAACAATATAAAGAAAACAAATTCAAGGAACTGTGAAAATAGTGGAAAATATGGAACCATCGGATGATTCCATCGAAAATGACACTACCCCCTATCTGAAAGTCAGATAAAAAATATAGGAATTCGGAAAATATTTCGAAGTCAAAAATTACGGCGAAAACATCTGTCGCTGATGCTTGAACTCCCTCCCCTCCTTCACGAAAAAACTACAAAACTCGCAAAAAAAGATTTGGAGAACTCCGTAAAATTTGCGAAAAACATTGGACTATTGAATGATTAAAAAAAATCACCCCCTTCTCCCCTGACAGTCAGATGTGCATGATTTCGGAAGAATTGAATATAAAATTGAAAAAATATGTAAAAATTCTGGAAAATTTCGGATTAACGAATAATTTCATTTCAACCTAGTCTTCCTGTAGGTTAGTTGAAAATGCGTATAAATTTGGAAACACTTCCAACAGTTTCATTCGTGTGAAAATACGGTACTTGCTGGAAACCTCATTCTTGACGAAAAAAGTTGTGAATTGTCTTCGAATTAAAATAGGGGGGATAATTTAATATCAGAAAATTTTATCACCATGCTCTAGTGAAGGCTAACAGAGAAACATGGAGTATTACGACAAAAATTTTGTCGATAGGGGTATCAAACCCCTTTCTCCAAAAAGTTTTAAGAATTTTCATCGGAAGAAGTTGCAGAAATACTCGAGAAATAATCGAAAAAATACGTAAAAGTCATGTCGTCGCATAATTTGATTTGAAATATTTTGGCTTCAATTTAGGATATTGAAGTCGGGAAATCGTACGGTTGAATGATTGAACTCGGAAAATTGTTTCAACGGTTTGATACGTGAAAAGCCACGGCAGAAACTGTTGGTCGGGGGGCTTGAACCACTTCTTTATCGGAAAAAATTGCGGAAACTCACAAAAATAAAATTGGAAAAATCGGATCGTCGAATAATTATCGTAGCTTGACGTGTCTCAGAAAACAAGCTGTAATTAATACGTCAATATATGGTCATTCAGAGTCATCGACGTCACATGGACGTCATTTGGGAGGTCTGGTACTAGCTTGAAGTGCACACCAACCATCCGGGGTGGTTTTGTAGGTTTTCCGGGTTTTTCTAGAATTGAAAAGTGAATACATCACCTAGAACATCATAAAGTCACCTCGTAGCGCCACGGTAAATAATAATAATGACCGTTTTCTACCCGCACAGGCTATGCCTTTGGGTACACTCTATGAGTGTTCATGAGGGAGTATTATTATTATTATTACTTATTCTGTACTCTGACGTTAGATATGACCGATTATTTCATTCAGATATTGCTACAACAATGATATTTCATGACTGAAGTCACATATGAGCGGCTATTTGGGTAAACAACCGGATAATTAGGTAAACACGGCTATTCATGTGAACAAAGCTTTCTTCTGTTTGTAAAAGTGTCAAACGTTGAAAACTCAGTCGCTCAAAATTGAAATGTCTCGTTTTGGGTTGTCTTCTATGAGAGAAATCAATGCATATATAAGCAAATCCATCCCAGAAAATACCGTGATGAGTAAAGAATGTATGAACGAGTATATTTGAATAATTTTATACTGTTCTTGAAATAATCTTCCTGAATATCTCTCGACCATGACAAATAGAGACTATTATTTTCTTTAATTCATCTCGAGTAACTTGTATTTTGAGACAATTCAATTCGACCATATGAACAATAATAATCAAAGAATAACTCAGATTATTAATGTTCATTAAATTGTCAAAATACAAGGTACTCTCGATAGAATTACGAAGAAAATAATAGTCGGCTATGTGTCATGGTCTTGAGAATCTAAATGCAAGAAATCTTGTTGAAAAAAAAAATGAGTGTATGGAAACAAAATTTCCTATATTTTCTAATCAGCTTCAGGCAGTTCTCACATTTGAGTTGATAATAATAATATTCAGCAGTATTCTTGATACAAATATCCATCAGGGAGGTCGATGGACCAGTCAGAAAGAATGCTGCCTGTCCTCTGGAAACTGCGCAGAAATGCTCTGGGTGTCGTTCCCATTTTTTGTTTCAGCTGTTTCAAGGCTGCCAACACTCTGTCTTGTTTGTTGTTATAAATGTTCAAAACTTGCGAGTAAAATTTGTCATCATCTAACTCAATTTGTGAGCTCGTGATGAATGATATGAAGAAAAAAGGAAAAATCGGCAAGCTACTGAGAATTTCCAGAGCATTGGCTAATGATTGTTCGTCAAAAGCTAGGGATCCTTTTTGCCTGTTTACTCATGCACATAATTAATTTGGATTTTCTTTGATGCCATTTTCAGCTGATTCAACAAATTTTTGTACGCGTAGACCGTGTCAGAATTGACCTCAGCTCTCAGGCAGATTAATTCCTTTAGGGCAACAGTATTCCTGCTGCTTTTTAATGAACGCGGATACTTGCTTTGTGGCGAATTTTCCGAATAATTCCATTGTTACCCCACGATGGATATTAATGCTCGATGTAACCAGGTTGTAGGGTTACACATTGATCGAATACGTTATATATTTTTTCCATAAAAAAAACATGTGTATGCATCACTGAGTCTATTGAAAGCTTCGATGGAGGTCGAGTCCAGGCGTACATTCGATAAAAGTCTGCTTTCCTGAAATTGTGACGCTTTTTCGTCGTTATTGGTCATTTTGGCGTCGAGTTCAGGTTGCGGAATGCCACTTCTGTTTACCATTGGAATGGCCGCTTGCGTCGAGTAGCTACAGTGAAGAAACGAATTCTCCAGGGGCCATATCAATATTAATATAATATTAAAAACGCCAAATATCCCAACAAACTTATTAACAATAAATCAGTCATGTACTACTGTACGAACAAAACTCAAAATCACCTTTCAAGCTATCAATATGATTGAAACGCTGAGTGGTCAAAATGAATCCACAATTCACTGAGTAAACGTACTTCTGAGGTGCCGATAACGGCAATGAAAGCATCATGCGATTTAATCAAAGTTCTACGTCGCAGTCAGCGCCCCAATCGACAATTTCTCCACTGTGTCACGTTCTACCTGAGCTTTAAGCTCTTACACGTCTCTCAATCAGTTGTAGAACGTCAGCGCCCAAAATGACAGCTGACGTTTACCTAAGCTATAAGGACCTACTCGGCTCTCAACTAGGTGTGAGAGATTTTCCACGGTATGCCTCTTTACCTGATCCTAAGTGGCTCTCAGTTAGTTGAGGTCAGTCATCGCCCAAAAAAGCAGTTTTCCTGTATGACGTTTACCTGAGCTTTGAGGTCCTACTTGGTTTTTAAATAGGTGTGACAGTTTTTCCACTGTGAGACGCTCGACCTGAGCTTCAAGCTTCAAAGTCCGAAATGTGTGACGTTCTACGTCGGTCAGCGCCCAAAATGATAGCAAAGGTTTACCTAAGCTTTAAGGACCTATGCAGCTCTAAACTAGGTTTGGGAGATTTTCCTTGGTATGCCTCTCTACCTGAGCAGTAAGCTCCTACGCGGCTCTCACTTAGTTAGGGTCAGTCATCACCCAAACTGACAGCTTCCGTGTATGACATTGACCTAAGCTGAGATTCTACGTGACTCCCAAATAATTGTGACTGCTTTTCCACTGTATCACGCTGCTATTTCAAGCTCCTATGCGGCTCTCAACTACTTACAGTCAATCAGCGCCCAAAATGACAGCTTATCTGTTTGAAGTTCTACCTGAGCTTTGAGCTCCTCGACGTCTATCAATTAGTTGTAGTCAGTCAGCGCCGAAAATGATTGTTTTCCTGTTTGACGTTCAACTGGAGCTTTTAGGCTCTACGTGGCTCTAAATTAGTAATTGTCAGTCAGCGAGCATAAAAACAGCTGACAATGACATGAGTGTTGAGGGCCCAGACGGCTCTTAACTAGGTGTGACGGATTTTTCACGATATGCCTCTCAACCTGAGCTGTAAGCTCCTGTGGGGCTCTAAGTTAGTTAGGGTCAGTCAGCACCCAAAATGACAGCTTTCCTGTGTGACGTTCACCTAAGCTTCGAGATGCTATGTGACTCTCAACTAGTAGTGAGGCTCCATTAGTTTTGGTTAGTCATTACCCAAAATGACAGCTCTTCTGTGTGACGTTTTACCTGGGCTTCAAGCTCCTATGCATCTAAGTGACGCTCTCCCTTAGCTTCAAGATCCTACGTGGCTCTCAGTCAATTGTTTCAGTCAGTGCCCAAAATGATGGCTTTCGTGTGTGACGTTCTACTTGAGCTTTAAGGTTCTACGTGGCTCTCAGTTAATAGTGGCCAGTCAGCACCCAAAATAACATCTCTGTGTCCTCCTGAGGTATGTATGAAGTTTTTTCTACCACCTTTAAGGTCGTCATTTCAATAATGACCTTATTAGTATACTGCCAAAAGATCTCGCTGAAGAGCAAAATTGATTTTAATGCATCTTCCTGATAAATCGAGAGAGCGATATGAAAGAGAAAAAAGTGTTTCCAAGAAATGGTTGGAAAAGCACGGAGTGAAAAATGTCTGCCCGTGAAATCATCAACATTATATAGCAAATATAGTATGTTACGATCGGTTCTTACTAAACGTTAGGGAGTATATTGATTAGAGAACAATTTCTGAGAACGAGTATATCTTGTTATCACGTCTCCAAGTGATGAACTTTCTGTACACATATTCATGCCTTTCTCGGGATTTGTCTGGCATAACATTGTTGGAAACTGAGTTTGCCGTTTCAAATCTATTAGGAGGTGTACATGATCCACCAATTTCGCTATCAGAGACTATATTAATTATAGTTATAGAGAGTTTAAATATATTCGTGAAACTGTTCATAAACTGTCAAACGATGTGACGATCGTTTACTGATTTAAGTGCCAAGTAGTCAGATTAACTGTCATTAATCGGGTCGCATGATAATATGTATTTGTTGTATTTTCATCTTTAGAGTAAAAAACTATTACTTTCATGTAGGATATCCGGTTGAAAATTATCATTTTCACGTACATCGGTGGAAAAATAAAGTTTTCCACTAACAAAAAATTGTTTTCTGTCAATTTCTTGGCAATGAAATTCAACATGAAATCATTTCTCTCGAATAACACTTCAAAAAACAGAGAGTGCTAAGATTATATCACGACATAAGCCCCGCAAAAACTTCTGGAAATATATTCCAATTCACATGTGCTCACTCTATACGAGCTGATTCGTTTTAGATTGCCCTTTAGTGTTTCTTATCATCGAAAAACAAACCTGTGATATGCTTCTTGAATCGGAGTTTTCTTCCTGAACTCTTCACTCTTATTGGCAGATTTGACCACAATATTATACACTTTTTCTTTACTCTGATCTAAACTGGCGACCACTTTGAGGAAATTCACTTCTCCTAGGTACCCGTCACCTTTAGAGGTACTGCCAGAAACATCCAGTTTATATTTCGCGATATCCCGCTTCTTCATCATTTCGTCTACCCAAGTTTCCAAGTCTTCGATAGTACAACTCATTTTGTATCAATGCAACTCACTCAGTGTTTTAGTGAAATGGATCTGATCTGACTAGTAATTTATAGTCATGGCAGATAATTGGTCCGACAATAGAAGATCATTTTTATAATTATTATTGCTGGTCATCAATTCGTTTTTGTCGTGGAAGTTTTGCGAAGCATAATTGTTGGTTTTGAAGGGACACGCGAAACAAATTCGTGGCATGTGGAGACGAAATAAGTACTGTGACTCCGAGATGCTGGTTTGATGAAATTTTATCCACGCAAGGTTCTGCTTGCTCTTAATTGTATATATTTAATGCATGGCTTCATGGATATGGCATATTATTTTATTTGTCAATTGAAAAATCGGTATCAATTAGTGATGGCGTGTTCGACTGGATTTCAGAATAAGTAAATCATTTGAGAAAATTATTTAGTTGCTATTTTTTTTTAATGTCTACTACAAGAAGGATTCTGAACGGATATACATAATCCCAAGTTCATGAATCACAGCGACCAGTACCTCAACCGGGCTTCCTGCCTTTTCCGGGATAGCCACAAAGTAAATATCACCAAAAACCAATCTCATCACTGTCTACATACAGTGTGTTTCACTTGTCATGGAAACACCCCCGTATCTTCGTAATTTTCGACGTAGAACCATCAATTTTTCAGGATTGATGGACATACTAAAAACGAACTCAGTGCACAAAAAATGGGCTCTCTACGTAATATACACTTCACGCCATTTTTTCGGAAAGTTTCATAAAGGGGCTCGAAATTCCTTTGGATTTATGTTCAGAATCATAAAAATCATAATTTATCCCACTTCTCATGGAAACTCCCCCGTAGCTTTCTTTTCGAAAATTATGGAACTCACAATATTGATAAATATAGTTACGATGTGACTACCCACTTTTCAAAACATCATAGAGTGCATTTGGGATCGAATTGACCAAATGGAGTAACAAACTGCTATTGAAATTAGTATGTGCACCAAATTAATTTTCCCATCACATATCTCACCTCAGAGAAGGCGAGTTGTGCTATACGTTCGCACTTTTAATAATAATGGTTTTCCACGATTATCAATAAAAATAATTTCAATATATCAATCAATTTTTCCATGAGAAGTGAAACAAATTAGAAATTTTCAGTATTGCAAATTTTTGGAATCAGGTGTATTAGAAGTAATTTTTCTGAACACGATTCCGAAGGAATCTCGGGTCAATTTTGCCCCCTACTGTAACTTTTCGTAAATATGGGTGGTTCCATCACTGCTGGCGTTCAGTGTATATTAAATTATTACGTTTTGTGCAGTAAGTTTCTTGATAATTTCATAGTTCTACGTTGAAAATTACAAAGATACGAGGGCGTTTCCATGAGGAGTGAAACAAATTAGAATTGTTCCGGAGACCGGTGTATTAGTAGTAATTAGAAGATCCTGATCAGGAATCCAAAGGAATTCCGGAACGATTTTGCATCCTAATATAACTTTCCGCAAGAATGGGTGGTTCCATCGCTACTGGCGTGCAGTGTATATCAAGTAGGATATAGGAACGTTTTGGTAGAGATTATTGGCGACTAACTAATTGGCCCATTATTTCCACCAATGAAATTGACAGGTGAATCCTACACGTACTTTTCACGAGATCAATAACCAATTTTGTTAAAAGAACTAACCTTACTTGTGGTTTATGCACGACGGGGCTCCAGCTCATTTTAGTGTTTTTCCCACATCACCTACCTTAAACTGGATTGGATATGCAGGACCTCAACATTGGCCAGCTTTCAGTCCTGATATGAATCCTCTAGAATTCTATTTATGGAGTATCACCCGTATAGGTTCTCTGAGGTTAGGAGCTAGTAGTAGTTCTTGCCAAAAATATAACAAATATGATTCAGTGGTTGTAGGGGACAGTTGTAATGAGTATAATGTGTCTCCCTTAGCTCGCACATTTCTCTCGAAGACTTCTGAGGGTTTCTGTTAGGGAGGCAGGCGGTTGGTCCATTTAATTTATTTGTTTTGATACACTACTCATTAGTATCACGATACTACTCCTGTGACATGTCCATGGAGAGAATTTTTGTCCGAAATAGTAATACAAATATCACTTTTTTCAGCAAGGCTGAAATCACTCAGGATTTTGATATTTTTGAATGCTATTGCCATCTATAGGTAGGTAGCCGAAAATATTCAATCGTCAAGTTGACTGTGTGAAAAGTAGATCTCAGTTTCAGGAATTCAACAGTAGATGGACAGACTTTCCACAGCATTGATTGTGAAAATCCCACACTTACTGAAGGGAAAAGTGCTATTAAGTTCTGTAGAAACTATACTACAACTACTGAATGTAAGAATTGAGAGGAAGAACAAGAAATTGCAGGTTTCTCTCAAATACGAAAATTCGATAACGTTTTCTTCTTTCATCAGTAAAAAAATGCCATTTGGTAGTTTTTAGGGATAGATTAGAAAGATAATCTGTACCTAAAAACCAAGAAAAATTATGATAATTTGCAGAATTCTCCAAAAAAGTCTAGATTTATA
Organism: Chrysolina americana; assembly: GCA_958502065.1. NCBI lineage: Eukaryota > Metazoa > Arthropoda > Insecta > Coleoptera > Chrysomelidae > Chrysolina > Chrysolina americana. The sequence continues at coordinate 5,280,027 of OY293421.1, read as the reverse complement.
GTACTTTAAAGGTAATTGCTTGAGCATACCAATCACCAATTTAAATATGGAGTATACCAGGGGTTCATACTTCGGCCAGTACTATTTGCAATATATGTATTCTAGTTTACAGTCATCACTTCGTTCTCTTTTCAAATGACAGTGCTGAAATCTGGAAAATAAGTCTATGGACAAAAACTTAGACATGGAAAGCAAATGAAGGGATAATAATCGAAGCAACTTCCTCTGTCGAACAATTATTATGCTGTCAGACAGAGTAACTCCAACCCACTCATCTGATGGGACTTATACAACCCTTATACGAGACAGATCGGCAATAAAGGTACTGTGATCATGCATGTATACTTCCAGACTAGTTTGAATGCACACAATTATCCAAAACTTGTTTCCTCTGCCCCAGACATTTTGATAAATTTGTAAATTTTGATTTTTGCGAATCACCTAAGTTTTTGCAGAGCTTGTCCGAGCTAGGGAGATCCTGGACCTGAAAGCTTACGTACAAGTGGATTCTAAACCACTTTAGCACAGTGACAGGTGACAGGAGGCAGGGATTGAACCCAAGCCCGCCTTGGTGGGAAGCAAATGCTCCAACACTACGACCTCTTCACCTATGTTAGGTCTGGTTGGCCTTTTATTGAGTGATAGAGAACACATAGTAAAATTAAAAGGACAACTATCAACCAGTAAAAAGATATTATCAGGTGTCCCACAGGGATCTGAATTTGAATGATCCCCTGAACTACCCTGCAAAATAAAATACTGGGTTCGGCCAGGTATCTCGGCCAGGAGTCGTAGGGGGTGTAACTTCCTGGAAAATTTCAGAATACAAGTGGCAATTCAACTCATGTATGAAAAATCGCATACGTCACAGTGCAATTTTATCTTTTACAGTGACAAAAGTTAGCTGCAACTTTTACAGCGACGAATACACTAGTAGTTTTTTCACTTATTCATTTGTTTAACAATTATCGCGGTCTTGGTTGCCAAAATAAATAGTTTGACATGATTGTCAACAACTTATTGAATTTCTGAGCACAATGAATCAATAAGGTGAATATAAAAACGCCAAAATTAGTCAAAATGTAATGGCGCAATCATCAATCCGGCGACAATTCTCTACGTATAGGTATAAATTTAATCCAGATACTTCTACCGAGAAATTTAATGAAATATTGCAGGATTTTAGACATTTAATATGCGAAAAAGCAAAAAAGCAGTAGTTGAAACAATTTGGAACACTACCGCTAAAATGCTACAAAATTATTATTTTAACGAATTCAACATTGTATTTAACTCTTTCACCGACGTTCAGTTCAATTCATCACGAGCTGCACGTAATGCTAAACGTAAAATCCTACAAGCACAACCCGAAAAAATTAAATATATTGCATTAATTCTTAACGAATCTGAAGTACCTGCAATGATCACATTAACATAACGACAATGAACTGGAAGGACTTCAAAAGAAATTATTTTACATTTTGGCGGTGAATGCGGAATTGAAGAAAAAGCTTTAGTAGGAACTACTAAATTTTCTCAGGCTTAGACAGCTTGCTCGTCTTGTTTTATGATCGTGTATATAGTGTGTACAGATTGGAAAATTTCTGTTTGATTCGAATTAAATGAATGAATGAACAAATTTTCACTTTATATGGAGATTTCAAATCCAGTAAACTCTTTGGCTTATACAAGTTGACGGTGGGTTCTATAAATGGTAAGTAATAAATACATTTTTCCGTCGACCGTTTATTTACGGTGTATTTTTAACGCACTCAAAATCGTTGATTAATGACCCCTGATAATGAATGATTTTCTGTTAATCAACGATTTACTTATATGCATTAGCATTAATAGCTAGTTAGTCACGCAGCCGGCTGGTAAAATGCTGGTTTGAGTCCTGAGGTTATAGCATGGTTGAGGGTTCAATCCCCAAGTGGTACCATTTTTTTTTTTTGAAAGTTACGGTCAACGGAAAAATTTTGTAACGAACTCGTGAATTGAAAGGCGATTAACAATCTCGAACATTAACGTTAAAATATCTCAATTGTTAATCGCCCTTATTAATACCCTTGCTCGTTAGATAACCATTAATGATTTATTTGGGATTTTCTCAAGAGGTCTCAATACTGTAGTATTAGCGGTTCCCCAAATGGAAATTAAATACTGTAGGGTTGAGTAAATAAGACAGTGATTATTCTTCAGGTATTTGAAAGAAACGAATTTCCTGATCCTGAACAAAACACCAATTACTGGATTTATTTTCTTATCTTATTATCCTGAATGAAAGTTACCATTGCGCCAACTCTCTGAATGCCGGCGTTTGGATTCTACAGGGAGTCAAAATTCGATATTTGGACGATTTCTCAGAAAATCCGAAATTTAATTTTCTTCGTATCGATCTGAATTTTCATAATAGAATAATCCACAATAAATACATCAAAAAGTTCAACTGACAAAAGTTTCTAGAATCAAAACTGGCGGGTATACAGAGGGTTAAACTTAGTTTTTGATAGTTTTTATCGAACTTTTTATGAGAAAATATCCGTTTTCCTGCAGATTCAAACCCTAAACTGTTTCCTTTTGTAATTTTACTAAAAAAACTTTCAACCTAGAAACGCTCCAATATCTTGAAATAATGAATCGAAGTAGAGATTCCGGAAGATTCTAGAATGAACTGAAAATACACTCAAGTGAAGGTCCTGAAAGTTGGTTCAACAGTATAGAAGGAGCTGTTAGATGTCGATTGCCTCAGTTTTCTGTTATTCTAGGGTGGGGGGTAATGATAAGAAACTCAATGGTTTCTTATGAAGGTCCTGGGTGAAGATCCGTAACATCGCACATGTCCACCACCCACTTCCATAAATCTAGTAGAGCCATTATTAGACGATAGGTTTGATTTCATAAATGAATAAAAACCTCGATATTTCTTGGCGCCTTTATTAAAACAATTAGAATTCAACAAAATTACAATTATACATCGAACTTAAAAAACTACGGTCCTTGGAACCTCTAAAATTGGATCATAAATATTCTCCTAAATATAATCATGTAACATTTCGTAACGTAATAAAAATCTAGTAAACACTGGAATGTAAGAGGACCTCTGAAGCAATGCCAGAACGGCAGCTTAGGAACTTTTGTGTTTGCTGCGGTGCTGGCACCCTTTCCGGGTCTACACTGACCTTTTTTTACATGGTTCCAATAGTATATAACATCAGGCTCGTCTATATGCAATAGTTTAACAATATACTATGTCAGGTGGATCAATTCCTAATATACAATTTACATACTGGATAGGTATTTCATATGTTCAATTTTTTACAAAATATCAAGCGACTATTTAGAAAAATCATCGAATTCAACATACAACAGTTTTGAAGTGATCAGAGAGTTCAGAAAGCTAAGAAAAATGAAAACACCAAAGGAAAATCTAGGACAAGGAGGACGAAAGCGATAGACAGCATTTAATTTAGCATCGGATGGTATGCAGAGTTCCCAATGGAATGCAGAATATGTCATTTTCAAGCCAAATATTGCAAATTATTCTAGGAATGATAGCCTAACAAAGAAATTAACCATGGTGAAATAGTAGATGTTTTGAGCCTGTTCTGGGGCTCTCCCCTCCACTATGATATCTCAGTGTGATCTTGAACAACTACAGTAAGGTCATCAATTATTCGTATGAAAATGAATGGTGAATTGTCAGCTGGAAGCTGCTTTTCAACGGAACCAATGATAAAAAAATTTACAGGGTGTTTCAAATAAATTCGATCCTTACCATTGGGATATGGGAAACTATGAGAGAGATACGAAGATGGTTGAATTGGGGCAAAGTTGTGCATTTACCTGACTAACAATATGCCGTTGTGAAAAATTTGAAATTTCGAGTATATTAGGAGATATCCAAAAATAACAAATTTTGGTAAATGGTTTTTATTTTTTTCAGACTTTATTCTTTGAAGGATTCGAAACTTTATTGCATCCCCACATTGCAACGTCTCTGCTACAAATTAGTGTTTTCAGATTTGCTATCCGACGTTTCGTCTTCCGGCCACCATCATCAACTTTATTTTTTCTAACGGGCGCTACATTGGATTGTTTCTGTTTTGAATAGAACCAGATGTTATCTTCTCAATGTGTATCATAAGTTATCATTCTTTTTCAAAAACCGAAGATATTAAATAAACGTAATTCTTATCATAATAGGCTTTGACTTTGATGTTTCTGAATTTGACTTTAAAATTGTTACACTTAATGACATATTTGTTATTTTGTCAATGTGATTTTTGGTGAAAATGGCTTTTACGAATGAATAAGAAAGAGATTTAATACAAATGTATTACAAATACGATAGAAATAGTGTTGGACATGTTCAAGTTATTGTATGAAAACCTCACCGAGTTTAGATCATTTGAAAAGCCGAGGAAAACATATGGAGACAGAATGGACCCAGGAAATTGGAGAAAATTTGAAAAATGAGGTATTATGAGGTGAATTAGACATAATGGCTTATTAAATAAATCTTAATAATTTGTAGATAAATATGAACTCGAGGAAATCTACACGTCAAATTTCCTCCGATATGAATATTTGTTATGAAAATGCTTGGAGACAACTCAAAAAAGCGGTTTCAGATGTTACAAAATACACATATCTCGAAAAGTGTATTCAGGTGATCCCGAAACGTGATCAGAATTTTGTATTTGGCTAATAAGAAGACCTGATTTTACTGTTTTCCTAACAGGAATTCACAAAGATAGAATTTTGGGTCCTCATTTATTTGACGGAATTCTAAATGGAGAGACCTATTACCAGTTTTTAAGGTCGATTTTCGATCTCAATATCAATACGTGGGTGTGTCTCAAATCATCATTCTTTTGTGCAGAACAAGCGTTTTATAGAGCGTATTGACTCGTTTATCGAGGAGGCTTCTTTGAATCTTTTTCCATAAGGAGTGAGTACGTATATTTAGGAATTAAGTCAAAAATGACAGGAATTACCGAGGTATTTCCATGATGGGTGGAACAAATTTTAATTTTTTAGAACTTGATTTGTTCAGGAAGAAATTGGATTAGTAGTTGAAATTATTGTTCTGATCACAGATGTAATTTGCCTCCAATTTTTCGGAAATGTCTGCAGATCCATCGCTACTGGCGTGCAATGTACATGACTTGATATGATAGTTATGACGTTATTTTGTACATTTCTGGTGTATCTGTCGATTCTACAAAATTCAAATGTCTACGGACAAAATCATGGACGTGATGCTCGATGATACCTGAATCACACTGTATATGTCAGGAGGCAAATGGCACAAATTCACAAAAATACATCAAAAGATCATTTTGAATTTCACCCCATATAGCTTTTCAAAAAAATGAAATAGGTCCCAATCACTTCAGCAGAAGAGAAGCATGTGTAGCATTATTTTGATAAGATGATAAGATTCACCCAACCACTTCAAAACTTTCATATGAATGTCAAAATACTCAGCAGAAAATAAATTAATAAACAGTGAATGCTTGCATGATGACTGCTTGAGAAATGCTCAGCCGAAATGATATCAATAAGGTATTCAAATCATATGAATTTTACATCGTTAGGATAATTTCAGTTGATTACACTAGCATCTCATACAATCAAAAGCTATCGAGGATTTTGTATTTATGTGAATTCCACATTTTGCGCATCATTCTGGTTATGAACATTATCTGGAACGTCATGGATACTTAAAACTATGAAATTAAATAGTCAAATGTACACAACTAAATGAACTAAATTCAGTCTTTGATTTATCACTTCCACAATAGAAAAAGCATTACTGACTGAAAATATGTCGCAAACACCTTGTCTTAAAAACATTCTTTCAAAAACCGGGAAAATATTATCAATTTTCCAACTAATTCTGTGGGATATTTCACAAATATCTGCCAATTGAATTTCAATATTCATCACAGTATTAACAAGAAATGGTATAACTTTTTACGAATATTTGGCTGATGTAAAGTTTTTGAGAATCATGAAATTGTTCAGTTCAATCATTGATTCAATGTTTATTCTAAAGTGAACGTGACCTTTCGACACAGAAGTCCCGTAGGACCCAATTTTTAATTAACTATTGCCATGTGCTTTGTTTCTTCGAAAAGAATCTTGGAATTTCGGAAAAGCACGAATTATTCAATTGTATTTCCTTGCACATACACACACTTTCCAAATTTTTTGTTGTCTTCTCGCCAGGTATGTACAAGTGACTTCTCTAATTCTTGCAAGTTTGGCAGCACTGTTGTTGGTATCTCATTATTCTACACATGTTCATGGCTTTCACGTTTGGGCAGAACATCGAGTGGTCCTTGCATATTGTTTCTAAAAAAAAAAAAAATATTCCTTGGACGAATTGACGAATTTTTTACTTGGTGATGAAAATCACTAATTTCTCCAAATGTAATGATATTGAGAATAACTTCGAATAATTTTAGGGGATTTGTACAGCTAATGGCAGTTTGGTATCATTCAGACATGCATAACAATGATATTGATTCCATCATCAGGTCTCAAACAATCATAGAACAAACACAACGCAATGAGCAAAAAAATCGAAAAGAGTTATAATTTAAACATACTTAACATTTACAATTATTCAAAGTACTTCCTTCTACGTGGAACATAACAGAAACAAAATGATAGTTTGTAAATGGCAAAAATTTCAAAAATTAAATCTGAATAATTCTTTAGAATTTGAAAATAATTCAACTACACAATAATCATTAAAAAGGTTTCTGTGATGTATAAGGGGGTATGAAATATTTCATAATTAGACCTTTCCTGTTATCATAGGAATAAAACACAAATAAAAAAAAAACGGTTCTAATCAAGCCAATAATTAATTATAAAATTCACTGAGGACTCTACAATTTTGCGTTCATATTTTTTCATATGTATAGTCTCTCACTAAATCAAACCCGATTTATTATTTTTTGTATTTTCGAAAACCAGTAGAAACTCTCGAATCGAGTCATTTATATACAAAGTGGCCAATAGAAGTGGTACCTACCATAATAGACAGCCCTTTTCAATTTATTTTGACTTTCTTTAAAAGTCATGAAAAATACAAAATCAGTAGATTCGTTTGAAATTTGCACTACATATGCCGAATATCATGCTGATTCTGAAAATGTATGATTTATATATGCACAGATGCAGAGTTCAGCATAAAAAAGTAATAAAACATCAAAAATTCATAATACGATCAAATTTTCGAAAATTTTTATTTTCCATTTTTCAAAAAATCGCAAACGTTCCTTAAATGTATCTCGATGAGCTGATTCTGAATTATACCACAGAAATAAAGTGACATGGATTTTGTGTTTTGGGTTGTTTCTAAAATATTATAATATTAACGATTATCCGTAATTCAATGCTACAAGTATGAAATGTATATCCCTTTCTTGATAAATACTGCTGTCGAAGATACAATGTTTTTTCTTTCGAGAACAATTACGAAATTTCGTACCTATTGAATTACATGGTGGTCCTATACAGTCCTTCGTGACTGGTGGTCTCGGAATATCTTTGCAAGCCGTTCCTGCGGCTTTTTTGGTACCGAACCAAACACACTGAATAATCCTGAATTTCAGTCCCATCTTCTCACATTTCGTATCGCACTGAAACAAATTGAAGGTAATGTCAAGGTACTGTTCCGTTTCTGATCATAATGGCATTTTCTTATACTGCTTTCAGTTTCACGATACTGAAATGGATTGATATACACTGAACACTCGACTTGAAGTCACATTGAATATCATATTACCTCTGACCATCGTCCAACTTTCCATTTTCCGATGCATCTTTCGCTTATACATTCCTGCTTGTCAACCGGTTTTTGTTGGAAGTCACACTTGGAGGGATCCAACGTCAGATTTCCTCCAATCTCGCATCTTACAACCCTCCGTTGCAGTGCTGAAATAATGAAAATCAATTATTGAAGTGCCTGCTTGTCAATCTCTAGTGAATTTGTCGATATCTCAAAAAATATATGTATATTTATTTTTTTCGAAGAAATAACTTCCATTCAGAACATGTTTTGGTGTAAGGGAGTTTGAACGTACAATAATTATTGAAAAAACTAAACAGTTTCAAACAAACTTGGCTGATAATGAAAATGACTCATTTGAATATCAATTGCAAATCAACCAGAATAGTGGAAAAATGGTATTCAATTACGCCGAAACAGGATGTTCAAAAGGTATGGATAATTTTAACTCAAACACTGGTTTCCTGAAGTTTCAGCCTGGAAAAGTCATCATCCGGTGATATTTAACTATATTTTGTTGAATTTATGATTAATTGTTCATGTTCCGAAAGCCATCTAGGAGAATAAACGCCCGTACTTGCTTCCAGTGACTTGTAGTGTGTCCTCACCCACCCTAATCTTTTACAAATTACAGAATTCTTCATAGCTCGTTTATAATTCGATATAATCTTTTATGGTGAAAATGTGGGTGAACTTTTCAGAAATATTACTATAAAATAAAATAATAAAAATGTAGGATGGGTCCCAATACAGATCCTTGAGGAACTCCGGACTCGCTTTCATTATATTCTAAAAGTTTGGTTGTTTTAACAATTTGGATTCGTTCTGACAGGTGAGATTCAAAGCGTTTCTGAATCATCACTACTGTAGTAGTGATACTTTGTTAGATGATTTTGTTTTAAGTCCAGTTGACGAAACTCATAAAAAATGTTTCATGATTTTTTCAATCGATAATTTGTAAGCCCCATATTAGATTTGTTGAGAATATTCTGAATAAACTTTGAATCAATATGAATCGATAGTGATGCAAAAAATATTTATAATTAAAAAAAATAACAGGAGAAGATTGTGTAGAAGTTGACCTCAAGTAACGTTTAACGAGAATATAAAATAAAGAAAATAATTGAATAAAAATTATATAGAAAATAGTATTGGATCAAAAACCGTCTTTAAAATAAAAAGTTGAGAGTGGCCCAATTGGTAGAATAGTTCATGTATAATTTTAATTCGTATATTGAGATAGTCTACAAAAAGTTATTATGGCAATTTGTCGAAAATTTCAAAAATCTTCACAAAATAAAAAATACTGGCGAAATAAAACATTTGAATCTTGGAGTTTTCCTGTATGCCTCCTAAGCTAGATAAAATTTTCTCGTTTCATGTAAATTACCTCTGAAATACGTAATTTTTTCACCATTTGAGGAATTGGGGAAAGTTAATTCAGGTGAAATATATCATACTTTCCAATCTCCCTCCTGTTCTGGACCAGAAAATCAAACTTTTATTCAAGAAATTAGATTCTTGAATTAGGCAGACGTTTTTATACTCTGTTACCTTTATGCCGGACACAACCATAGGCTAAGATGCCGACATCCATACTTTTTAACCTCGGTATTCTGATGGAATTATCATACATTATGGTACAACACAAAGTTGAACCTCATTACTAGAATGATTTATGGAAATGGTCACTGAGGCTTCAAGAACTTCATCAGCCACTATTATTAATTGCTCAACAAGAGCAAATTATTCAATTCTCACCTTTATGCCATGCAAAACATTTCGACTCTTCACAAGAACTCCAATTATGTGGGGTCCACTCCGGACACTGGTCGAATCCACATTTCCTTTTGGTCTTTGGCATCTCCAGTCCAGCGTCATCACATAGAATGTCGTCAACTGGCTGTGTAGCATTGTACAGCCTGGAAAACAAAAATCACAACGTCAATATAAAGGCCGGTTGAAAAACGTTTTCAACGTAAACGTTTATATAATACATAACATAAACGAGTAAGTTACCGAATTCATCACTGTCAGAAATAAATATTATGTTATATTATCGTTATAAAAGAACATTACAAAACATTGTTATGTTTTCAACGTAAACGTTTATATAATACACAACATAGACGAGTAAGTTACCGAATTCATCACTGTCAGAAATAAATATTATGTTATATTATCGTTATAAAAGAACATGACAAAATATTGTTATGGTTTCAACGTAAACGTTTATATAATATACAACATAAACGAGTAAGTTACCGAATTTTTCACTGTTAGAAATAAACATGTTATATTATCGTTATAAAAGAACATGACAAAACATTGTTACGGTTTCAACGTAAACGTTCATATATAACACAACATAAATAAGTAATTTACCGAATTCATTAACTGGTAAAATGAATATTATGTTATATTCGCGTTATCACGTTCATAAATAACATATGATCAACGTGTTATATCAATCACTGGTTTTCGAATGGTTCCAAATATTTTAATGTATGAATAAAATACGAAAATAAAGAATATATCAACGTAATAAGATAACAAAATTGAATGATTTTTTATCGCTGATTAAAAACGTATCTTCATTCATGACCATCAAGAGTGAGTAAATAAATAGTTTATAGGTTGGTTGAAGAATATTTTCAACATAAACGTTTATATAATGTTTAACATCAACGTGTACTTAACCTAATTTGTCAACTGGAAAACTTGAATAATATGTTGCATCAACGTTTCATGGGTACATGATGATATCGTTCGAGTAAAACGTATTCAATGAACGATATTATCGTTGATATAGCATATTATTTACTAGTGGTTGTTGAAAGCATCTAATATAATGTTTAAATAACGTTCCTTGGTAACGTAAGTTTCACTTAGCAGAATAGTGCATATATCGATGTGAATATCAACCATATGAGTCGAATAAAGGTTGAAAAGTCTGTTGAAAAATATGTTCAACGTGAACGTTGATAATAAGTTTTACATAAACGTGTATTCTACCGATAAATGGGGAAATTATGATATCGTTATTATAAAACATACTGTTAATCAGTATGTTATTGGATTATTTCGATATAATTTCGAAATAACGTTCAATATTTCTTTGAAGGTTGTAGAAGTTCGAAATGCATTCATAAACTACTAGCAGACCCGGCCAAGCTGTTCCATAACTAACACAAATCAACTCAGCTTTTGGATTTCACTTTGAGCAGATCAACAATATCAATGGGTAATTGTTTGATACTGATTTTGTTAAATGTATCGGTTGTATTTATACTGAAGATTAAAGTCACTAAAACTTCTGTCGGCTTGATGAACATATTTAGAAGAGTTACCACGCGAGCTTAGTTTATAATGATGCTTGGAGAGTATTATAGTTGATGCATGATGTATAGGGTGATGCGTTGGTGTGTTACATCATCATTATTGTCATTGAACTAACAAAAATCAATACTACATTTTTTGTGTAGGATCAGTTTGGGGCCTTGGCATTTATCCTTGTAAGGAATGTACTCACCTCACGGTACAGTTCACTTTCCTCATCTGCAGACCGCTTCCACCACAAGTCTCCGAGCACTTGGTCCAAGATTCGATTCGCCATTCGAACACCAAATTCTCCTTCGTCCCCTTGCCCAGCACTACGATATTGTCCTCTTGACTACCACCCGTTGAGTTATCTGATTCTTCTGAAGGTGGATTAGCGAAGAAGACTTCCTGACTCTGCTGTTCGTCCGGGAAGTCAATCATCCGGTGCCCTCTGGAGTTGCTGAATGTCTGGAAAGGCCAGAATTGCTACGTTTCTTATTAATAATGTCATTATTTCGGTGACGTAAACTCAGGGATCTAATATAGAAATGGTGACATGAAGAATGTTACTACGTGGTAGATGGGAGTAAGGAAATGGTGTCAGACGATGAATTTGTTCTGGAATTGGAATTAGGACATTACTCCAATAGAAGCCTATAACCTCTCACTTGCATTTTCTGATAAGCGAATGATAAGAAAGTTTTTCTTATGCTGCGTACTTTTTCGAATGTTCAAATTGTTCGAAATCATTGAGAGCTTAGTTTCATTAGATGAATGTTCGTGAGCGATTTGAGATATCACCATTTCCTGATTAAATATGGCGTATCTACTCCAACTCCTTGCTGATTTATCATTACAGTTATTGAGGATATTGTTTTTCAGTGGCTTTAGCTTAAGTTAGCCAGAGCAAACGCGAAACTACTAGGTATGTAAAACACTTTTACTTAGGTATTAGATTAAGGTCTGTAAAATTCCTTTTAATGGTTTTGGGTACCGCAATGAAAAGTTTCACGGGACTGGTTCCATAAAATCATTTTCGAAATAATTTTCACCAGAGTAAAATATTTTTTTTTCGGACTAGTCCTGTAAAAATGTATGGAACTCATAACGTAAGTAATTATTGTTTGTAAGCACATGTTTCATGACACTGCTGAATCCTGGGTAGTTAAACATGCACAATAATTAATCCAAAGAAAAATTTATCCTCACAGAGGAATGGAATTTTTTTCAAGAATTGAATAATGGCAATACATATTAATTGATGAGGGAAACAGACAACTAGTAGAAAGACAATGATAAGAATGATCCGTGAAATATGAGTGAGTTACATCAAAGCAAAACAGAACAAGAGAAAAGCAACCATTGCTGAAATATTATAGGAATTGGAAAGTTGAGTAAACATTTCTGAGGTTCTTTCTTGAACTCAGTTTAAATTTTGATTCTTTCAACGGTTGTTGTATTTCATTATATATTTCAATTTCCTCATGATAATGTAGATGATTTTTTCCAATTTGTTTAATTTATTACCATATCTTGTTCAATTGTAATGAATATTCGAAGTACGATCAAAAGTAAGATCAGAGTGTCTTTTGGTGAATCGACATAATAAATAGATATTGAAATTTTTCAATCATACAATAAACGAACTTTTTAGGTTTATACAGGGTCTTGCAGTAAGGGCGTGGTCTTCCATACATCCATTAAGGTAATAAATAGGTGGATGATTTTCATCAGCAAAATTATACTATTTTCTAAGCTCTACATAATGAAATTGATGACACCTACCCACCTTTATATCAGTTTTTTTCATTTCTCAATGAGAAGTAAAAGCTACTTTATGTAATTCTCCTTTTCAAAAATTTTGACGGTGTTTGAAAATTTCAAAATCACAGCATGGCAGCTTTTTTTCCAAAATTTTTCATTATAATTTTTGAAATTATAAAATTATGCCAAGTCCCCTCGATATATCTTAAATCGATCTGTGATAAACATTGTATATAATAATGTGCAAAATCTTGATTATTTCAAAATGGAACACCCTATAAGAAGCGACAACAAGGATGCATGCATCACATAGCTTTGTTTTGCAATGTTTGTAGTGGATATAAAGTAAAAATTCTGGCTGATCCCCGATCAGAAATGAGGTATTTCCATTCAGTATAAAATAGTCTCAGACAATCAGTTGAATTATTTCATTTTGAAAAAAACAATAGATGATATCGAATCATCCAACAACAATTCATGAGTGGATGATGAAAGATTTTAAGATCGTGTTCAATATATGGTTCGAATTTATTCTCTGCAAAATTTACAATAATTGTTGTACCATCAGCAAAAAGCTGACCTTTCAGTTTCAACTCTGGTATCGAGTTCACATAAATCAAAAAAGGATTGTTGCAAGTATAGATCTTTGCGGTACTCTTCAGTTTATACTTCATATAGAACTAAGTGCTGTTTTGATATAAACAAGTTGTTTTTGAAGTTGTTAATCAACAGGCCAACAGGAGGGAGTGATGAATGTTTGGAATTTACGACTTATATGTCAGTCAACACATGCGCAATGAATAACTATTTTCAACACCATGCTGGAACAAATCTACTGTCATGCAGGTAATGTGTTATTTGTTTACCTAAAAAGTGTGGTAGTGCAATCAGTGTGTAGCGATAGAAAAAAAGTAAACATTAGAAACGAACAACCATAACAATATATACGTTTCATGCGAAAGCTGGGACATGTACCAACTACGAGTTTGATGAACATCAGACTGAACAAAAATCCAAGTTTTTTAAGTTCAAATTGATTTTTTCGATCTAAAATCAAATATGAAGAGTCATCTGTTTGTCTGTCTTTCCTACAACGATGGATAATATTTCAATCTGAAATAGCTACAACGATTATATATCGTACTCAATTCACTTGGAAATTTCTCGAAAGGAAGATTCACAGACAAAATGACGACATCTCACTGAAAACGTATTTCCCACAATGAAATTGAGAGGAGATGAACTTCACAATTCAATTATCAAGTTCCATTATTCTGTGTCGAAAACCGAATCGTAGTTGTTTGTCCCAGCTTTTCAACAGTAATTAATACCCACAAAGTAAAATTAGTATGGTCAATATCTAACCTGCAGGTTGAATATTAGTCTTTGAAAGTTCGGCATAACGCGATTTGCAGAACTTGCAGAATCCCCGTGATCTGGGGGATACAAGTATTCTGAAGAACTAGAGGGTGAATGGGATGCTCTATCCTTATCCTTCCCGCAGCAATAGGAAAAGTGGTTGGTATGCATATTAGTTCAAAAAATTATAGAGTACGTGGAGAGGAATCAGTTTTACTCATTTGATTTGCACTCTAGATCGTTGTAGAGCTTAGACTACGTTGAAACGTTATGAAACATCAAAAATAAAGTTACGTTTTTCTGAAAGATATTGTTTTTGGGGGTTGAAACTGCTTATATATGTAGTGACACCATTACAATCGTCAATATATGGGAGTTTCTTTCATTAATAGATTTACAAGAAATTGGACTTTGGCATTGGCCTCTACTTCGAATTAAACCAAAAATATCACGAACACTTTTTACTAATATTATTCGTTTCTTGTCAAAATAGACTTTGTTTGAAATAAATAATGCAGAAATGGCATTTTTTGAGCAAACATTGATAAAAGTAATTGGAAAAACTCGATTCCTTCGCAATATTATAAGTATACACATGGTATACACTATAAATTCCATCAATCTTGTACAAAAATTATTTTTTTGCGGTTTTTGATTATTAATATATTAATTTGGAATCAAAACTTGACATAATCGGTTCAAACTTACTCCTTCATGAACAACATGTCATCTTATACAGTTTTTATGATAATATTTTTTATTATGTGGATATCATTTGCAAAGAAATCAAAGTTTCAATTCAAAAACAAGCACAAACTCATCGAAGATTTGATGTGTAGGCAGAAATACCGGGTGTCACATTGTAGATCCATTATTTATTGGGGAAAATCAGACTGGTGCTGTCTATTCAAAAATGCTGGAGACAGTGATAAATTCAATGTTAGTGGCAACTATCGAATTCATTTTGCAATAAGATGGAGCTGCTCCTCATTTTGCTTTCAGGAATTATTTGATTAATGTTCATGCAGGACGATGAATCGGGCGCCGACGATCTGTGGAATGACCTCCAAGATCACCAGACCTAACCCTTCATATTTATTTCAAGGGGGTTACTTAAAATGTAAAGTTAACGACATTCAGTGTAACTCTATTCAGGAGTTGCGAGAGCGGATTACGAAAATGAGCTGGTTTGCTCGGCCCACCACTGCGACCCATAAGGTTTTATTGTGGCTCATACGAATTTCATATTCTACCAAATAAACCCAGCTTCTTGAAGGAGCCGATTGGTTCATTTGGTGTATGATCTGTCAGGTCCAAGGCAGAGAGAGTGAAACTGTGCCAAACATCGAAAACTTGATTTGGTCCGCGGTGGGGCAGACACAAAGTATGTGCTCTACTGTCTTCATCATTTTCAAGATAGAGACGACATGTCAGATCCTTCGGCAGTTTTAGTCTCGTCATGTGATGATTCAATTGACAGTGCCCTGTGAGTAGGCCTGTTAGACATCACAGGTCATCCCTGCTGGAGTCTAACAGTGTTTAGCTGAAATTATTCCAGAAATATATGAATGCTTCGAAATGAGCCAATTCTGAGCCAGAAGTTTAATACTTTCTTTGCTGTCCAGGTATTTAATGTATATTTGACAAATCTTGGTGAGATACCAATGGCAGGTTCTGGTCAGGTGCGGTACCTTTTCTTGTAAGAGGGTCTGCCGTTTCTTTGCCCTCCATACCGGAGTGGCCAGGAATTTAGACTAGAGACAGACTGCCTGAGTTTTCCTACTGTAGAGAGCCTTCTCTGGCTGTTCGACACCAGCGTATACGTTGATTGATACGATCCAAGTACTTTTAAAGCCACTTGACTGGAAATTTTGACTGATCTTTGTGTGAGGTTGTTTTTTTCGGTATGAGGCAGGTCAGAATCTTCTGTTGGAGGCATTATATCAGAGGTCATTTCCAGAATGCTGTGACTTTTATAGCCGATTTCACCAACTAATTCCTAATGTTAGGAAATACTCATATCGGATTTGGGAATTCCAAAGAGCAGTTCGCGTGTCACCACCCGTTAGGTATTGCTTGAGGGTGGTAGGGAATACTAATTTTATGTATTTTCTCATAGAAATTGCTAAAACCGATTTGAGTATTTCCTAATTTTAGGAATTGGTTGGTGAAATCAGCTGTAAGTGTCAATCAGCAGACTGCTAGGCTTTGTCAAAGTCTGTTGCATGTAATTGGTAATATGCATGATTCTGTAGATTGTTAATCTAGCCTCTCTCTCCAGAAAGATGGGGTGAAGAGGTAGGTCTTGTAGGATTTCCATAGCTGCTGACAGTGTGGTGCTGATGGCACCAGTGATCGCCAGACAAGCTTGTCTCTCTAAACTTGAGAGCTTCACCTTGGCCGTTCGCTGTGAAGTGCTTTCCATTTAGCCATGAATTGAAAACTATTGCCAGATAGTAAGGGGTACCGGGGAACTGTTCCTACGAATATTCATTCAGTCCACCAGAGCCTGGAGCAACAAACATCTTAGAGTCTCCAAGGGCTCACGAAACTTCTTCTGGAATGACCGCAGAGCATTGTGTTCTTGCACTAAAAAATATATTAACGAATCATAGGAAGTCTCATTGAAACTTTGCTATCAACCCATTTTTTTAAACAAATACAGTTAGCCAACTTTTAACGGACTAACCTGATTATTTCCTTTATCAAGCGTGCTCTGGTGATGGTCACTATTATAACTCGAATCCAGCCTGAGCGAAGGCAGCGTCGGAGTGAAGAGCCTAGGCCTGTGGGTAGGCTTCTTCCTCGTCCTATCAGGTCGTTGCTCATGCGAATGGTCATCGCTGAAAATGGAAGCCCCCTCCTCTCTGTGATTGTTAATATCGGAAATAAGATCCACCTTGTCCGTCTTGAAACCGTGCTTCTGGATCTCCTCGGACGTGGGAAACTCACCAGGTTTAGGTCGCACGGAAATGTGTATGCTAGCCGTGGATTTTCCAGCTACACAGGAGTACGAACCGCTGTCACGTAGGGAGAGATTGGACACCCTCAGAGCTCCTTTTTTGGAAGTCTTGTACTTCTTGGTCTTTGGCAAGTAGGTCTTCTCCTTCATCCACTGGATCTTCGTCCTGTCGAACCTCTTAACAGGACATTTGATCTTTATCGTGGTACCCAAGAACACGGTGGCAGCGCCGCCCACTTTCAAGGAGATCTTCTTCTTCTTAGGGTCGTGTTGGATGAACGTACTGTTGGATACGTCTATATGAGGCTTGTCGCTTTCTACAACGCAGCTCTTCGTATTGCAGGGCTTGGACTCCAGGGGTTTTGGCGAGGGGCACATAGCGGGAAGCCTATCGACTGTGTGGTTCTGAGCCATCACCTGCTTGCACTCTATCCTCCTGGTTTTGATCCCACTTCCACAGCTCTTCGAGCACCTCGACCACGCGTGGATACTCCATCGCACAGGACAGTCTAGCACGTTGCAGTACTGTCGATCGGGGGGCGGAGGTTGTGGGCACATATTGTTGGGAACCGTGACTGTGTTTCCGCCCCCTTGCGTGACTTCGTGGATGCAGTTCACCTCCCGCATTTGGATGCCGATGCCGCAGCTCTGCGAGCAAGCAGAGAAGTCGGAGAAGTTCCACCTGGGGGGGCACGGGTGGTCGTTGCAGGTTTGTATCCTGATCTCCGGCTTGAGCTCTATGGGGCACATATAGGGTGACGTAACTTTCTGCGTGTCGTCTCTGACGCAGTTGACTATCAGCTCCTGGATGCCCCCCAAGCAGGTGGCGCTGCAGTGGGTGAAGCCCTGTTCTCGCCAGGAGTAGGACTTGCCAGGGGATCCAGGGGCTACTTTGATGTCGGATCGGCTGTAGGGGTCGTCTTTGATGTCCACGCCGATTTTTTCAGAGGCGCAAGGCTCCATGTAGCAGGATTCGATTTCTATTGGTTTGGGGCCGGTGCACTGTTTGTCGGGAAGTTTGGCTATGGTTCTGGAGAACTCAAGGAAGATTTTGCAGTGGACCTCGCGTTTTCGTACTCCTTCGCCACAGGAGACGCTGCAGTGGCCCCATTCGTCTGGAATGAATCTGTAAAACAAAGTATGTATGAACATTTTAGTGTTTTATATTGATTTTTATTACTTTAGTGTCATGCTCAATTGTTTGTTTGAAACGAAGGAATGATAATCCTTGGTAGTGGAATCTCTCAGCTAAGTATATCACCTCCACAGTGAGTTTTCACAGAAGGTATCCAAGCATAATAACAAGAATTTTGGGGGCAGATCAAACCTCAGAATCCGTTATCTTCAATTCAATGGTGAAACTTTTAAATATACAGATGTGAGATCAAACTAGAACCGTATAAAGCGTACAGTGGAGGAACTATTGACGTTTGAAAAGTGACATTCCTGTTCAAAATAAAGTATGAATTATGGTTACCTCCAGTAAAACATTTTTCCCACTAGCATGCGGAAAAGTCCACTTTTCCACTCTCATTTCAGTTTTGAAAGTGTCACTTTTCCGCAAACTTTTTGCCGTACTAATGCGGAAAAGTAAAATCATTCAGTTTTCGGAGTATACTAACATTATTTAAAAAATATATTTTTGTACAACTATAATGTAATAATAATAATATTAATACTTCCTCATAAACACTCGTTGAGTGTACCCAAAGGCATAGCCTGTGCGGGTAGAGGACGGCTATTATTATTTGCCGTGGCGCTCCGGGGCGACTTACTGATGTTTCAGGTGATGTATTCACTTTTCAGCTGTAGGAAAACCCGGAAAACCTGCAGCACCACCTCGGGTGGTCGGTGTGCACTCCAAGCTAGCACTAGACGAGATTGGCATCTAGACAACTCACCATACACTTGCTTTTCAATAAGACATGTGGTCGCCTATCGATCCGATATAAAGTAGTTGAGAAAAATTCTCGTACCTACATCGGACTCGAACCGACTATCGCTATGCTGGAAATAAGTCACAAGATGAACATGAATTATTACTTTTTAACATTGAGTAGACACTCCATAACATGTCTCTTGGCGCACCATTCACGAAATTGGTCATATGTTTTTTCAACGAGTGTTTATGAGGGAGTATTATTATTATATTATTATTATTATATACTAACTTAGATGGGGTCAAGTTTCGTCTAGCTGAAATCAGTTTTAGAAAAGCTGTTGCCATGGCAACCGTTGCTATGGTAACGAGAAAACTAAAATCCGATTCTCATGTTGCGGAATAGCAGTGGTTGCCATGGCAACAGTTTTTCCATAACTGCTATCAGCTAAACGAAACTTGAGCCCTTGGATATGGCCGGTATCATATTAGATACTATTGCATTTGCTTTCTCAGATATATTTAATGGGGTATCACTACCACTATCATAATCAACATACATCTTCTTGAGAATGACTTTTTTTTAAACATGAAGGAAAAATTTTTAAATACGATATTACTGAAAACATTGAATACTGTCTTCCAGACAACAGTCGTTAAAAGCGATAACTTATCGGGACAAAAAAAACACGTCAATATGTATAGGAAGTATTTTATTTTTCAATATATTTCAGACGATGTAAATTCACATTCACAGTTGTACAAAAAATGTTGTTTCGTGTTTTCATAGTACATTCGAGGGAAAATTAACTCTCATGTGTGAGTATATACAGTGTTTGAAAGAGATTAGCGATGTAGGTGAGAGACAATTAGTACTGTTGAGTTTGCTAATTATTGATGATGACAACGCATATCTGAGGGTTGATCTACTCTTCAATTAACTTCTTGCCACGATAAAATGCATTGAACTGTTAACAAACTGAGTTAATCAGTTGCTGTGAGTTTCAAATATGAGTTTCAAACATGCCTAATTAGAGGATTAGTTTGAACTTGGCTAAAGTTCAGGAAATCTAAGAGAGTCAACATGCAATTATTGACAAAGGAAAGTCAGCTATATAACCATGCAAATATTGACGTAACACTGTCCAACAATCAGGTACTCAATTTGGGCAAATATACAGTGTGTGTAAGAGGTGCAATGAGGAACAAAATTTTGTGAGGAGAGAAAATATTCAAACAGTTTTTTTTTTGAGAGAGGATTCAAAGTAGCTTTTGGTGTGTTGGAAAATAACTCCACGATAAAGATCACGAAGGCTAAGTAATTCGGCTGGAATGAAATGGTTTCAAAGAATAATTTTGTCATGCGATCCATCGACATTCCCATCAATACTCAGGATATAATACTTGCACCCTTATTCCCAATTTTCCTGGACTACAACCACTTCCAGTAAATTCGTTCTGTGTACTCCGCTCACTTTTAATTTTCAAAGGCTCGCTAGTTTTAGAGGCATTTGAGTTGGGAGCGAGCGAAATTAGATTAACGCGGTGTCCGACGCTGGGGAATTTTTCAGTGAGAGCCATCATTGCTTTTTGCGGAACACTTTCATTTATTCAAAGCACTGTACCGCAATCTAACAGATACTGAGTGTAACGAAGCGCATTTTTGGGTCTTCGTTACTTGACACCTGGAAAACTGTTAACAAGTGCACCTGATTTCCATAAGATCTGTCTTACTTTCTTTTCAAAATGCCGAATAATCTTAGTTATTCACCTGAATTTGTTGATGAGGTCTTGAAATGGAAATTCTTTCATACGCTTTTCAATCTCAATCATAGTTGTTCAACTACATTCATATCATCACATCTTTTCGATCGGACCGACTCAATTTTTTTGGTATTTTCAGATTCTCCATGAAACAAGTTTTTTTCCGATGATAATTCTGACGGCGAGGGATATTTGGATATTTGAACAAAAAATACAGTGCACCAATAGAGCAACTGAAGAGGATTTCGATTTGATCGATGACGAAAAATTTTTCAGCAGCATGGTGTACCATCTCATCATGCAACTCCACTGTCACTATTTATAGAAGACCCATTTTTATGATTACTGGGTTTGCGGAAGAGGTCCTATATAAAAATGACCACCAACGTCGTCAGATCTCACCCTTTTAAAAAGTTGAAACCACACCTTGTGGAACATTGTGGGCCACAGCGGTCATGATGGTAGAGCGCTAGTCTATCAGTTAGAGGGACGTGGGTTCGATTCCCAGCATGGTCACTGGTCTCGTGCTAGGAATCGCACGTTAAAAGGTAAGGTTAGGTTTGAACGTGAGTGGGCCCATATCAGGCCCTCCACTGCGGCCAATGGCCTATTGTGGCTCACCCTATGGTTATATTTCTCCCAGCATATCCAATCTCTTAACGAAATTGAGGAGTACGTTGGGAGAACAATTTACCAGGTTCTCTGGCCTTACTGTTCTATTGCCAAATGTCAAAAATCTGGTTCTGGCCGCTGCGGGGCATGTACATAAAATGTGCTTAGCCGTTTCATCCTCCTCCATGCATAGACGGCACTCTGCATCTTGTGCAAGTCCAATTTTATGCATGTGGTGTTTGAGTTTGCAGTGGCCAGTGAGCAAACCTACTATAACTCTGAGATGTGCTCTACTGAGTTCTAGCAGCTTGTCAGAGTCCTGTTTTTCCTTGTGCAAGCAATAAATGCTTTGGAATGGGCTAGGCCCGGTAGACTACGCCAGTACTCGAGTCTTTTGTTGTCAGCCCAGGATGTTATGACATTCTTGGCAGTGCTATGTGCTATACCGATTATCGGTTCTGCCCCAGTGAACGTTGTTTCGGCCCCCCCCTTTTGCTAGGGCGTCCGCTATTTCGTTTCCTTCTAGGCCCGTGTGACCTGGTATCCAGACTAGGTTAACGTTGTTGCGTTGTGCCAGTCGGTTCAAGGTTTCTCTGCAGTTCCATACTGCTCTGGATTTAAAGCAATTTGGTTCAATCGCTTTCAGTGCCGCTTGACTGTCTGAAAATATATTTATTGTTTTTCGTGTGTGGCGTCGATTTTCCAGCTTCCTTGCACACATTTCAATGGCATATACCTCTGCCTGGAATACCGTAGCTAATTTACCCATACTGAATGAGCGTTTCACTACTGGGTTTATCCCGTATATTCCGGCTCTGACACCTTCCAAAGTTTTGGAACCATCGGTAAACCAACGTTCATTTGCCCTACATAGGTCAGTTTCATTCCGAACCGAGGTTGATAGTTTTAGGCATGATGTCTGAGGGCATTCCCAGAATGTTGTGAGCTGTTATGCCCTCCAGCATGCTGCTGCTTCTCATGACTACTGCCTGCGGTAGACTAATGGTCGCTTGGTAGAGTCTGTATGTTTCCCATCTTGCGTCTCTCTCCAAACCTATTTGAAGAGGAGGTAATCCGAGAAGGGCTTCCATTGCTGCCGTTGGCGTGGAGCGAATGGCCCCAGTAATCACCAGACACGCTTGTCTCTGTAGTCCATTAAGTTTAGCCCGGGCCATTTTTTGTTGGCCCTTGCTCCACCAGACTACAGAGCCATACGTGATTATTGGTCGTATGATGGTCACGTACAGCCAGTACACTTGTTTTGGTGACATGCCCCATGTTTTGCCACATATTCTGCGGCATGTCCATAATGATAGTCATTTCCAGATGCAAGTTCCAATTTAGCTTTTTATCTAGGGTTATTCCCAGATATTTTGCTTCACTCGCAAAAGGAATTGTTACACCATTGATGGAAGGAGGTATTAATTGTTCCAGCTTCCTTTTTCTGGTGAACGGCACTATGACCATTTTGTGAGAGTTAATGGACATTTCCTCCCTCTCACACCATTTATATATGGTGTCCAATATATACTGAAGGGCGAAGGAGATCGTCTCTTCGGATTTATCGCGTATTACTAGGACCAGATCGTCAGCATATGCTTGCAGATCGACCTCCCACAGCGAGAGAATGGCCAGCAGATCATCCACCAGCAGTGACCATAGCAGAGGGGAGAGAACCCCCCCCCTGACTTGAAGCTGACACTTTCCCCCTGAAGAGAGGTCATTATAGTTCTGTTATGAAGCATAGTTCTTATCCAGTCACATAGTGTTGGTTCAATTCCTCTAGAGACAGTGGCCTCATATAGGGAGTGAGGTAGTGCATTGTAAAATGCTCCTTCTATGTCAAGGAATGCGGCGACTGCTACCTCCTGGTGTTCCAGGGCGTCGCTTATTCCTGAGACAAGGTTGTTGAGAGCAAGTTCTGTTGACTTACCAGCCTGGTATGCATACTGGTGAACATTGAGTGGGTGCTTTGTTAGTACACCACACCTCATGTGCCCGTCCAGTATTTTCTCCATGCTTTCCAACAGAAAGGATGTCAGACTAATAGGTCTGAGAGATTTTGGGTGTGGGTCAGTCCGACCCACCTTAGGAATATAGATCACTCTAGTCGCGGTCCACTTAGATGGAATATGGTTCCAAACTAAACTGGCTCTGAAGAGTCTTATGAGGATAGGTGCATTATGTTCCAGTCCGATTTGTAACAGAATATAAAAGGTAAGACCTCGTTACTCCTTAGCTCGTACAAGTTTCGACTTCTGAGGGCTGTCGTTTGTAGAAGGATGACAGCTGGTTAACGGAAATAACAAATTTAAGAAAATTTTACAAAAATTGTGTTTGATTTCTACTTTTTTTTGTGATTAGACTATGATGTAACGTTCACAGCCTCCTAAGTAAAAAAATGTACTTAAAAAATATCATCAAAATTAAAAAAAGAATTGAAATTATATAAAACTGACCCAAAGACCTGTGTCTTCCGATATATCTACATACAGAAATGGAATAAAATATTTATCCCAAGTTCGGATATGTTAAAAAATTTCAACGATTGGAGATGAGGCCTCATAGTTCAGATCTAACATCGACTTCAAGAAAATGCTCAATATACTATTGATCAAAATGAATACCCAAGTTTTGTGAATCGTTTCAACGAAACCACCACTGGATCTTGATTTATCGACCCTGGCATTAGGGTGGCATCAGCATTTGTTATTCATTATTGCTGATTGACCTACATACATTTCGTATACATCGATTTTCATTTTGTGAATGCATTTCTCGTGTTTCCATCAGAAAACAAATGCCATTTCATGAAATCAGTCACAACAACCTTCAATTTACTTGGGAATATTCAATATTTTTAAATATTCTCCCAGTGATCGGAGAAAAAAACGGAATGTCTTCATCGCTGACAAGGGATTAGCACTCTGGTTTATAAGGGTTAGTCAGTGGTTACATCTTTATCTTTCGTATACAGACGATTCGATGATTGACGAAACGTTTATTTATTCATGTTATTATTACAACTGTTACTAACTGGACTTGATAGACTCAGTGCACTGGAGTGGTTTACAACTGTTTGGGTCAACTGGTAGTACAGACTGAATGGATCATGCTGTCAGTGGTCAGTTATTATAACGGGTGTCTACGGAAGATGGCTATCCCCCATAATTTTTTTGCTTTTAGAGATAATGGAATAAAGTTTGACGTTTGACATATAATACCCGCTGCTCCTCATTGCATATCAAACTGCCTATTCTCACACAATGTAAAAATGGTAAGGCGCCCGGAAAAGATAAGAGGAACAAATGCCAAAAGAATGGGAGACAGGACAAGTAATAACTATTCATAAAAAAGGAAACCAACAAATCTGTAAGAATTACCGAAGAATAACACTACTCAACAAAGCATATAAAATACTCAATAATATCATCAAGGTTGGCAAGTATTACAAAAAACATAATAGGATCATATCAAAGCGGATTTACACTGGAAACGCTTAGAGAGAAGGGTACTCCTGTATTCTTTCAACATTGTTGATACCTCTCTGGCACAATATATTCGAACTAGTTCGAATGTTTACAAAAATTAATAAAATAAATATATATATATAATACCATAATTAGACTAATAATGTTATACAGAGCGGAGACGATAACAATGACAAAAAAGAATAGGAAGACATGAGGAAATTTGAAAGAAAAATTTTGAGAGCAATACTAGGTACAAAAAATATCTCAAAGGAATAGGAACAGGAATAAGAACTGACTTAAAAATTAGACAGGAATTAAAAGAAGACATAATATGTAAAATAAAACAACACATAATTAGATGGTTAGGGCATGGATGGAGGGCGGGAAAAGGGGCGTAACTCACTCAATGTTACAATGGGACCCCGGCGGAAGAAAGTGAATAGGAAGACCAAGATTGAAATGGATGCAGGAAGTGGAAGATGACTCACTAAGGACAGGAGTGACAAACTGGCAAGAAAAAACTCCCACTTCAACCCTAACTGAGAATTCCATAATATATGAAAGTAAGAAGTTATTCAAGCATTTGTCCTTACACTTGAAAATAATTGAATATGGACAAAAGTTCAGGTAAACCTGTAGAAGATTTTTCACGGTAAAACCAGCTAGGAGCCACGAGTCAGAAGAAGAAGTCTAAGAATTTGACACGACACCTAGCTACTATGATTCGAAGAACGCTTGGAGGATAACGGGCACTTTACAGATGTCAGATGTAATTCAGAGTATGTAAGGGGAAGTACTAGTTGTCTGATGAACATTTGCCTCCATTTCCCGCTACTTGAGAACTATTGTAAATGCGAAAAATCGACTTTGTGACTGTAGAGGATGAGTTCAGAAAAGTTCACTCGCAAGACAAAATATTGGAATAATTTCTGATTGTGTCTAAATTCCCCGTACTAGAAGCGCACGAAACAAAATTACCGGTACTAGTAGGAATATCAAGCAAAGAATCTTAAATTAAACTGGAATGGTAATGAGCCATGAGAATAAACATTTTTAAGGAGTGCTTTTAAATCTTGAATAAAGTGAGATTGTGCTCAAAACAGCGGGTGCTCTATCATCAAGCTTATCACCTATTTATACTCGTGTTTGTTCTGGAATTCGCTGCCTGTTTGCGCAAACTATGATTTCTGTTCCGCGAGAGGGTGCATTCTAAGCATTTCGAGCGGATTGGATTTTAATTACAGAATTCTCATTCTACAGAGCCTTTTTTTGAAATACTGACACTACCAAGCATAACTTCGTTCTGGCGCAGATTATTTCGTTTTGATGGAGTATATATAGAAAGGTGGATTTTGGGATTAGTTTTCGGATACAGCGATGTTGCTAATGACATAAGCGCCATCGTGACAATCCACTTACATTTCAATCAATCATTGTGAGAAAAATTAAATTTTTATTGACAAAGGGAGTACTTAGATTGCATATAAAGGATTGAATAACTAAATAAAATGTGTATATGTATCTATAGGGTGTTAATTCGAAAAGTTCCCACCCTTAATGTCTTCCATCCAGTAAACAATATGAGGAATCTAAAAATCTGGTCAACTTTATTCTCAAGCGGAACACTTTCAAGGAATATTTGTTGCCAGAACTGGTTAGAATATTAGGTACCGTTCCAATCCTTTATTAGGGGTAACATTGGCCATCAGCTCCAGAAAATTTACATCAAAAAGTAGTCCAATAGTGAAACGTAGATGGTAGTAAAGTTGTGTTTATTAAATGCTGAATTTTTTATTCTCATCTCAGAAATTTTACAGATTGCCTCCCTTTTTTGCTACTTCTGAAGTGAAAAGTTTCTGTTTGTGGTATTATTGTGAATACAGTTTCACCTGTTGGGCTGTTTAGTGATTACATTAATAGTGTATAAAAGTGTAAAAATGGTTTACTCTCTTCGAGAAACAATTGAAATGATTGTAATCTATGGAGGAGTTGGAAAATGCGCGAGAAGGGCGGAATATTTTTTTAACGAAAGACCCAAATTGTAATGTAAGTCAACAGTATGTGCTTGATTTGGTAAGTGAATTTTACGAAACTGCTTCAGTGAGAAATAAAATGAGAAGTAACCCCAGAGTACTAAATGAAGAAGATCAAATGAGGTTTTGGGAACATTTGCTACAGAGTCCATGAGCTTCTTACGATCAGTATCAGAATAGACGGAAATGTCACGCAAGACTGTAAGAAAAGCATTGAAAATGCATAAATTTCATCCATATAAACTCCAGATTCTTCAAGAGCTCCACGAGGATGAATAAGATAGAAGAATAGAGTTTTGTGAAACCATGTCTCATCGAGTTAATACCATTCCTAATCTTCTGTCAGCGATGAGTGTTCTTGTTTTCTGAATGGCAATATTAATAGACAAAATTGTCGCTATTGAAGTGACGAAAACCCATATATCACAGTCAGTCACAGCGCCAACTGCGAGGGAAAAACAAAACAGCATTCCTCGCTATCGCACACTCCAGAAAGAGTGAATGCAATAATTCGAATAAAGTTCGGAAAATTCATTGAATACAAAGTATCATGTATATTTACTATCTGTAGCATCGGTGATACCATTATTTTTGTAATCTAGAAACATATTTATCTGTTTAGACAAGAAAATACCATAGAAATAAACCTTTTCAGAATATATTTTGACCAAACAAACCCTGAAAACAACTGAAGATATTATTAATTCATTGATGACTGTCTCAGAAAACTTCAATTAATTTTCCAAATCATGCTGGTATAACATTTTCTCTCAGAAAATTCAGACCTAGAAGAATACATGCTCTGGAGGTTGTAAAGGTATCCACTCATTCACGATAACATGGTATGTGGGTTGTTTTTTTATTTTTTATTTATTTATTGAAGGAATATCTATCTTCCAGACAGAACATGTTCTGGTGTAAGGAAGTTTGCAGCTACAATAGTTACTGAATTAAGTAAACAATTTCAAATTGACTCATCTAATATTAAAAATATTTCATAATTTTTTTTATTTTTAAGAACATCATATCGATAGTAAATTTTCTTTCGAATTTCTGGGAAATAAAATTGTAACGTGTGAATTTTCCATCGTTCTGGTAACTTATTGAAAGCTTCTATGGAGCTGAAAACTGGGTTCGCTTTTTCTTTGTTCGAATGAATCAGCGTATTATTGTTTTAAGTATTCTTGGTTGACTTTAATGCAAATTTAGATATTTTCAAATTCAAAGAGTTGATTCAATGTCATTATTTATGCCCTTGTATAACTCCAAGGATGGTGTAGTATCCCAAGGTTTTTCAAAAGTTACTTTCATTGCTTCATTCATTGATCTATGAATGATTCTTTTTGTTTTTGACTGCACGATGACTATACCGTTATCATATATCTTCTTCAAGGGATATACGCCTTATTTATAAACAAAAATTTATATATTTTTTCCAATAATCAGACCCAAGTATTTGTGTTTGTCAACTTCAGTTAAAGTTTTGTGCATTATGTGTTCGTGATGATAGAGCCTAAAATTCTATAGACAGTAACATTTTCTGAAAAAAAAAAATCAACATAAAATTCTCCCTCTGGTTTGAAGAAACATTTCTCGGCGATTATTGGTGCTAGAAAAATGTTGCATAAACACAGTGTAGTGCGTGTAACAAGCAGCAATTCCAGACAGAGCAAAAGAGGTCGTGAAAGGAGGTGCAAGGTGTTGAGTGTAAGGAGAAAATGTATTTTAGAAACAAAAAGAGTTTTCGAGTACCTCACGTATACCCAACCGCAGGCAAAGTACACTTTGTAATCACTGAAAAGACAATGAGCAAACATATGGACACGTATAACAAAACACACAGAGAATTGGAAATCAGTGAACATGAAACATAGATGTGTGCAACAGGAATGATGTGTGGAGTCTGTAAAAACACCTTGAAGTTGAAAGAACTATATGGTTATCTCGGATGGGACGTTTATGCTTCATTATATCCGGGTCAATTTTCAGTTTTCAACAAATATTATTATTGCTAGGTAACTGGACATACTGCTAAGATCTATCACCACAGGGGAATTACTGAAGCGCGGCAGAATAATATATTGTACCCGGTTAAGTACCTCCACCAAATATGAACCTCATAAATAAGGCCGCGCGTCCAGGATAAAGGATCAGATTAGTAACAGAAAATTGATCATCAGAAATTATCGAGCGCGTCAGATTAAGGTAGGGTGAGTTGAAGTGTATATTTTACTAATCGGACAATTTGAGAGTGACGTAAAGAAAGGGAATGGCTACAAAATTGTAAAAAAACGTCATCTCGACATTCTCGAGCGTTGCTATTTTTTTTTTATTTTGAAGGAAATAATTCAAGGATAATGAAAAATAAATAATCTGACGATTTCCACGAACCGAAATAACAAAACTTCGTTGATAAAGTCTAATGCGTACAGCTGCGTAATGGCTATATTCCAATCTCCGCGTTACTATTTCTTTCTCACTCTTTCTCATCTATTTGGCTTGGCCAAACTTAGATTTCGAAAATAATTTGAACCGATTCGTACCGGTACATTTTAAAAAATCTCAAAAAAACTACGTTTTTTTTTCAAATGTTTTTTTTTTAATAACTTTCAAACGGCTTCTTCGATCGTCAGAAGGTCAGAATCGGTTGATTCGTTCGTGAGTTATCGTTGTCGAAAGAAATCCGAATAAAGTGTTTTTTTGGAATCACTCTGAAATTTCTATTTCGATCAATTCAAACTTAAAGATGGAGCTTGAAGAACTGCGTCGAATGCCGCCAACCGCGTGAAAATCGGTTCATTTATTCAAAATTTATTGCGGTTTGAGAATTAAAAAAATTGTATAAACTTCATCTTTAAACTTTAATCAGAATTTTGAGCTCGGAGAACTCATAATGACACAAAAATCATATTTTTGAGCTCGGAAAGCTCAAAAACAAAATAAGTGAAATGTTGAGTGCTTAGATATGGAGTTAGCGGGAAGTTGCAGGGATGACCTATAGAGTCAACCGTTTTCCTAATTTTTTTGTCAGAGTAGGCGAATCCCTCTATATAATTGTCAGCTTAGGAGACAGCACATCTAGGACATAAAGATGAACCATATATATCTTATTCTGACGCGCATGAGTATTTCAAAATGGCGATTTTTTTTCATATTATAATAATGGCCGCGAGTTTGCGTCACATCAACATCGTCAGATTATTGCTTGGGAGCTTTTTGTTAGGTTCATTCAACACCCCCTAAGAAAATCTGACACGCTCGATTCAATTATTTTTTTGATTTTCAACCCTTACCTACGACCACCCCTATGATGCAAACTATCAAATTAACATACGTACAATATTAAAATTACGTAGGACATTGATGCTATCAATATCTGACGCGCTCGAGTATGTCCATGCAACAGTTTTGTTTTTACAAATTTGAAAATCTATAGCCGATTCCCCCACTAATTAAAAGGTATACATTCCATAAATTTTTTTTCTTCTTATCATCTAGGCTCTGCTACCCAATAGGTCTCTATGACGCTTGAGTAAATCCACATTTAGCATCGAGGGCTCCCCTACTATTGGGGAAAGAAACGTTGCTCCAGTCCTGAACCAGTGGATATCTGCCATGCTAAGCTGTGGGGTAATACAAGCCCCCCCTATATGTAGGGACACGATGGAGGTAGAAGCCATGAGAGGCTACCCTCAACGGGAAGTACTATTCCCACTTTTGTGGAACCTCGTAGTTGGCAGCCTCCTTAGAAACCTTGATTGGAAAGATGTATATATGCGCTGACGATATCGTCAAAGTGATGAACGGGAAGTATATGGGGGTTGGTAATGATCTGATGCAATAAACACTCATAGACGTACAAACGTGGTGCATGAGAGAGAACCTCAAGGTCAACGCCCAAACCACGATTGTCCCGTTCATCAGAAAAAGAAACTTGTAGCCCAACAGAGCTCTTCGAATCTTCGGTGAAAGCAAACTGGCCCTACTCGGAGTCATTGGTACAATGATCTGCACATCGACGATTAGCCTGGAGGTGATCCTGAACCCCCCTCATATGCATCAGAACATTATAGCGGGGGCGGAGATAGAAGCTTCCAGACCTGCATAGGCCAATGAAGGATTAACAACTTAGGCCATTCCAACATAATGGAGGTCATGAGAATCGAGGGATCTGAGATGCCGTCGGATAAAATGACCCCAACCTACTTTTTTGGTAGAACATTATCCGCCACCATTGAAGAGCCCTACCGGCGATGTCAAGGGGGCGGATCTGGTTCATATATGGCTCTAAGGCAAGCAATAAGGTAGGGTATAGCTTATACGGGTGGAGACTGAGGCATGACAAAAATAGGGTTGTCATACACAAGTTCCGAGATTTTCTGGAAAGTTTTCCAGAGATCTAGGAAGCTTCAGGAAGCTTGAGGCAAGTTTCAGCGATTTTTGACCTGACTCTCTTTGTTTCCAAAAAAGTTATTTTTGCGAAAGGCTGCTTCTGCCAAATTAAAAAAAAAATTAAATAACTGAACTGAAAACTGGAGCCCTCAAGATATACAGGGTGTCCCGAAACTATAGTGCCAAATTGAAACAGAAGATTCCTCTTGAAAAATAAATAGGACTTTCCTAATATTTCTCTTCTCAAATGTCGTCCGTTGCAGAGATACAGGGTGTTGAATATGAAGAAATAAAAGTGATTTTTATTCATAACTTCCACAGTTCTGAAAGTTTCTGAAGAAAAATTCAAAGAATATTTGTGTTCAATAGGTGTTTCATTTCGAAAAAGAAAACACAATTTCAGTTGTTACCAGTGGCGTACTAGAAGGGCATCATGGTTCCTTTTCTCCCCTATTTTTTACACCACTGGTGGGCATGCATGACGAAAGTTGCAAAAAACAATGTGAAAATTTATGTTACTTTGTTTTGCGAAATCCTGGTATGCATGCCAAATTACTATTAATTAATTATACAAATGACGTATCTTTTTAATGGCATGCAGTTTGGAATCACGTTAAACCTATATTAAATTTTTACACAGTTTTCCCGCAATTTTCCACCGTTGGTCAGACGAGGGGCTTATGCCAATTCTTTACATCGGCATGCAATTTGAAAACACGGAAGATCCCTCAAATTTTTTTCAGTTTTTCGTAACCCTTTGAGCCCTTTCAGCCGCTGCGGATTGCATACTATTAATTAGTAGCGTTTCAATTTGTTTGAACTTTCGTATATTACAACGGCAGGTAGCAAAATATCGCGAAGACACACGGAAATTCTCCATAAAAAGGAAAGCGCTTTTCCTTATGTAGTGCATACGTGGGGCGGCCAGGAACCCGTCTATTTTTCATATTTTAGGGTTAATTATCATGCCTTAAAAAAGCATGCAGTTTAAAATGGGAGAACGTCACCTGTCACCAGCTCCTGGTCTATAATATAAAAATCAATGTATTGAAAGATGTAATTCTGTTCGCCTTAAGTTTATTGCGAAAATAATACACTTCGACGAAAGAACGATTTTATTCATGAAATAAATCGACCCAATAGCTATCACGACTATGATAATGAAACCCAAAACGTCCCATCAGTTGATTTTCCAGTGAATGAAAAGATTTGTATTTCACAAAGACATCTCCACAGAGTATCAATCCATACCAAGCCTTCGAATGCAATCCAGACTCCACTCTCATCCCCTGTGGTGGATGAAATGCACTAGTGGACACAACTTGAATCGAAATTAGTATAAATGAATGGAAAGCCAGTGAATAATGGAAGCTCTCTAGGCTGGTGCAAACATCACGTACAGAGCAGATAACCAATCAAAATAGGATTTGAACAGATTAGCCTATAAATATTAAGGTTATCTGGACTGCACAAACTGTAATGGAATTACATTTAATGTTGAAGCTTTACAAAGAAACAATGACGTTAACCTGATTAATACAATTGTTATAATGAACGCTTTCATGTTTATTTCCAAGCGGTATTTGTGTCGGACAAAAGACTTTCAACACTTCCTGGAATTTCATTTCATTTAACATTAACTGTAATTGATGCGTGGCATAAAATGAGTGGAATCATTTGGTAGTAGTAACGAGATTCGATACGTCACACCATCTAATTATTTTCATTACTATCATGATATCTCTAAATCATTCAAATTTATTGCGATTTACGCGTTGCTAATGTTTCATAGAAGCTATTTCTGACGGCTCTGTAGCAGAAAAGCGTCAGTCAAAATAGTGCTGGACAAAATAACGTTACGGAATAGCGCTAGGTCAAAATAGCGCTGGACAAAATAGCGCTAGATTAAAATAGTGCCAGTCAAAACAGCGATGGGCAAAATAGCGTTACGAAATAGCACTAGATTAATATAGTGTCAGTCAAAATAGCGCTGGACAAAATAACGTAACAAAATAGCGCTAGATTAAAATAGCGCCAGTCAATATAGCGCTGGAAGAAATAGCGTCAGTCAAAATACCGCAAGACAAAATAACGTTACGAAATAGCACTAGGTTGAAGTAGCGCTAGACAAGTCACTGACTGAAAATACTGTTCAACGTTCCTGAAAGCATACGTTTGAACCAAGGTTTTGAATCAATTTTTTAGCTTTACGTATGAATTGATAGGACTTTCTTTTCTCCTAAGTCATGAAGGGTATCTAGTAATAAATATTTTTTCACGAATGATTTCCAGTGCGAACTGCACATCTTTTTTTGTGATATAACTGAGAGCAAGCATTTCACATTTTGTTCTTATGTTTTCGTTGTATCTGTATAGGTTTGTTATTTGACAATGTTGGATTTTCCTCCATGAGTTTTGCGCCAGATGAAACGAACATCCGACAATACGCGTGTTGGAGAATACTTTTTTCACTGCCTTGATTTTTCAAAATCAACCAGTATAGTTTCAGGCTTTGATTCAGGATATGACATTTTCAGTGTATTAAATACTTGAACGTCATGACTTTAAATAAATATAATAATATAATAATAATTCTTCCTCATAAACACTCGTTGAGTGTACCCAAAGGCATAGCCGGTGCGGGTAGAGGACGCCTATTATTATTATTTGACGTGGCGCTGACAACTAGTTGTTTCCAAGCTTTCATGAATCTATAAATTATTTTTACTTTATACTCTAATTACTCGACATTTCCTAAATAATCCCCAAAATAAACCGTTTGTCGTCATCACGCACCAAAGACAATATCCTTATTGTCTTGTCACGTCGAGCGCTATTTTTGTTCTGCGTTATTTTTGTGCGGCCCTATTTTGTCGAGCGCTATTTTGTCGAGCGCTATTTTGTCCGCTGTGTTTATTCTGCGCTAGTTCTGAACAGCGCTATTTTGCCATGTGCTACTTTTTCCGCCGCTGTTTTTGTTGTGCGTTATTTTTGTGTGGCGCTATTTTGTCGAGTGCTATTTTATTCCGCAATTTTTGTTTTGCCTAATTTTTGTAGGGCACTATTTTGCCGAGCGCTATTTTGTCCATCGTTGGTTTTGTTCTGAGTTATTTTTGTGCGACGCTATGTTGTCGAGCGCTATTTTGTCCGCTGGTGATTTTGTTCTGCTCCATTTCTGTGCGGCGCTATTTTGTCGTGTGCTATTTTGTCGCAGCGCTATTTTGACTGTTGTTATTCTGCTACAGAGCCGTTTCTGACAGCATTGCCATGACATGGTCCTAGTCCATCTCTTCATATAGCTTGTTGTAGTCTCTTCCGTGGATATAAATTTAACAGCATTTTGATATCAGATTTCGACGAATAGTTTGAGATGATATCGAACATGACTGTTTCTTTTTCTTCATCAAAGAAAACGCAATAAAAGACACACATAAATGAAAACAATGACGTGAGGAGCAAGCAATACTTGAACTGAAAACAACTGAGTTAGTCTAGCCGAGTTTGTTCTATCTGCGTCATCTAAAGAACATACAGGATGTCAATTTGAAAGCGTACCACCCTTTATATTTCGGTCTCTATAGTAAATCTAAAAATATGCAGACAGGTTGAACTCATTTTCAGGGGTGGCATTTTGTAGGCTGATTTTCGATTAAATTACATGAACCCACTAGCGGGAGCGGACACAACCCCTAACATCTCAAATGAGAAGGGGGTTTGAGTGATACTTAATTTTAAAGGTCGTTCAACTATACCACAAATCTGATATTTTTGTTAGCAGTTCGCGAGAAATCTAGTGAAAACTGTAGGTATCGAAAATGAATGAAACTTAAGTCATATTAATTTGGAATTTTTCTTCTACAAATCAATATAGAAGTATACAATTTGGTTAAATATTTTATTCCAATTTCACCATGAAAAATATTTCTCATATGGAACTAGGAGTACTAAACGAAAGCCAATAAAGTCCAAAATGGAATTTGATTATAGAAATAATTCAGCCTTTCGCATATTTTACGGCAAACGTCGAACAGAAATAATTTAACAGCCCCAAACGACTGCCGAATCACGTCTACCCAACGCCTGGCAAAGTTTGAAGATTGAAGGTCATACATAGTTTCCATCGACAGTAAACGTTTGGGCTGGTATTCTTGGGAATACAATTATTGGACCTTTGCTCTTTGGGAAGAATCTAACTTCAAGATACAGAACCCTTAATAGCAAGTAGTTTGGAAAATCAAATTTATGCGGCTCGTAACAAGATCTAATTCACTTCATTTGAGAGTTTGGAGGTTGTGTCTGCTCCCGCTAGAGGGTTGATATGATCCAATTGAAAACCAGCCCTCAAAAATTAGTTCAAGGTGTATTTGCATATTTTTTGATTTTCCATAGGGATCGAAATATAGAGGGTGGTACGTTGTGAAATTGACACTCTGTAGATAAAATCGACCTACGGAAACCTAAGTCGTCTTCTTGACAGGCCATATCTATTCTCGGTAAGTATATCGTTCCTAACAAAATGCATCTGTTAAGCAATATATCCTTCTGGGCTTTGAATCAAGGCGGCTGTAAGAGATATATACCTGCCTTGCGATCGACTGAAGCGCCATCTGTTTTCAAACTATCGAACGACTAAAATCAACTCAGTTGTTTCCGCACTAGACATGATATGACTGGAAAAGTACTCACGTGCTCTCCGATGGTACCACATGTTCTCCTATCAAGCGTTCCGGCATAGGTGGGGGTGGGTACGGTTGAACCAGCGGTTGCGTATGGTACAACCCTGGTAGCAGCTCCTCGCTGGTGTCCACCGAAAATGGACACTGGATACCGGTCGAACATTGTTTGGTGTTGATCGGTTTGGTGTCAGATGGGCAGAGGGTGCTGAGATGGTCGGTGGAGTCCCTGCATTCTACGCCTCTGACTTGGAGGCCCTCTCCACAGGATACGGAGCACTGGAGTAGAAAAATTATATAAAAACATCGTTTACTATCGACAATTCAACTCATGTATGAGAAATCGCGTATACCGCAGTGCAACTGTCACTTTGACAGCGGAAAAAGTAAGCTGCAACTTTTACAGCGACAAATGCACTAGTGGTTTTTTCATTTATTCATTTGTTTATCAATCATCGTGCTGTTGGTTCCAAAAAAAATAGGAACATGACAGAAAGAGATGTAATGTGAGCTCGGGTAAGTGTGACCGTGATTTTCATTAGTTCGCATTGCATTTAGTCCATCTGATAAACCTGAACTAATATTAACAATGAAATTTTGCAGGTATTTACTTCGAAGAACAGTCTTTGTAATACGCCTCAGAAAACTGTTGAAAAAGGTATTCTATGAATTTTATTTTTATATTCAGATAAACATCTCCATAGGTCACACATCCCCGGAAATTTGGGGCAAGTGTGATTCTGGTCAAATTTAAAGATATTAATGCACGTAAATTTCTCTTTGTGACAGGTGTGAGTGAACAGTAAAGGAACTTTCACCACATTTTATTTGTTTCGAGATATCTTTATTCAAAACATAGTTGGGAACTTTTTAATATTGAATTTGAATTGCCCCATTGGAAAAATAACAAAAAATTATCGTAAAAGTGAACATTTGTTGAAAAGAAAAATTTACAGGTAGAAATCTGAAAAATCGAATGAGAATTTCATTGATCCCCATCTTCTGACGAGTGGTGATGGAAGCACAGTTGTTATTTCATCCTCAGAAAGTGTATCAATGTCTTCCATATCTGGCCGGGTATATTGTTTGGCTCTCTGAGATTTCCGTATATAATATCGTACTATAGCTGAGAAAATATTACTGTTTAGATTGGCCAAATGAACCCCGACAGATACGTCACACTATCCCCAATAACATTTGATTTCGGGGTAAGTGTGACATGCAATGGAAAAATGTAAAAAAAAAACAACTTCATGAAAAATGGCAATCTATAGTCAGATTCATTGTTTATGCAGAAGAAAAGTGTATGAAATGGATTGTTACCTTAGATTTTAACAATACGCTCAAAGCTTGAAATAAACTCGTTATACTCGTTCGGGTTGATAAATTGTAGGTTAGAAAATTGGGGAAAATATTTGGAATTCACAAAACCTCTATGGTATTTTATATGATGGTTATGGATTCATTATGAGTGTAGGCTTTTCGTCAATAGATGGCATTGGGCTGTCGCCCGGTTTAGCGAAGATTTCGGAGGGGTCAAAAAAATCTGAAGGGGCCACAATCATTTCATAATTCCTCTCTCATTTTGTGGATTGTGCAAGTTGACATAACGAATGGTATATTTTTTAGGGTATTTTATTTGTCGAAATATCATGAATATACCGAACTCTTCATGTTTCGACCCCTCTGAAAAAAAATCTGAAGGGGTGACTATCACCTCTCTATTTCTATCTCATTTTGTGGATTATTAACAACAATTTGATGTTAAATGCGAGTCGACAAGATGATAGTACCTTTTTTACGGTATTTTATTTGTCGAAATATCATGAATACATCTGACTCTCCAAGTTTCGACCCATCTGAAAAAAATCTTTTCCTGCCCTTCCATATAATGGAGATTTCGTTGCTAACTTCACACCCCGCAAAAAGTTTCAGCTTACGTTCCAAAGACAAATAATTACATATATGTCTGTCTGTTTATGTATGTATTTCAAATGACTGACCGCCGGCATACAAATAAGCTCTATGCTCATCGAACCTCGACCGCCTGTGCTGCCGTGTCTGCCCGACATACTTTCTGTTGTCAGCACTCAACCTAATAGCGACATAGTAAACGATGTTCAACGCAGTTTATTGAAAAATTTAACTTTGTAATATTACCAAATGTAACGTAATTTTTGTTTCAAACTGAAACACCTATAAAACCTCAACTGACTCCCGTATTGTCACTGCATTCCCAATTATAAAGCGAAACAAACGAAAGGAGTGATGAACACAGCGCTAATCCGACCCTGTACCACGACCGGGCGATTCTATAAATCCTTGAACGTAATGGGATTTGTACTTACGCCTGACCATTTTGTAGTTAGCCACGTAGGACAATCCATTTGATTGCAGGCTTCCTGAAACCAAGGTTTATGTCCTCCGCACTTTATGTCGTCAACCTGCAAAAGGACGAAGGATGGCGTTTATATCGTTAATATTGCGTCCTTCGAGATAACAAGATGAGTTTTAATAAATAGGAGTGTTTTGAGGGAGATTTTTATATTTGGACGTTTGTGTGGATGCACTGAGAGATTTTTTCAAGAAAACAAGGAAAATAATGTATTTCAAATAAAAACTTGTACAGAGTGAGTAATTGAAAAGGAAGCAGACAACGTTTCGAATTGCTATAAATTAATATTTGAATGTCAGTACAGGTCAATTTCACTGACGCGAAAGCCACTTTTTTCAATGACAATAATTTTCAAAGAGCTATACCGGGTGTAACAGGATCATGGTATACTCCCCGTATATCAATTAGTTTTAAAGGTAATTGATTGAAATTTGAGATATCCCATATACATAATAAGCGGCACTTTTTAACCTTCAAATGATTTTTTCACTTTCGCCGGACATTCCATTTTTTAATTCCTTTATTTTTTCTTGCAGTTTGTTTATGATTATATTTTCCTCAATTTATTTGATAACATGCTCGTGTTATTTTCGAACTTGTTTCGAAATATTACATCCTCGTGTCTGTTTTCAATTTGTACTTTTTATCTACTCCTAGTAAAAAGTGAAAACATTCTTTCCATTTATTCATTATTTCGTTTTCATATGTTGTATTTGTTCCATATTTGTTGATGTTATTGAAATAAGTCAACTTGTCATTGAATCACTTCTCATTCTCTGATATTTTTCCATCATAGCTGTTATGGAATTGAAAAAATGTCAGTATTTTCAAAATACCCTGTAGTTCGGATAAAAATACTACACCAACGTGGAACATGACTCTTGAAATAAGTAAAAATGCAATAAAAAAAAGTCCTTATTTGAAATTGAAATGATGAGGGTGGCCCAATTTGTACATAATTTTTATTCG
Organism: Chrysolina americana; assembly: GCA_958502065.1. Taxonomy (NCBI): domain Eukaryota; kingdom Metazoa; phylum Arthropoda; class Insecta; order Coleoptera; family Chrysomelidae; genus Chrysolina; species Chrysolina americana. The sequence goes on along the minus strand of OY293421.1, from coordinate 5,240,621 downwards.
ATTATTTGGACGGTGGCAAAGCCCTGAAAGTATTGAACAATTCTCACATAATAAGAATATATAGGCAAATGAATTTTCGATATTTCTTGTATAATTCCAAAAATTAAGGAATTTCAAGCTATATATAAAATAAAAACAGGGAGAAATTTCAATATAAGAATAAAGAGCATGCATTCTCAGTTTTAGTCTATTCTTAGTGATTTTTTTATAGTCACTTGATTTATCTAAAAGGAAAGTTGGATGTATAGTTGTCTTGATGAATTTATAGAAAACTATGATGTAAAAAGTCCTGCTCGAAAATTTAAATGACGTGTTTTTGCGTAATTTTCTATAAACTTTGAAATATTCATTGTGGTACGTTTTCAAATTCTAACACCGTATTTTAACACAAATAACTTGGTATGCCCGCAGGACATTATCGATTTTGAGAAAAATTCAGTCTGGTCCATCAATATTTGAGTAGAGCTCATATTTGATGAACTCAAAAGTGACGAAGAAGCCCTCAAATCAGAAGTATTCTTGTTTATATCAAATGCGGATAAAATTGTGAATTGCATTTAATGTCTCATTAGCATATAAAACACTAAGTAATGCGAAAACATATATGGGCCGAAATTAGAGCAGTGAATTATGAAAAATATAAATTTTGTCTTTGTTTTTGGATTGTTTGACCTTGGTATATATTATCATTGTCTGTTAATATTTTTTTTAAAGAGAAAAGACACCGCACGAAAACATATCGGAAATTATTCGCTCTTGGTCAAATTGGCTGGAATTGTATTATGTTGTAGTAGCATAATTCGCAAGGAAAATGTAAAAGTTCAAATGATTTTGTATGTGTCGTTTCTGAGTATAAGCGGTCAAAGTTCGGCTTGTCAAAGGTTGGCCAAGTCGAGTCGGTGTTATGTTTAGAAGCGCAGCGTTTTCGCTTGAAAGCGCAGCGTTTTTGCTTGGGAGCGCAGCGTTTTCACTTCAAAGCGCAGCGTTTTCGCTTGAGTGCGCAGCGTTTCCGCTTGAAAGCATAGCGTTTCCGCTTGAAAGCGCAGCGATTTCTTTTGAAAGGGCAGCGTTTTCCTTTGAAAGCGCAGCGTTTTTGCTTGGGAGCGCAGCGTTTTCACTTCAAAGCGCAGCGTTTTCGCTTGAGTGCGCAGCGTTTCCACTTGAAAGCACAGCGTTTCCGCTTGAAAGCGCAGCGTTTTCTTTTGAAAGCGCAGCCATTTCCTTTGAAAGGGCAGCGTTTTCCTTTGAAAGCACAGCGTTTTCGCTTGAGTGCACAGCGTTTTCGCCTGAGTGCGCAGCGTTTAGATACAGGGTGCGTATCAAATAATTGATTTCGAAAAGTTATGTGAAAGAATTTTATTTATCGAAGAGTTCCCCGAAGTTTTAGGTAATCGACAGTAACAAATCCACACATTGTAATACCTCAAACTTCAAAATTTCATTTCTTAAAAACGCAACATAAAAGTTGAAAAAACTTTCATAGATGATAGTCGACATTTTCAAAATGGTATAAATGAAATTAGGTTCAAATTAACCGAACAGTTTTTGAAATATTTGATAAGAACATTATAATAATAATAATAACATTTATTTCCCAAGAAACATACAAGTTTATGAATGACCTCAAAATAGAAGTAACACATCCTGTATCTAAAAGAAAGGTATTATTGAATAATTGAATTGTTCACAAAGTTACTTCATCCTCTGTTTATTCAACAATACCAATGAATTATTTCTCTTGGTGTCAAAAACGATCTGTCAATTGTTTTCATTATAGAGGTATTTTCTGATATTTTAATAATTCATATATCAAACGGAGAGAGTTTTCAAGGAAAAAAATACATTTCAATTGACTAGAATAGACTGAAACTATGATATCTTGCCTAAATATGACTTGGTTTTTCTGGAATAGTGCTGAAAAAATTCCGATAAACGATCTTTTTGACTATGCCCTGAATAGACCTTAATATTATCATTCATAAAGATTATAATTGGGCATGTTGTCGAGTTTCGATAAATATATTTTCATCCTGAATTTGTCTTATTTCGACCAGCAAAATAGTTGTTTTATGCCAATCCCACCCAACTACGACGTTTTTACGACACATACACAATTATTCGAACTCACACATTCTCCTTACTACCCAAGCTTCTACAACGTAAAACAATTACAGCCAATTTGACCGTGAGAAAATTCCCAATATATATTCGTGGGGAATCCTTTGATATGTTGAAAAATAGAAGTAGTTGAGCTTCGACCCATTTCCAGAAATTTTTCACTTATTAGTACGCTATTGGCGATCTATCAAAAAATCTAGTGAACATTATGAACAATGCACAAACTTTCTACAGGGATGCAACTTTCTGAGACGTAAAAATTCAAAAAGATTTCTACACGCATTCAGCTCTGTGGTGAACAATGTACGACACCGAATCAGAATTCAAATGCTGCAGTTGTTTTCTCTCCTGATTATCCAAACGTCCTAAATTTCAGTTTTCCCTTCCAAATTCCCCCAATGCCCCAAGAAACACTATCGAAGGGTACAGAATCCCTAATCAAACGTAAACAAGCGGAATTGTGTCAAAACAGGACCTGTTCGTGCGCATCTAATAATTCGTCCCCTTCATTAACTCTTACCCTGAACTTGGTATTGTTTGTTTCTTCTACGCAATGGACTTGCCGTAGTTTCGAGCCGCCTCCGCAACTGGCAGAGCAGGCTCCCCATTCTCCAGCATGCCACCTGAAATGAATGGAAGTTCAATTTTTAGAGGCGTTGAAAAGAAAATAGTAACCGCACTAAAAATACGTACATCAAATGGATTTATTTTCTGGAAAATTATAGAGAAACTCATCATACGGATGGCGGTGCGACCAACTTAGTTGTTGGTCGCGACTCATCATCAAAGGTCATTGTCGAGTCGTTAGAGGAGTGAGGTCGGATTTTAAATATTTTGAAGTGACCTCAAAAATGGGATTTGAGTTGGCGCGGTGTGTCGTTGGTCAAAATACATTAATTTTTGTTCAAATAACAACTTCTTATCATCTAAGGTTATTGTCGGATCGTCAGAAGAGTACGGTCAGATTTTAAATATTTTTAAGTGATCTCACAAATAGGATTCGTGTTGGCGCGGTTTGTGATGGGCCAGAATACATTCATTCTTATGCAAATAACATCTTTTCATCATGAACGATCATTGCCGCATCGTCAGAGGAGTGCGGTCGGATTTTAAATATCTTGAAGTGATCTCAAGAATAGGATTTGAGTTGGCACGTTTAGTCGTGGATCAGAATACATCCATCCTCGTCCAAATAACAATTTCTCATTATCGAAGGTCATTTTCGGATCGTCAGAGGAGTGCGATCAGATTATAAATATTTTGAAGTGATCTCAAAAATAGGATTCGTGTTGGCGCGGTTTGTGATGGGCCAGAATACATTCATTTCTATCCAAATATCATTTTTTCACCATTAAAGGTTATTGTCGGATCGTCAGAGGAGTGCGGATGGATTTTAAATATTTTGAAGTTATCTCAAAAATAGGATTTGAGTTGGCGTGGTGCGTCGTGGGTCAGTATACATTCATTCTTGTTCAAATAACAATTTTTCATCTTCGAAGGTCATTGTCGGATCGTCAGAGGAGTGTCGGATTTTGAATATTTTGAAGTGACCTCAAAAATTGGATTTGAGTTGGCGCGGTTTATCGTGCATTAGGATACATTTATTTTTGCCCAAATAACAATATCTCATCATCTTAAGTCATTTTCGGATGGTCAGAGGAGTGCGGTCGGATTTTAAATATTTTGAAGTGACCTCAAAAATAGGATTCGAGTTGGCGCGGTTTGTGATGGGCCAGAATATATTCATTCCTATCCAAATAACATCTTTTTATCATTAATGGTAATTGTCGAATCGTCAGAGGAGTGCGGTTGGATTTTAAATATTCTGAAGTGATCTCAAAAATAGGATTTGAGTTGGCGCGGTGTGTCATGGGTCAGAATACATTCATTCTTGTTCAAATAACAACTTCTCATCATCGAAGGTCATTTTCGGATCGTCAGAGGAGTACGGTCGGATTTTAAATATTTTGAAGTGACCTCAAAAATAGGATTTGAGTTGTAGTGGTGTGTCGTGGATCAAAATACATTAATTTTTGTCCAAATAACAACTTCTCATCATCTAAGGTCATTTTCGGATCGTCAGAGGAGTGCGGTCGGATTTTAAATATTTTGAAGTGACCTCAAAAATAGGATTCGAGTTGGCGCGGTTTGTGATGGGCCAGAATATATTCATTCCTATCCAAATAACATCTTTTTATCATTAATGGTAATTGTCGAATCGTCAGAGGAGTGCGGTTGGATTTTAAATATTCTGAAGTGATCTCAAAAATAGGATTTGAGTTGGCGCGGTGTGTCATGGGTCAGAATACATTCATTCTTGTTCAAATAACAACTTCTCATCATCGAAGGTCATTTTCGGATCGTCAGAGGAGTACGGTCGGATTTTAAATATTTTGAAGTGACCTCAAATATTGGATTTGAGTTGGCGCGGTTTGTTGTGGGTCACAATACATTAATTTTTGTCCAAATAACAACTTTCCATCATCGAAGTTCATTGTGGGATGGTCAGAGGAGTGCGGTCAGATTTTAAATATTTTGAAGTGATCTCATAAATAGAATTTGAGTTGACTCGTTTTGTCGTTGGTTAGAATACATTCATTGCTGTCCAAATAACAATTTTTTCTCATCAAAGATCATTGTCGGATCGTCAGAGGATTGTGGTCAGATTTTAAATATTTTGAAGTGATCTCAAAAATAGGATTCGAGTTGGCGCGGTTTGTGATGGGCCAGAAAACATTCATTCCTATCCAAATAACATCATTTTATCATTAATGGTAATTGTCGAATCGTCAGAGGAGTACGGTTGGATTCTAAATATTCTGAAGTGATCTCAAAAATAGGATTTGAGTTGGCGCGGTGAGTCGTGGGTCAGAATACATTTATTCTTGTTCAAATAACAATTTCTCATCATCGAAGGTCATTGTAGTATCGTCAGAGGAGTGCGGTCGCATTTTGTATATCTTGAAATGACCTTGAAATTAGGATTTGAGTTGGTGCGGTTTGTCGTGCATCAGAATACATTTATTTCTGTCCAAATAACAATATCTCATTATCTAAGGTCATTTTCGGATCGTCGGAGGAGTGCGGTCGGATTTTAAATATTTTGAAGTGATCTCAAAAATAGGATTCGAGTTGGCGCGGTTTGTGATGGGCCAGAAAACATTCATTCCTATCCAAATAACATCATTTTATCATTAATGGTAATTGTCGAATCGTCAGAGGAGTACGGTTGGATTCTAAATATTCTGAAGTGATCTCAAAAATAGGATTTGAGTTGGCGCGGTGAGTCGTGGGTCAGAATACATTTATTCTTGTTCAAATAACAATTTCTCATCATCGAAGGTCATTGTAGTATCGTCAGAGGAGTGCGGTCGCATTTTGTATATCTTGAAATGACCTTGAAATTAGGATTTGAGTTGGTGCGGTTTGTCGTGCATCAGAATACATTTATTTCTGTCCAAATAACAATATCTCATTATCTAAGGTCATTTTCGGATCGTCGGAGGAGTGCGGTCGGATTTTAAATATTTTGAAGTGACCTCAAAAATAGGATTTGAGTTGGCGCGGTGTGTCGTGGGTCGGAGTACATAAATTTCTGTCCAAATAACAACTTTTCATCATCGGAGTTCATTGTAGGATCGTCAGAGGAGTGCGTTCAGGTTTTAAATATTTTGAAGTAATCTCAAAAATAGAATTTGAGTTGGTGCGTTTTGTCGTGGGTTAGAATATATTCATTGCTGTCCAAATAACAATTTCTTCTCATCGAAGATCATTGTCGGATCGTCAGAGGAGTGCGGTCGGATTTTAAATATTTTGAAGTGACTTCAAAAATAGTATTCGAGTTGGCGCGGTTTGTCATGCATCAGGATGCATCAATTATTGTCCAAATAACAACATCTTATCATCGAAGGTCATTTTCGGATCGTTAGAGGAGTGCGGTCGGATTTTAAATATATGAAGTGATCTCAAAAATAGAATTTGAGTGATGAAAGTGATTTAAATTACTGCGTATCATCAACGAAAGAATATCATGATATAATGATCAAGAATATGGAAACTCGTAAGACGACGTATCGTAGAAATTAAGACGTATTGATGTATCCGAACGTTCAGCACCAACCTCGTAATACTGAAAGGAACATTAATAATGAACTAGAGCTCACTTTTTCTCTTCGTGTTTTTCAGCCGGTGTGAATTTGTATTCAGTAGTTCTCTGCTTTATACAAATATATGAACAGCATCAACAACAAATTTTGTTCAACTAGAGAAAAGTGTCATATAAAATCTTCAGCCACATTTCATCGCCATAGAAATGACTCTGAAAATTATTCTAAAAACCTCTCATGGAACAGTTGCGTGTCCATTCGCCCTGTTGTCACCGGCAAGAAAGCTTGAGAGTAGGATGAGATGAATGAGGTTCGTCTGGGAATGCACAAGTTGCCGTGAAAGCTTTCGTCCTATTTTAAATTAGTGGGTAACTAGGGCCCTTCACACTTCTAGTTGTATCGTGAATTTAATGAAAAGAAAAATTGTTTCTTTACGTGACGTTATTCAGCGTTGTTCATATCTCGGAAGTGGACAAAAGGTGAGTTGTTATATTGCCTACATGAGAGGAAAGTATATATTCATCACACATAACAAAGTGCCGAACCGATTTGAAAAAGCTAAAAAAAAATAAATCTCCATAGAATATATGTGGTCGCAACATATATATTGTTGTGATGTTATTGTTTGTATATTATGTTTGTCTTTATTTTATTTACGTATAGTGTTTATGTTGTGTTGGTGCAATAAATTTAATTCATCGTATAGAAAATATAGAATGAACTCCTTTGATATAAAAGACTTTTTTACAATGCCCCAGCTCAAACCTTTATTTTACCCGTTTTACCTTTCCTTATTTATATTTCCTTCCTTTTTCAGCTCAGCCGGTAAACTGAGTTAAAAGTGTTTCTATTCACAGGATGAACTATAAGGATTAAAATTCAATACAAAGAAAAATATAAAACAGGCAAAATATTGGGTATTTTTGAGCTGTTCATTTTCCATAAAATTTTCTCTACCTTTTCCTAACAATATATTATAGTGGTAAAAGAAGGTAAAACATCGATTTGACTACAACAAATAACCGGAAGTGGAGTCTCAGGTGCCCTACGACACGCTTTGCATCTAGTGTCACTGACGTCTTTACACATTACGTGACTACGCTAGACCAAGGTGTTAAAGACCACCCTGGCAAATGTAACCAATCGTACAGATGAAATCGATGAAAACAGAAATGAACATTGTCAAACGCGAAATGAAATATTGTATGTATGTATGTAAAAATAATTGTAAATATCATATTTATACAGTCCACTTGTGAAGGGATAGAATAACATTAATAATAGAATTGAAGACTAAGCAGGGAGGCCTGCCAAGATCCATATTTGAACGAATCATAAACTTACTGATTTCAAGCTTATTGTAAAATTGAATTCACTATTATTGCCTTTTCCATAAGTCAGGTACTTTCTGTTTATGTTTTCAACTTTTTTTTGGTAGGTATTCCTTCTCTCTCATTTTTCTGTTCACAACCCACTCAGCCCCAATTTATCACTCAGAGGGTGGTTCTGTTGGATTGCTCAATCTGTTGGTGATCATTATATTGCTAAATAAATGGATAATCTCAATCCAAAACCACCATTTTCGAAATATGGTGGAGGCGCCAGTTTGAGAGACTGCTGAATGTAAATCTACATAGAAGCTTGAAATACTGGATGAGCAGAGTAATTCGGATGCTTTCTTCCCTGTGTTTGAAATTTAATATAGGATTAGGGCATTTGAAATAAAAAGTTAGAAATAAACAATCACGAAAAAAGTTAATTTATTTTTTTTTTCTCCTCAAATCAGCTCTTGAGATTTCGAAAATATGGATTGGATGGTTTTTGGGGATGCTGATTTTAATTCTGATAAAAAAAAGTTATCTAAAATGAGCCCTAATATCCTTTTCCCAAAAAATAGCTTTTTTTTACCCCCCTACACCTCACGCCTATGGTCGATGAAAATGTTCACTATGCCAAAATACTTCATTCACTTAACATATAATCACCACCAAAATTTCAAGAAAATCGCATTATTAATAACTGAGATATTAGGGTGTATTCATGAAAAGCGGGACACACTGTATAAACAAGACGAGATCCTTGCTATTTTAGAAGCTGTCTTCGAAATATTCCAGAAGAAGTCGTTCAGGACACATGTAGATCCAGGACGTTTTCCATGGAATTATTGGAATCTTCAATAATATATCGATGAGTAATAAGTTATTTTTATTTATTGTAATGTTATAATGATGACCATGCAAACTGCATCATTTTTGCATATCGTTTGGAATTCGATGAGTTTCATATTATAGTTTCAGTATGAAACCACTGTGATGCAATGAATTAATCATAATGAATAGTTTTCACTGATTTTAGATAAGAGTCAATATTTCTTGACTTCTCTAGTTTTTAATTGATTAGATAGAATTCAATTCAATGGAGAATCAGTGAAAGATGTTTCCATAGTGTCAGAATCTGTGAGAGATTTAGAAGTCCGAATGCGACGTTGTAGCTGAGGAAGAAGCAGATAAAAGCAACGATAATAATTGCTGATCTCATGTAGGTGCTACAGAAAAGCACAACGCAGAAGAAAAACTGTCATGAAGGAAAATGATACAAGCCATATAAAGCACCTGAGATGAGGAAAAGTAATGCTCTCATTTGCCTATCCAGGGTCCAATGATCCTCTACACTGCACCACAACCGCGTCGGACCAAATGGGAGTGTTCGACTTGTTACGTAGGCTTGTGTTTGAGTAATGCAAAGAATTGTGTTTTATTATCATAACCAAATATGATGTAATGTAGGTTAATCAATGAAAAATTTCTTATTGCACTTCTCAAAGTTCTATAATTTTTGTGTTATATACCAGGTGTCCCAGAGCTCTTAGGCCATCAGATATTTCAGTTATATAAAGAAAAATTAAATTCACAAAATCTTTTGTGTAGTGTAAAGTACAGTTATTTCAAGCCTCTGAAGTTTTCTGGGTTGAATTTTCAATACTTATTGCTTGAGTTTCGAAGACAACTCGTTTCAAATATTCCCACGAAAAAATTCCAATGGCGTGGGATCTGGAGAACCTGCAGGCCAACGGAGAGGTCCTCTTTTGGTAATCCAACGATCTTGAAAGGTATTATGGAGGAAAGAAGTAACTATATTATGGTAATGTGAGGGTTGTTATATGAACAATAGTGAATGTTAGGTCGGTTGACATTGCCCTTATTAAATGGGACCGACTATCCTGATTGAATATATTCACGAAAGAAAACTGTCCCGATGAAAATTTTTCTTTCTGTACCTCAAAGGGTTATTGAATGCTATTGTGCAATTTATATACCTTTATGAGTTACAAACAAGCTCTCCGATAATATTGGCCACGAGAGGAACACGCGTTCCGTCAGAACGGGTTGACAACTTTTCGAATAAATGTGTCTCCTGTGTCACATATTCCGCGCTAATTAACACACTTATAAGGGAATTCAGCGCGCGTTTTGATATATCTTCTTGTGCAAAGACATTAAACGACGCTTGGTCGCTTCAATATCAAACAAACTTTTAAGTGCATATAATTCAGAATACTAATGTAACATTTTATAGTAAATGGAGCCAACATCCCCCGGGGATTTTCCAGCATAAATTCGGTCCCGAACTTCGTAGACATAAATACCATTCCTCAGGATGATAATTCTAGAGAAACAGCAGACGATATAACCAACATGTAACGTAGTGACTCTTTCGGATGTCACGGAATGGAAACCGCGTTCTATGCATGTTTCAACGCACTCCAAACTGAAAGTATCTAATAATCATTGAATAAGTCTTTAAAATTCTCTAAAGGAAGGGCTGAGGGAATCGAGGAAGCGGGAATCTGTCTCCAGGATGCGATAATGTCCTCATTCCAGAGAAGCTACCCTTTTACCAAAAAGAAAAGAGAACAGCATGGACCAATTCTGAACAAGAGAGCTGGAAACCTTGGAAAAAAGGACCAGATCTGATACATCAACCATGCAGTTCATCAGGGCTCTGTTTATAGAATACTTTTATTCATTTTCCACATGAAAGATCTTGCAGATTTTAATGCACCTTACAACTGTGGTTTCTCAGTTGATGAGACATCATTGGTTTCCAGGATACTCAGGAGTCTTCGTATACATGCGCTCTAGTAATTGAAGCGGTGAAGTTATCCTGGAAAAGCCAGAGAAGAGTCAGGATGTTCGAGGATAACTCACAGGAGCCTGCTAATATGAAACCTGTTGAGGAAGTTATGCCTAAGAAGAGACTGATAAGATGATATGAATTTCGGAAAAGTTGAGCATGTGCGTAGCAAATGTCCACCATTCAAAGAATCGACACAGACGCAGATAAACCAAAGAAGGTCGATAAGAAGGGGTAGTCGTCAGCCTGTATTCAGCAAGCCCCGGTTAACAACGAGCCTTGTACCATGCTGCTGGATACAGGTGCGACTAGGACGATCCTTGGACCTGCTTTTGCTGAAACAACAGCAAGAATTGAGCCGTTGACATGGAAGTTACGCACATCAATACTGCCGACATAACGGGCGTATCTGACAAATTTGTGGGTATTGAATTTAGGTCAGTTTTGGGTTGTCTGCATCCTACTAGGATTGAATGTTGTAAAAGAAAATTAGCTTGTATTACAAGTCTATGAAAACTGACACATCTGCAAAAGTTGCTCCCAATCTATTGGTAAAACATGATTTTTCCGAAAACATGAAAACTGCAGATACGCCCTTTATGCTTAGCACGGCAGAATAGGGGAGGGTTCTAGCAAAATTTCAAAGACGAATGAATGAATGAATGAATGAAAAAGAACTGATGCTTCATGGAAAAAGTGAATATGATTCGTCTCCTGCTGGCTGAAGGTGTGAACGTACCGGAGAGGGCTGAAACCATTTTGGAGGCTCGCCTGGATGGGGGTACGAGCGGAAACGTGGTGATGTTCGAGCCCAAGCTCCATGATGAGAAAATTGGACGAGAAATCACACTAGGGAAGACCTTGTTGTGGGTTGATCAATTTTCGCCAGTAAGGGTAATGAATGTCAATTATTACCCTGTGACTTTGAAGAAGGGGCACTGCTCGTCAATTTCTTCTGTGATTAGGAGTGTATACGGCACTGTTAGCCAATCCAGTAATTTGCCAGCAGAATTGGAGAAGTTGATTGTCATCTCGTGCAGAGACAAGAAACCTGCACAGCAGCCCAAACTGAGAGAATCAGTCCGGCAGTATCAGGACATTTTTGATATTGGAGTAGGCAGAGGTGGAAGAAAAAAAATAGTTCAACATGAAATTGACACTGGGAATGCCTGATAAATCTGGCAATCAGCTAGAAAGGATGGGGCTGACAACATAATGATATGGAAAGAGTCATCAAGTCATACGAAATCCCTTGGTCCTCTACAGTAGTACTGGTAAAGAATAAAGGTGGATCAACAAACTTTGGCGTAAATTATCGTTATCTGAACAACCTGACGAAAAAGGACAGTTATCCTCTCCCAAGAATAGATGACACCTTAGATATTTTGGCTGGTTCTACGATATTTCAGACCCTTGCTTTGAACGGATATTGGAAGGTAGAACTGGCTCCAGAAGATCGAGAAAAGACAGCCTTCACTGTAGCCTCAGAACTGTGACAGTTCACGGTTATGCCATTCGTACTTTGTAATGTTCCAGCTACTTTTGGAAGATTGATGGAGATAGTTCTGAAGGAACTTTCATTGAATACGTGTCTGGTATATCGTTCGGGGACCATGTAAAAAACTTGGATGGGGTATTTCAGCGACTAAGAAGCTCCGCACTGAAATTGAGTCCCTTCGGTCACGTTGTCTATGGGAAAGGAGTAGCAGTAGATGAGCAGAAGATCAAAGCTGCCAAAGAATGGCTCATTCTAAAAGACATACTCCAGGTTTGAAGTTTTCTTGACTATCGCCGATACTTGCGACATCGCTAAACCACTAACCAGACTTGGGAAAAGGGGTCTGAAAGATGCAGAAATTTGTTTAGGAAACCAAAAATGGCCTTGATCAATGCACCCGTTCTGAGCTACATTCTTCCGAATGGACAATTCATTTTGGATACGGACGCAAAAAATGTGGGACTTGGAGCTGGCCTGTCTCAGATTCAAGGAGGACAAGAGGAGGTCACCTGTCACTTCAGCAAGACTCTCAGTAAGCCGGAGCGTAATCATTGTATCACTGGACAAGAACTGTTGGCTGTTGTCAAAGGAGTAGAACATTTTTACAAATACGTGTACGAGAGAAGTTTTCTGTTGAGAACTGACCATGCAGCTCTCAAATGGCTTCTACAGTCCAAAAATCCCGAGGGTCAAGTGGCACGTTGGATCAAAAGGCTCCAAGAATTTGACTTTGAGTTCAAACATCGAGCGGGGACAAGCCAAAAGAATGCGAATGCCCTATCGCGAACACCATGCCCAGATGACTGTTCGCACTGCCAATGAACAGAGAAGAAGGAGTCGACACTCCGTAAATAATCAATGGAACAAATTTAAATCTCACTCAGCCCAATGAAACTCCCTCACCCTGGACAATGAAGTCCTGAAGCGTGTATTAGAGTATGAGGATGGCGGGAAAGACAGTCGCCAGACGGTAGTACCCAGGGGCAGGAGACAGAAGTCCATGATGGGGTCACCGGAGGACACCTGGAAGTGACAAAGAACGTCTAGAAGGTGAGGCAATGGTTTCACTGGGCCAATTATCAAGCTGTCGTCAAAGACTGCTGCAGAAATTGTGCTGTATGCGCTGCCAGCAATGGGCCTCTAACAAGATCTAAGGCCGCGATACGCCAGTACATTATGCAGCCCATTCGAAAAGGATTGCCTTCAATATCGCTGGTCCATTTCCACAATCTGACCACGGCAATGGATTATTTCAGCATGTGGGCAGCAGCCTATGTTCTGCACAACCAAGAAGCGATAGCTGTCGTCGACGTCTTGGTAAAGTAGTAGATTTATCGATTTGGTGTTTCGCTGGAGTTGAATTCAGGCCAGAGCAGAAATTTCAAGTCAAACCTGTCCCAGGAAGTGTGTCAGATGATAAAAATCCGGAAGCTCTACATCACCAGTCAGATGGAATGATGAAGCGGATGAATGAGACAATAAACCGTCACCTGTCCAAGGTAGTCTCTGACTTCCAGAAAGATTGGAACCAGTAACTTAATTTGTTATTGATGGCCTATCGTTCCGTAGTACACGAGTCAACCGGCCAAACTCCTGCTACTATTATAGTCGACGGAGAGCTGAAACTTCCCTGTGACCTAAAGTTTGGAACGCCAACAGGACAAGACAATGCGAGAGAAGACTAAGACAGCAAATCACGGTAGAGAATGTACGATATTCATGAACGAGTTCGTTTAAACATCCAGAGTGCCAGCGACAGAATGAAGAAGACCTACAACATCAAGGCCAATGCTGGTGGATATCAGAGAGGTGAGCTTGTTTGGCTGTACAATCTTAAACGTCATCGTGTACTATCACCGAAGTTGGGGAATTCGTGGGAAGGTCCGTACAAGATCATGAATAGAATAAACGATCTCGTATACCGAATATATAAGCCACCACGAGGAGAACCCAGAGTCGTTCATTTGAATAGGTTGTTCCCTTACGCTGAAAACCGTTACCAAGTTCACATCCTCAGACCACCGGTGGATGAGATGACGTTCCAGAAGTTCATGTCTTTGTACTCAAATGGATAGAAAGTTCTACATGAAGTTACTCGAGAATAGTCACGAGACCTTTCCAAGGTGCATGCCGAATAAGCAACTAGCTCATTGTGTGGCCGAAGACCTTCAAATGTCCAAAGGAATCATCGTGGTATTCTCCAAGAAGTTCGTTCGACTCCAGGAACTGCGTAAACAGAACCCACAAGTCGGAAGGGTGCTGCAACTGACGAAGGGTCAGAGGAACATCTACTATGGAAGAGCCTTACCAGATTGAGAGACACGATCCTGGAGAAACATCTTGTGGACTTGGCAATCCTTAAATTGTCCTGTGGGAATGATGGGGTGGACCTGGCAATCCTTAAATGTGGGATTGATGGGCAGGACTGGAGGGTTATAAGAAGCATGTTGGAAACGATATTCATCCAGCGTAGTGGAGATTTTGGTATCGTAACCATCTGCCTCGACCAACGTCAAGATGCAGATATGGAGAATCTTGCAGATATCTCCTCACTCCAGGAGTGACATTGACATTTCGCGATGGAACGTCTTCAAGAAGGGGGAAATGTTATGAACCTGAGGACGGATGTGACCACACTAAGCCTGCTCGGGTGAATACATCTCCGTTCATTAACGGGTCCCCCATGTACGGGAGCCATCTGAACGAGTCCCTGTATAGTTTCGACAATTCAAATTGGTGAAGGAATCTGCTTGCCGGTATATAAGACGCTCAACATGAGAGGGCAGGCAGAGTCTCAGAGTTGCAGTTGCGGAGATATAGTTCGGGAGTTCGCAAATCTACAGAGTAACGACAGTGACTGTAGTATAAATGTTTGAAATAAATTAAGGTATTGTTTAGAAGAGTTTCAAATAAATTATTGAAATTAGTTTGGTATATTTTTATCACAATTCGTCCCTGTAGAATATCAGATTTCATCTATAACAATACAGTAATGAATCCACAATTGAATCTTCTGTGGAACTCAATCGTTCCGTCTCATATTTTTCCATCAAAGAATATGAAAACAAATCAAGTGAAAGGTTGAATACAAATGTTTTCCGTTGTGAAGAGTGAGTACACAAATCAATATTCCTCAAGAGACACGTCAAGAGCATTATAACCTTCCAGCTGAACTGTCGAGCAGACATTATTAGTTCTGAATCCATCAATACTCACTTTGGAGGACAGTTGTGTACATTGCATTCCACGACGGCTGCATCGGGCTTGTGTGAATCATTGCAGAGTTCCTCTTCAACTTCCTCTCCCGTCACTCGGTTCTGGCACAAGGGACGTGACATTTTGTATCCTGGAAGACAAGAGAAGTTGCAGTTACTTGTTATCAGCCAGTTTCATTATTACGCCTGAGGAGTGGCATATTATATTCTGTTTGTACGTTGCTGGAAGCGTTTGATAAATGGGAGGATTTAAACTCTGGACGAGAAGAGTTCTTTTGATTTGAGAATAGGAATGAGGATCTTCAGTAACAAGCTCTCGTTACAGTCTCTTCTTTTGTTAGTTTGCAAGGGTTGAGAGCGTTTTTGATTGTATGTGATAGTTTTGAACGTAAGAATAAAGGAAACAGAAATATTTCTCATGAGTTTGAAATGTATTCCATCCTTTGAAGCGAGGAAGTGAGGTAAGATATTTTTTCCACGCCCATGTCTGTAAACGTCAAAAATTGCACTGTCAACATTCCTTGTAAATGACATTTAACAATAACATGCACGTAATGAGATCTCATAACATACACGAGCGTTTTGAGAAGAAAACTTAAACTTCTTGGTTCAATTAAATTACATTCAAATTTTTATTTACGTAAGACTTTATTTGGTCTATTTACACAAATTTAGTCAATTAAAAAACATAAAAACTTTTAGCATTAGCGAGATATATTTAGGATTGAAAGAGTGATGCCCCTAAATGTAGGCAGCACGTTATGCAATTTCTTTAAAAATTGGACACGTTTTCTTAAGTAGCATGCTATGAAAATAAATGTCATGTCATTTATATTGTCAATTTCTCGAACAAAATATAATTGTATCCGTACATTTTTTCAACTTTGGCTACGAATATGTCTGATTGCGATGTTTTTTATTCAATGAAAGAAAATGAATGGGTGTAGAAAAAGTATAGTACGTTACACGAGTTGTAAGCCCATTAGGCACTCATGAAATTTATGCACTCGCCGCTGCGTAATATACTATTAAACTACTTTCAGAATAATCGTTGATTATTCAGCACAAATCTTCTACAATAGTTAAACCATCAACGCTACGCTAACTGATTCAATAGTGGATTAATAATAATAATAATACGTCTTTCATTTTTACAGTGTGTTGCAATTTACTTTTTTTTTTATTTTTTTTTTTCACGACCTATTACGATCTCAGAATGCATGCTAAAATCGAGAAAAGGTATTAGGCTTTTTTTAGCAAAATTTTGGTTAGGGCATTCGATTCAAACCATTCTCGAATACCTCTATGTAAAGTATCAACATGATATCTTTTACGGGGTGTTTTCTATACCTGTTACAATTTTCGAAAAAGGAAATATTTCAAGTCAATCAGGGTTGAGTGGAAGAACAAGTTTTGTGGTATTTCACCATAAAATTTGAACTCCGCCCATTATTTTCTATATTGATTTATTGCTCAAATGTCACTGAAGCCATTTTTTGAAAATAATAAAGACGTTATATTATATTATTATTATTATTATTATTATAAAAAATTCCATGTAAATTGGAATGAATTGAGGGGTCAAATTCAGACGATCTGTTTACTGATTGTTAATGAAAACACATTATTTCCACATAAATTATTAATTTTCAAATACTAAAAAAAATTTAAAACAAACATAAAGAAATGGAATATGTATCAAACAAGCAGATGAAACACTGAGACACCAACAATTGTGAATCTTTGGATATTCTTTATATCCCCCTTCATTTTCTATACATTTTTCGTATCTTCTGCGCAAGTTCTGTCCAACGCTCCGCATTTCTCTTGGTGATATTTCTCTGCAAACTGCCATAATTCTTCATCGCAACTCTTCTTCAGTCCTTGGTCTACTTTTATAAACCTTCTGTTCAATATTTCCTCAAAAGTAAAAATCCAGAGGGGTGAGATCAGGCGAACGCGGGGGCCAATGAATTAACGGACTATTACGACCAATCCATTTCAGAGGAAATTCTTGGTTCAACCATCTTCATACCTTACCAACATTATGGATAGAAGCACAATCCAATTAATCCAATTACTTTTGGGGAAATATTAAACAGAATGTTTATGAAACTGAAGAAGAGTTGCGACGATGAATTGTGACACTGTTCAGAGAAATTTCAAAAGGAGAATTGCGAAGAGTAGGACATAATAACTTGCGCAGAAGGTTTGAAAATAATGTGATTTTATTAACAATCATAAACAGATCGTCTGAATCAGACCCCTTGCCTCAATTCATTTTAATTTACAGAATTTTTTAAACAGAGTGACTTGAAAGATTTCCTTTTTCGAAAATTGTAATAGATATAGGAAACATCCCGTAAAAGGTATTATGTTGATATTTAACATGGAGGTATTCGGAAATGGTTGAAATCAAATGCCCTCACCAAAATTTTGCTAAAAAATTCCTAATACCTTTTTTCGATTTTTGGCGTGCATTCTGTGATCGTAGTAGGTCGTGAAAAAGTGATATATGAAACATTTTCACCTGACAAGATCCACAGAAATACGGGGGTAGTAAATTGCAACACACTGTATATAGATGCCAGTTTGGATCTTTTCGTGTAAATCTCATAAGGTAGGTCCTGTCTGATATTATTCACCAAAGCTTTGCCTTCTCATCTGACTTTGACATAAGTGTGGGATTGTACCACTGAGATACCGGGAAATTTCCTGGTATCCTAAAAGGCGCTCCCCCAATTAAATTTCAATATTTTGGCCTTTGTTGTCAAAAATTTTGGAAAAGGATAATTCTATTTTACTAGTTTTATAACGTCTTTGGGGTTACAAATAATAATAGTAAATTAATAATAGAAAAAGTTTGAATATTAAATATTTCGACATTTTTCCTACATTATTCTTTAAATTTTTTTATAATTCTTCTCCCCAAGGCTGAAAGTTTGGTCCTGTAATAATTCTGTCAATACTGGAGTAATGCCATTTAAGTTTTATAAATAATTTCGACGTATTTTTCACTGTATCTTTTATTATTTGAATGGAACATTTTCTAATTTCATGCCTACTCACCCTTCGATTTTCACGCATGCCGACAGGCACAAATATGAACATCGACAGGCACGTATTTTTCATGCAGGATTAAAAATACAGGGTGGGCACGCATGTATTTGAATTGGCCTTTAAGTAAATAATTAACAGGTTGTGCATAGTGCATAGTGCTTCCTGACTTGAATTACCTACTATTTGAATAGAAGTGATTGGTGCTTATGATTTTAGATAACTTTTCAAGAGTGCTTGGTGCTTATGTCAGTGCTCGGCACAGCTCTGTTATTTGGCATATGAAAGGAATTAAATGTCAAACATTCCATGGATAGAAGCAGACTACGTCATGGAGAAAATGAATAATCTGCGAACGCCAATCGATTCAGGATGATAAAATTAGAAAACTCTGTGAATTTTGTGTCATTCGACTGAAACAAAATTATAAGACCCCCAAAAATGGTGGAAAATGAGAAATGGGCAGATTTACTTGAAAAAAAATATGGAGGGAAATGACTCCTCACTCCAGAAAAATTCTTCAATTCGGGAACGGTTGGAGATAGAGCAATTCTGCGGACGCCAATCGATTCAGAATGTTCAAATTAGTATAACCTGTGAATTTCAAGTTAATCGATGTAAAACAAAAATATTCGAAAAATTGAAAGAAGTCCAAAGGGGTAGACCCCTAAAAATCATGAAAAATATAAAATCGGCAGATTCACTCGCAATCCGCACTATATACGCAGAATTTCATGCAGATTCTGAAAATACGTGATTTGATTTCAATACAGCATTCTGAATTATAAAAAACGCTCAAAAGAATATATTCTGTTCTATACATTTCTGTATATTCTCAACAACATAAACTATATAAGTGAGAATTACTAGTGAACACTGCAATTTATGTAGTAACAGTTCCTAGTAACTAGCCAAAGAGGGGTTGAAAAAATTGAGAAAAAAAGGAGAGAATATGCTAGAAAATTCAGAATTCTACTGCAAAAATTACGGAAGTTATGGTGGTGGTTCCATAAGACGTGAGACACAGTGTTTACGTCGTCTACAAGTATCTACTGTGTCATGCACTCAAGTTTCTATCCAGAGTTTTCAATGAAACGAAGATCATTGGACAGACGAGGGTCCTGGAAAGACTGGAGGAATGGGAGTATTTCTTATACCAAATCCCTTTTGGAAAAAGAAGAAGGGCAGTAGTTCGTCATCAATAAAACCAGACTGACAAGTTGACAAGGAGTAGGTATCATTCGAGCATTATTATTCAATCAATTCTGATTCTGATCATGATACTAACACTGGCTCTGGCTTTGGCTCTGGCTCTGGCTCTGGCTCTGGCTCTGGCTCTGGCTCTGGCTCTGGCTCTGGCTCTGGCTCTGGCTCTGGCTCTGGCTCTGGCTCTGGCTCTGGCTCTGGCTCTGGCTCTGGCTCTGGCTCTGGCTCTGGCTCTGGCTCTGGCTCTGGCTCTGGCTCTGGCTCTGGCTCTGGCTCTGGCTCTGGCTCTGGCTCTGGCTCTGGCTCTGGCTCTGGCTCTGGCTCTGGCTCTGGCTCTGGCTCTGGCTCTGGCTCTGGCTCTGGCTCTGGCTCTGGCTCTGGCTCTGGCTCTGGCTCTGGCTCTGGCTCTGGCGCTGGCTCTGGCTCTGGCTCTGGCTCTGGCTCTGGCTCTGGCTCTGGCTCTGGCTCTGGCTCTGGCTCTGGCTCTGGCTCTGGCTCTGGCCCTGGCCCTGGCCCTGGCCCTGGCCCTGGCTCTGGCTCTGGCTCTGGCTCTGGCTCTGGCTCTGGCTCTGGCTCTGGCTCTGGCTCTGGCTCTGGCTCTGGCTCTGGCTCTGGCTCTGGCTCTGGCTCTGGCTCTGGCTCTGGCTCTGGCTCTGGCTCTGGCTCTGGCTCTGGCTCTGGCTCTGGCTCTGGCTCTGGCTCTGGCTCTGGCTCTGGCTCTGGCTCTGGCTCTGGCTCTGGCTCTGGCTCTGGCTCTGGCTCTGGCTCTGGCTCTGGCTCTGGCTCTGGCTCTGGCTCTGGCTCTGGCTCTGGCTCTGGCTCTGGCTCTGGCTCTGGCTCTGGCTCTGGCTCTGGCTCTGGCTCTGGCTCTGGCTCTGGCTCTGGCTCTGGCTCTGGCTCTGGCTCTGGCTCTGGCTCTGGCTCTGGCTCTGGCTCTGGCTCTGGCTCTGGCTCTGGCTCTGGCTCTGGCTCTGGCTCTGGCTCTGGCTCTGGCTCTGGCTCTGGCTCTGGCTCTGGCTCTGGCTCTGGCTCTGGCTCTGGCTCTGGCTCTGGCTCTGGCTCTGGCTCTGGCTCTGGCTCTGGCTCTGGCTCTGGCTCTGGCTCTGGCTCTGGCTCTGGCTCTGGCTCTGGCTCTGGCTCTGGCTCTGGCTCCGGCTCTGGCTCTGGCTCTGGCTTTGACATTGCCCCTTACTAAATGGTCGTTGGCTCTATCTTTGTATATCAAACTACCAGTTGGGAAACTTTTCAGGAGAAATTAGAGGCAGGCAACATGAGATATTTCTCGTTTTATCGAGTCTCAGCTAAATGAGGAAAATCATCCAGAATAAAGAAGAATATTCATTTTATGAAACTATGTGAAAAATTGGGCAATGATTTTACTGCTAGTTGATGAACGTCTATTCGAAGGTTTTTATCGGAGGTAATTCATAAGCTACAAGTTGACCAAAAAAAATTATACCTCTCAAAACTTCAACGACTTAAAAAGTTAGTCTAACCCCTTTGAGATTTTATAAAAATACTCCTTAACTCTTCCGCTGAGAATTTAATCTTGTTTCATAATATAATGTTTGAGTTTTTCGTTTGAATTCAATTTAATATTAAACAATTTTCATGTTTCAAGTGATGGCAATATAGTAGCTAATATAATTTTGTAGTCCAATCGCTCTACATACATCGCAATCTGATAGGTTTATGTTACCTCCATGCTCATTTAATCAGTCCACCAAGCAATATCACGAATCCCACCTCTCCGCTGCCTAGAGTTAGTTGTTATACTCCGGCCACATTGTTAATACACCGACCGCAACATCGCGTTGCAGCACAGGTTGACATTCAGGTCGAGCACACATCAGACATGTCATTAACGACCAGCATATCGATCCATAAACCATCTTTGTCTCAACACACGATTTAACAAGTTCCTTATCAGTGAGCGCTGGTTAATTAGCGTTGTGAGTATATCGGATGCTGTTTGTTGTACCGGGAGTGATTCACTGTTGATTGCTTGATTTGTCTGTGCAGTGGGTTGTTATTTTCATGGAGGATTTGCAGTTGAGAGTATATGGATCAATCCACTGGATGGCTTCTGGATATTTAGCGTTGATTAGTCACATCAATGAATATTTCGAAACTCAAAACTTACGGGTTCTAATAAAATTCCTAGAGAATTATTTGAACTAATGTTGACAATTTTGGATCCACCCTGCGACACAACCTCTGTTCCTTATCTTCATGGAGTTCTGTAGATTATAATGTTACTACTACGCTACTGCTAGAGAGGTTGATTTCGTTAGATGAAGCCTGATAAATATATAAGAATTACTACTTAAGATTTTAGATGAAGGACTTCCTGACAATTTTTACAAAATGTCCTGCTACATACAAAATTACAGTGATTTGTCATCTCTTTTTTCGAATACTTACTGGCGTTGACAGATATTTTATGCTGGATGTATTGTACAATGATTTTGTGTCGAGCTTTCAGGATTACTAGCAAAACTTCATCTTGGGAAATACGCTGGCATCTGACCACTAGTCGTTGGGTAGTTGCCCATTCATTATTGATGACCAGTAACTGCCGACGATTGACAGGTAACCGCTACAATTAACAGGCATTCACCGTTGAAACCTTGCCGTTACACGCTGACTATTAACCTTTAATTCGACGGATAACTGTTGACAAATGAAAGTTAACCGTTGACCATTCATCGTTGGAAGTTGACCATAACTTGATGGCACTCGACCGTTGGCAGTTACTCGTTGACAGGTGACCGGTAACTGTTGTCGATTGACAAGCAACCGTTGGCCATTCACCGTTAGATATCGAACACTTACTGTTGACATTTGACCGTTGACCACTAGCCGTTGTCCGTTGGCAATTGATCGTTGACAAGTTACTGCTAACAGTTGATAATTGACAGTTGACCACCAACTGCTGGGGGTTTATGACTAGCTGTTGCCCGTTTGCAGTCGAACCTTGTGAGTTGACCATTGACAGGTCACAGGTAACCGTTGGCCCTTTTGCCCTTAAACGCTGACTATTAACCTTTGATTGTTGACCACTAGCTTGTTGGCGGTCGACTGCTTCCCGTCGGAAGTTGGCTGGTTGACATATGACGGATAACTGTTGACAAATGAAAAGTTGGCAGTTGACCGTTTCTTGATGGCAATCGATCGTTGGCGCAATTTCTCGTTGACAGGTGACCGTTGCCCGTTTGCAGTCAACCCTTGTAACCAGTATCGGTTACCAGTAACCTTTGGACATTTGCCGTTACAGGCTGACTATTAACTTTTTATCGTTGACTACCAGCTTGCTGGCGGTTGACCGTTACGCGTTGGCAGTTGGCCGGTGACCGTTGACATGTGACAGATAAATTTTGACAAATAGAGGTTAACCGTTGGCCATTCATCGTTGGAAGTTGATCATTACTCGATGGCAGTCGACCGTTGGCAGTTGATCGTTGACAGGTGACCGGTAAATGTTGTCGATTGACAAGAACCCGTTGGCCATTCACCGTTGGATGTCGACCGCTTACTGTTGACATTCGTCCGTTGACCACTAGCTGTTGTCCGTTGACAATTGACCGTTGACAAGTTACTGCTAACAGTTGACAATTGACAGTTGACCGTTAGCCATTCATAGTTCAACGCTGACCACCATCTGTTGAGCGTTGATGACTAGCCGTCGCCCGTTTGCAGTCGACCCTTGGAAGTTGACCGTTGACAGGTCACCAGTAACTGTTGACCAATGACAGTTAACAGTTGGCCATTTATCGTTGCAGTCGACCGTTCGCAGTTGCTCGTTAACAGGTGAAAGGTAACTGTTGACAATTGACACTTAACTGTTAGTCATTTATTGTTGAACGCTGACTGTTGACCGTTTTCTGTTGGTAGTCTACTGTTGCCCGTTGGCAGTTGACCGTTGACCTTTGACAGATTTAGTTCATGATGAAACCTCCTTTTCATTTCGAACTTATGGCGGACAACGCTTACTATAGACTTGAATTTTATTCTCCAGTACTGCGCTGAATATCACTTTGTGATACAAATTCTAACATCAGAGGGTAGGGAGCTTTTCTCAACGAATTATTCTTACTGAACCATCTAAAAAGCTCTCAGAGCTGTCACAAAGAAAGATATTCCACCAACTGTTCTATATCAGTATTGTTTCATTGAGTAAACTGTTCCAATAACGGTACATAAAATAAATTGTAGAGTCGAAGGACTAATACTCACCTCCACCGCACGTCACCGAACATAATGATGTATACGTGAGCGTCCAATGGTACAAAGGTCGCGAACAGGAGGATCCGTCCCCCCCGCAAACCCCACATTCATCTACTTGCTTGGCAGATCCTATCCTCAAGTCGCAGCCAACTGTCTGAAATAAAAATCAATGTTGTTAATGAAAAAATATAAGAAAGCTTTGAGAGCAAATAAATAACAAATATGTCAGAATTCAATGTGATGTAATTGACATCGACGTGTATTTTCTAGTTCTCTATTCGTATACGAAATATCTCATTTGAGTTATCATAATGAAGATTTCCTGAATTCAATGATTATTAACAGCGAATGCAATAAGATAATCGATGGAACTTGTCGTGTTTTCGCAGAAAGACTCTCAAATCAACGGACATAAAACATATCTGAGATGACGAATCTGCTGCGATTTCAGATCTTTTCGTCCATCATCAACAAAAAAAACTACTCGTAAAAAATAAGGACAACGGAACTCTAGTTCTCGCCTACTTCACAAATAATCTCAAAAATTTGTTGAAAGACGCAGAAAATCCACAAAGAACCGGATATTTCAAACGAAAGGAGAGTCACTTCGAATATCACCAGTTTCAAAATCAGTGGAATTCTGCCAATGGTTTCTCATCAAGATACAGAAAAACTCTGTACCAAGAACATGATATAAACATATTGAAACCGCCATAATAGTAATTTTTGGGCAGCACAGAAAATCCAAAGTTTATTCGCCAGTGCAAGTTCCAGGATTCATGGAGCTCTTATGTTTTTGGGGAATAAGGGATAACCGATTTTTTTTGTCTATATGTTTATGATGACAATTTTAATAACAATAGATTTCGCAAATAATTGGGAATGTAGTTGGTGGATCCATGAGACATGTTTCTGAACCTTATTTTTTCAAGTTATGGTATCAGATGGATAAAGCCACTACACATGGTAGATGTTCTGGGCATATCACTACTGATTATGAAACGAATAAAATCGATATTATATTGGTTTATGGAACGCATTTTCCCATCGAGATTCCTTCTTCAAAATAAGAGGGAATTCAATTATGATTATGGATATGGCCGTTGGTATAGCTGCAAACTGTTACTATAAAATTAATGCAGATGCAGATGCAGATCAAGAAATATTGAAAACCTTCGGTTGGCTCTGGATCGCTGGTACAAACTGGAGAAAAAGAAGCCTTCAGGTTCTTCTGAAGAAGCTTTGCCAACATACTATTCAACAAGATCGTCTGCATGATATACGTATATGACAAAGATTCCTCACACAGCTGATGGCATCGTAATATATTTTTCAATGACTACTGGGATATTCCCAATTTTTCAGTAGACAACGCCGAATCGAACAACCGCCAATTGACATGCCTTTTCTCTTTTCCAGTTGCCCTTACGTCACCTCTTAGAATTCCATTCTGCCAGCGAATCAGACTAGCGAGACGCGAAACGAAGCGACACGGAAATGAACGTGGAAAAGGGAAAGTGTGAGGATGCACCCCGAGTATTATTGGCGGTGCTGGCTCACGTCTCGATACACTCCAAACCTCTCATTTATTCATCAGTTCGTCTCGAGAGTGACACTCTATAAAACCCAGGGTGGTTTTGTGAACCGTACGTCATTATCGTGATATTCACTTAGAGCTGAATATTTTATATCGAGAAGGGTTTTTGCTGCCGAGGAAATACCCTTCAATTATGTCACTGAAATAATGTGGGCACATTTGAATGGTACATTTTTTATGAGGGAGTTGTGGGAGGGGAAGCAGGATGAGTAGCATTTGATACTCATTTGAGTTGAATACAATTCTGAAACATCCAGCATTAATACAGTATTCAACTCTCATATAAACGAAATTACCAAATCAGCTTATCGTATACATGGTTCAATTTTTAGAAATTTTAGATATTTCAATGATATTTCTGCACTTTCATCCCTCTATTTCGGTCTGGTCAGGTCTAAACTAGGATATGGACCAATAATCTGGAATCCGATTTATACTGAATCCTCAACAACTACCGACAAAGTCCAGAAAGAGTTTTCGAAGTTCATATGTGTAGTAAAACACGCCTAAAAATGATCCATGGAAGAAGAAGAAGAAGGAAAGAAGAGGTCTACGCGCGCAAATGGAACATGTAGCACGACAATAAAAAAACGTCCTGTAAAATACGGTTTTTTATTTACTCAATAAATGGTAACTACCTCAATAACAATTGTTGCTAATAGCCTCACTCTCGGAATGGTAACCCACCATACCACATTTTTGGCGACGAGGATAAAGTGAGAAGAAAAAAACAAACAGTCAACAAGCTAAAAATCAATCGTCAACAGTGCACCTGAAAAAAAAATTCGTGTAAATTGTGTGATAAACAACTAGACAGTGTCTACGGTCCCGATTGGTAACTAGTGTAGTGATTGTGAAAATTCCACAATGTCAACAGACACAGAATACCTCAAACATTTTCAGTTTGATCGTTTTCTCCTGACAGAGAGGGTTGGGAATATTACATACAGAGATTCAAAATGGAATAACAGCTCCATGGTTTGGATAAAGATGACGAGCCAACAAAGGTGAAAAGACGTAATTTACTCCTGAGCAAGGTAGGCCCTGGCTATTTTAAAATACTAGTGGATCATTTCAATCCGGACCTATTTCGTAAAATGGATAAGGCTCAACTAGTCCAGAAACGTATCCATGATCGTGGTTCCAGAGACTTGATCTTCGAACCCAAACAGTCTGTCTGAGTTAACAATCCTTTGGAAAAAGGTTCAATACCCGGAGAAATCGTTGAACAAACCGGGCCTTACTCATATATCGTTGATGTTGATGGATCACCTGGAAGGAAGCATGGTGATCAATTAAGACCTCGTTTGATAGATCCTTTCCACTCAAACAATTCGAATGAAACGATTGAGCCATCGATGGGATCCATACCAGAGCAACCACATCTGCGGAATTAATCGATAATTCTCCTTCCAAACCGCCGGAAATCGATGACCAGCCTGAATCTCCAAACTTAGATGTTCAAACAACGGTCGTTCCAGATATCAGACGAAATCCGCCCAGAGACTGAAGACCACCAGCACGTTATCGAGCCTAGTCCTCCCAGTTATTCAATTTTAGTGGGGGAGAAATGTAGTGAAACACGCCTAAAAATGATCTATGGAAGAAGAAGAAGAAGAAGAGAAGAAGAGGTCTACGCGCGCAAATGGAACATGTAGCACGACAATAACAAAACGTCCCGTAAAATACGGTTTTTTATTTACTCAATAAATGATAACTACCTCAATAACAATTGTTGATATTAGCCTTACTATCGGAATGGTAACCCACCATACCACAATATGCTTCAAGGTTGATGGAATTCATTCTTCAAGAGGATGTGATTACTTAAATATTCTATTCTGTTACGATTTTTCTAGGTTTCCAGAAAGAGGAAACCCCTCAGAAGCTCCTAGAAGCTTGTGCGAGCAATACAATTATCCGGGACCGATGGCCGTGCTGGGCTTTGAACCCACGACCTTATGCTTGAAAGGCGAGCGCTCTACCATCCCGACCATCACGGCCCATATATACCCAATATACTAAGTAGGTAGATTGTATTTCATTTCTTTAAAGAAACGCATAAATCAAGCATCCATTATATTTCTGCTTGAGCTGTTGAATGAAGTTTAGTTCCCAAGACTATTTTTAACACGAATTGGTTTTCATGTGACAAAATCACAGTCTAGATCAAATACCGCTTTCATGTGCAAAAGAGCTCAAACAAATATTATGTCTGAAGCAACGATTGAGATGATGTGTTCTTACGCTAATAAACTATCAAATTTTCAAAAAATAATGAAAAAAAATATGTTTCAATGAACAGTAGGCTGGGCTGGCTGGGCAGGCCCAGCCAGAAAACATGGCTAAAAAGCATTCTCTGTGGAATGAGATACACTCAGAGTATGCTGCATTTTCCGTACAAAATATCAAGGTCTACGTATCTCATCTTTGGGTTCGAGGCTATGGCAGAGCTCCTCAGCCAGTTAAAGCAGTGGCAGAAGTGACAGCTATGCCACGTATCGGTCTGGCTGTAAAAAATGCTAGCATCATACAATCGACGAAGGGCATCAGAACCCCCATAGCGCTATAACACTAAGCCTTTGAAGCCACCAGAATCGGCAAGGGTAGATGTGGAGATTCACGATTCCCTTTCAGAAGAGACTCTCACCTCTGCCGTATATGCCGCCGCTCAGACTTCATCATAAGCGGAGAGGAGGGATGCCGCCCCTCTGATTGGGAGGCATGAGTGACGCATTCACAAGATAAAAGCTGAGTCAGAGAATATCCTTCAAGTTGAGGTGACCTCACTAGATGTCGTAGGGCTCTCAGGAAAATACAATCCAATAATTCTGATGTAGTCCTCCTCAACCATCACAGTAGGAAGATTTTCGTCACAAAGTTTTGAGCTTCTGGCGAAACGAATATTGTCCGAAAAGAGGAGAAAAAACGAACTAAATATCGAGACTCTCTCTTCGAACTCCGCATGCTCTACTAGAACAGTTCTGTTGAAATAGTGAATCTAATCATAGGGGTATTTGGTGGAACGATGAACACGCTACTCTTAAGTATGAAAGTTATACTGGCTTGCCTTGATGCGGCAGTAGTCTTAGCTGGAAGTATACAGAAGGCCATATTTTTTGGTTTATTCCAGCTTCTCTGAGCACATGATTCTTGGACCCAGTTATCATCCACCCTACGGACGTGGAGAGTGTTTACTGTATTTACTGGGGTTGTTGTCACACCAGCACCCCCTTCAGATGATTCGGGACACTGAAGATAGTGCCCAATTGGTAAATTTCTAAATAAAGAAGAAAAACTGATAGAAAGAAAAAATGAAATAAACGCCGATGATGTGACAAAATCTAGAATTTAAAGGAAACGAATCCTTTCGACATAATACTGGTGTTCTGTGATATAACTTGTGATATTTCATTCTATTCTATAGTGCCATGCTTGTTCATTGTTAACAAAATCTCATTTCTTTTTTATTCATCATTTTGACGCAGTATTTCTGTTGTCATGAATGAATTTTACTGTAGCGCAATCCACTCGCAAATTGCTGAACCGACTCTATCGATAAATAGCAGCAAATGTTCTGGTTTTTTATACATTGCTGCCAAATTATCATTTACACTAGTTCATCTGAACAACTATGTGTATAAACTTGATTTACGTTACTATCGAAAGGTTTCCTTGTTGAAATGAAAAAGAAATGGTAATTTCAACGATTTATGGATTGTTAAAACAAAAATTCCAAACTCGATATATTCATCAAGGTCCCCACTATGTTCCAAATGCATTTGCCAATTTTGAGTTCTCAAAGTGTCCCGATTATGCGGTCTGGTATTTTCATAAACCCTTCAATATATTTTGAATTAATGAATGGAAAACACTATTCTAATCAAGAATCTCAGGATGATTCTATGCCATCGTATGTGTATATGAAGACACACGCCAACTAGTACAAATTAAAGCAAGCACTTTTGGGACGTAATTGAATAGTTTGACACGAACTTACTTCGAAATTGTTAGTTACAACTTCTCAGAATTCAATTTGAAGTTGCAAACAGGATAATCAAATATCTTGTGCAATTTGAAGTGAGATAAAAGGGCTTCATCCATATCTGAAAATCTAGAGAATATACTATCCACTGTGAGTCAACACAGCAACTTTCGAATGATAAGGGCTTTTTTTTAACTCTAACTTGCCGTTGTAAAATCAGTGTTCGATGATTGAAAAGTTTTGTAGTGACTAACTTATTACTAGTCAAATTGAGAATGCTCAAAAACTAATATCATTATTCAGAAAAAAGTGCAAGATACAGGGTGAGACGCGGTCGATGGTATGTTACACGTTTATGGAAAATGCATCCCAGGATTTTTTTTCATATGACCCTTCATAAATTTCCTCACCTGTTCTATTGATCCAAAATATTTTCAGCATTGCGACGTTGTCGCTTTTATCAAAAAGTCCTAGCAACTTACATTTTTAAACATAACACCCCATGAAATAACAGAATTATAGATTTGTATGAATTTTTAGTTAATAATGCCCTATGCCTATGTCTATCGGTTTTCGATATGAAAAATAACGCGTGTTGAATAAGATTCAATAGAGAGCCATAATTGAACTTAAAAGAATCACTACTCTCAATTCATGAAAAGTTGATAATTTGATAGTAGTTGAAAAATTCGATGTAGTCAATTCACACCGACAAATCCGCTTCATATCATACAGGGCGTGCTGAAATTATTATTATTCCCGTTCCACATAAAAGTGGTCAAAAGTCAACTCAACTCAATGTACATTACTCTGTAAATTGAAATATTGGAAATTATGCTTCATGATGATATCCCATGTCCCTAAATCATCAACTTCTCTCAATAAAGGCACTTAAAAAAAATTAAACAATTTTATCTTGGGTAGCCGTGGAAATATTATGCTTATAACAGTGTGGTGACTTTTATAAGTAATTCATAAATAGTTTCTGGTGATGTTTCGAAGAATCTCCCATAATGAATGCAAATATTGATTATTCTATTGAAGTTCTCATGAAATTATTCATTATACATGGACAAAGCGATCAAATCATTCCCAGAACTTGCAGAAAATTTAACCAAATATACACCAATGACCTAGAGGAAGTTTGCCAGATTAAAAAATAATTTCCCTGACTTTGACTCAAAGATAAAAGCGCCTTCAATATTACCAAAAATTTTGTTCATGTTTCTCCGTATTATTAGGCATATCAAGAAGCTTACGTCTATAGTGCTGAAAAATATTTGAGTGTATGTTTCAGTACAACGAATTTTGGAAAATCAAGAAATACAACTGAATGAATTTATTACATTTCTAGCTCTCAAGAAGTTGGAACGACGATTCAAATTTCATGAGGGATGGGATTTTCAATAGAAGAAACAAGCATTTCTGGGATGATTATGATCCTCATGTAACAAAAGATATGGGTTTTCAAGAAAATGTGACCTAAATGTATTCAGTGTTTCAAAGAACAGTCAAATTCTTCTTTCATTTATAATGACACGCTATATGCTGAAGAATATCTTCAAATACTGAGGATGACTTCTACCAATTTCCTTGAAAATTGTCTCTAAAGGAATATGGGAATTCGTGGTTTCAACTGGACAGAGCTCCTGCTCATTGCACCTAAGAAGTTTCTAAGTATTTACGCAATGTTTGACGATCGTTGGCTTGGACGTTCAGTGCATTGGGTTTGGCCACCGAGATCACCCGATCTCATGCCGATTGACTTTTTAATAGGGTGTTTTGAGAAAAAGGGTGTATAGTACCCCAGTGCATACGAATCGTCCTTATTATCTTTTCCTTTGTGCAAAAAACAAAATAATTGTATCAATAACAATTATTTCATAGTCATTGAAATGATTGATTCATATAATAGATATCGTACCTGACATTTTCCTCCGATACACATATCTAAACTTCCAGGTCTGCATCTGGTACCATCGTGTACTTTGTCGGCTAATCTCGCCACTTCCAGAACTGAGTCGTCTGGGTCTTGATCGACGGGTCTTCCCTTACAAGTAAGGGTGCATGGAAGCTCATCTTCATAGTGCGGAGCCCACTCATAGAGCAAGCCATTGTGAGTAATGGAGTTGTAGGCTGCGCACTGGTCTTCTCGGAACTCGTGTGAATCGGGGCATGTCTGGAATAAAAAAAAAAGTTTTGTATTAATCGAAACTTAGCAGTATAGAAGAAGGTGGCCGTTTGAAGCACAAATTCCTACTTTTAATTAGATCGCGAATCGGTGGTACTTGAAGAACTTTTATTTTGGCAAATTCATCCGGAACATAATGGAGTACTTGTTAAATATATCGAGAATAAGTTTTGGAACAAAAAATTACTTCATATTTATTCATTCATGATTGAATAACGTTTCTCTGTTATTTCAACAAAAAGATCTATTGAAGTAGTTGGGGATATAATTCAAAATAAGTCCATACACATCGTTGTTGAAAAAAACAACTGGAACTACGAATTTGTGGGCAATGTATCAAAAACTGACAAATTCATGAGTCAGTTCAGCAGTTTGTGTACAGATTTTGCCCGAGTAAAATTCAGTCACGATAATGGGAATGCTATGTCAAATTTTTAATTTTTTTTTTCTCCTTTTATTCTCCAGTAGACAATTTCAACTGTATAGGAGTCGTCATATAAAATCTTAATCTAATTCTTAACCTGATATCACAACATTGACAATTGTTAAACTCATAAAACTATAAAACTCATAAAAATTCTCTCATGTAGTAGTAACTTTGACGGATAAGAAATCCCGTCAGATTATTCTTGAAATGTATTAATGATGAACAACTCTTTATATCAGAGGGTAGTTTATTGTACATAAGTATTCCTGTGTTATCAGGTGACTTGTTTGATATCGAGGTTTTTGTGATAGGAATATGGAAGTTGTCTTTTATTCTTGTATTACGATTGTGAACGCCCGAATTTCTCAAGTTATCACGATTTCTGAAAATATGAATTGATGTTTCGAGT
Organism: Chrysolina americana; assembly: GCA_958502065.1. Lineage (NCBI taxonomy): Eukaryota > Metazoa > Arthropoda > Insecta > Coleoptera > Chrysomelidae > Chrysolina > Chrysolina americana. Next base: position 5,208,451 of record OY293421.1, on the reverse strand, counting down.
ATAAGCTTGTGTGTGTGATGTATTTAAACTAAATATCAATAAACAAGCATATAACTACGCCAAATAATGCAGTAGAACACGTTCATATTGGGGGGTGAGTAATAACTGCAGATGATCTATAATATGTCAAAAGAATTCATTTGCATCCCTCTCACATTCTGTCACATCATAGGCATGTATACACGAGGAAATAAGCATCTCGTCTAATAAATAATATCAATTTTTGAAGTAGGAATCACGAAGTGTTTTATTGCAGTCATCAGTCTTTGACTATATAAAAAATTGTGAAATTGTAATGGAGTGAGAGCAATATAATTACAGATTTATTATAGTCATTAACACTAAAAATTCCAAAAGTACTAAAATCCTTAACTTCAGCTAACTAGAAGGGTACAGGAATATAACAAATCATTTTATATCTTTTCAAAACATTTGAATGTATTTTTGGACATTTCGAGTATTTTAGAACATTCTCTAATATTCTATATTATCATTTTGAATAATTACAGATTATTTTCGAACATTCTAGATTACTCTTTATTATCATAGACCGCTTGATATTATTTTTTCTATCATTTGAAATCGTGAATATATTTACTACCAACAATACTTTTTGGATGTGTTTCTGAATGTATCATAATTTAGTATAATTCATTCACTAGTTATTAGTGCTAGGAATCGCACGTTAAAAGGTAAGACCTCGTTAATCCTTAGCTCGCACAAGTTTCGACTCCTGAGGGATGTCGTTCGTAAGGGGATGACAGCTGGTTAACGGAAAAAACAATTTTAAACAATTTTTATTAGTGAAAATGCCATTTTTCTAGTCTTTCCAGAACCAATCTTTTCAATAATCTTTGTTTCACTTAAAACTCTGGCAAGAAACTTGAGTACATGATACAGTAGATACTTGTAGACGACGTAAACACCGTGGATTACGTCTTATGGAACCACCACCATAACTTCCGTAATTTTTGAAGAAGAATTCTGAATTTTGCTGCACATTCTCTCTAGAGTACTTCATAATTTTCTCATCCCTTCTTTGGCGAGTTTCTAGGAACTGTTTCTTCATAAATTTCAGTGCCCACCAGAAATTTCCACTCATATGTAAAGTTTACTCTGTTGAGAAAAGTTGTAGCGCTTTTCATGATACAGGAATTCGTATTGATTTTCGATTTTTCGAATTATTTTGTGTCCAGTCGAATGATTCAAAATTCACAGAGTTTTCTAATTTCATCATTATGAATCGATTGGTTCATTTGGAGGACGGGAAGAACTTTTTTCGATTTTCTCCAGTCCTTGAGTTGAAAACTTCATCCGAGTGGGAAAGAGTAATTTTCTTCCATATTGTTTTCTCATCCAATCCGTAGAAATGTTGACAATTCATTCCTTTTTTATATACCCAACGGAGCTGTGAAAAGTGTTCCAAAATCTCGAGTACTGAACAGTTTTATTTATAACCATCTTCCAAGTAATATATGAAAGACATTAAACCAATAAAAAAATCAGAAAAGTTCTCATATATTTATTGAAAGATATATAGTTTGAATGAGTTTTTTATCACAAATTATTATTTAAAGATATTTTTTCGTCGACCTCAACAAAAAATTACATTTTACGGACTAATTTCCGGACGAAAAATCGACTATTTTTGAAGGCAAGTACTTTTCGTCCGCAAACACTTTTCGCCCGCAAACTCTTTTCGTCCGCTGTGGTTGCTATGATACGGCACGATTCGGGAGCGGTGATCGAGTCATTTTCGTAAATTCACGTTTTAATTAATACATAGGCGCCTGTGACAATAACTGTCATTTGATGTTGTCAAATATATTATTTACGAAATCCGCTAGATTTTACGTAGACAGTGTTGTGAATATTAGTGTTCAAAATAATCCTTATTTTTCTATGGCTTGGTAATAGCAAAATAACAGAAATGGCGAATAACGGTGACGTTATTTTTGACGGATGTGATACAGCATAGGGCCTAATATTCGTAGAGAAAACGTCGAAATATTCAGTATACAAACTTTTTCTCTCATTTCTTCACGCTAATTATTTGTAACCCCCAAAAATATTATAAAACTAGTAAAATACAATTCTTCTCTTTCAAAAGTATTGAAAATAAAGTAAGTCCAAAGGATTGAAATTAAATTGGGAGCCACGGGGGTGTCTAACGGAAAATTTCCCGGTTTCCTGGTGGTATAATCCAACAGTGTGGATGCTTCCGTCTACGAGCTGAACGTCCTCTCCGTATTCCTTGCATCGTCCTCTTTTGAGATGAACCGTGGCACATTTGTCGATCCCAAACTCCATTTTGATAGCATACGTGTACTCTTTCACCACCCTCAAGAACTGATGAAGATCCTTCCCTCCCGAAGCATATAGTTTGAGGTCCATGTGAAAAAGATGGCTGACCTTTTGCCTTCGGTTGCTGGGGGTGCTGCAGTTATATCCACGGGTTTAGCGTAATGGGTTTCTTTGGAACACCAGCATTCATAGGTATAGTTGAAAAACATATTAAAATTTTTGATTTATAACTTACTGACCGAACTATGTGATTTAAGTTGTTTGTAATAGATTGCGAAGAATTCTGAAACTTTTTGGCATAATATTTTTGCTAGCTATCCTTTGAAAGAAGTAATCAACAATTCTTGTTCATATCAGTGTTCAACAATATCTTGATATATTTTTGTATAATTCTTTTTCGAGAGTATGCTTGATTATCATAGTTTTTCAACGCTTTGAAGGCTTTCCTTAACTTATTGAAAGGACAAAAGAAGGGAGGAATCATTACCCTTGAAAAACTAACCCTCTACTGAAATATGTCACTAGAAAAACAAGCTGTAATGGGCAAGTAGCTTTCATTTATTTTCTGCGGGAATCTCTGGTGAAGGGATCATCACAGCTCCCTTTAGTTGTTACGCCAGTGCCTATAACTATAATAATAGAATATTCCATCTCATATGGGTGCGACATATTTCATGACGCAAAGGAGTCCTAGATAGTTAGTGAACCGGATTATCTACCACATTCGTCCCACAAAGTTATAATTGTATTTGAATGAATTTTAAAACAGAAATGCCAGCCAGCTGAGAATTCAAGGAACGTGCATTCACCGGTTGGCTTCCTGTATGATTTCGAGTTGGTGGCTTTCCCCTCAGAGTAAAAACAAATTGATATTCTGCGTACAGCGAGGTAGGTTTATCACACACATGTTCTCATGAAAACTGAAGTCATGAATCGTGAGGGTCAAGGATGGCAAAGAATGAAAGATAAGGATTTGTGGAGATTTTGTTCTTCACTGACTGATCCAAAATCAGTATATAGGTATGCCCTTTGGACTGTCTAATGCTCTGACGACGTTTCAGGAATTGATGGAGCGATATTGAGTAGACGTGGAAAACCTGTGTGTTGTATTCTGACGATGGTGGTTGGGAAAAAAACTTTCGATAAACATACAGCTAACCTTCACAAATTTTCTAGGCATTTGAGAACGGCTCAACCTCAAATTGAACTCTTAGTGATGTGCTTTACGCCGCAATCAAGTAGAATCTTTAAACCAAACAGAAAAAACTCCAATAAAGGGATCAAAAATGGAGGTTATTCAAGGCTGGCAGGTACCAAAAGATATCAGGGAGAGAGACGCTTCCTTTGACTTTTGTATTTATTGCAGACGTTTTTTGTGGAAGAATTTGCACATATCGCGGCTCCATCACATAAGCTGACCAAAGAACCGAACAATTTCAACTAGTCCATGGAAAGTAAAAGAAGGCCTGTCGCCAGATGAAAAGTCCAGTTTATACTGAACACAGATGCAAGCAACATTGGTCTTGGAGCTATTTTATCTCAGATACAAGATGTCCAAGAAAAGATCATCGAGCATCTTAGAAGGATTATGCCCAAACCCAAAAGTTACCCACTGTCGGGGAAAGAACTTTTGAGGAACATCCAGCTAACCTCCGCAAGTTTTTCAGGCATTTGAGAACGGTTCAACCTTAAATTGAACCCTCACTAATGTGCTTTAGTCCGTAATCAAATAGAAACTTTAAACCACACAGTTTTGGCAGGAAAAAACTCCAATGACGGACACAAAAATAAAGGTTATTTAAGATTGGCAGGGGCCAGGAGATAAGAGGGAGAGAGAAGTTTCCTTTGGCTTCTGTATTTATTGCAGACGTTTTTTGTGGAAGACTTATATCGCGGCTACACTCACTTATGTAGACGAGAGGTTCTTATCAGGACCTATCAGGAAGTTTTGAAGTTGCTACTGAAGTTTAAAATCAAGACGGACGAATAGTTTGATGGACAGAATGGCAAAACTATTATAATTTCAAGATCAAACAGGCCAAGATGACTACAATGTAGTGCAAATGCGCCTTCGTAGAACACCATGACCACAAACTTGTGAGCTCTGTCAATAAACGCTATGAAGGAGTAGCCGTTAACAGAAAAATGAATGAAATAACTGAAGAAGAATGGACTACCGAATATAAGAAAAAGGACACAAGAACCGACACAATCATCTGGTACTTTCTGCAATGGAATGAGAAGGAAACTAGTAGAGACTCCTGGAGAGATAATTCGGCCAGGGACCCCATTTTCATGGCAATGTAGAAACAGTGAGAAAATAAAGAACTGTACCAGCAAACAGTGCGTATCGATATCACCATCATAAAAAACACAATACAAAAATAGTATGTCATGACCACTATGTTTTATCAATAGATCACCTGTATTTGAACTAAGTTCGAGGAGTATTTTTGGACTTGCTTGTAAGCCACTGAATGCATGAAAAAATATCTGAACTGTCCTCGTACACAACTATAATTGAGCACCGTAAACAATCAATTTGCGACAACCCGTGAAAAATCGATAATGCGGACACTTGTGGCGAAAATATTGAGTGACCATTCAGTAGCTCGACCTTGAACTTGCCCGATCGGGTTTGCAACTGGATCGAAGTGAAAGTCTTCCGCGTAACCATACACATTCCAAGAGCAAGGTTCAATAAATATCGATTGAGGTGTTGCGTATATCCACCACCATTGTCGGCGTTAAGGAGCTGATGCAGCTATAATACAAGTCACAATACGTTTCAAAGTTGTTCGACGATATTATCGAAATGCACCTCTCATTTCTTGGTTAATATTAGTGGGTTGATACGTGGTTGAGCAGTGATGATGTAACTCTTACTTTTGCTTCTTCTTCATCACTTTTCTTTCTAGACTTATACTTTTCAGATCGGTCGCAGAGGGTATCACTAAATGGTAAGATATCTAGTTCTCGAGCTACTATGGAAACCATAATAGAAAAACGTCAAATGTTTCTGCGACATTATTAACCAGAGTTGGTGTTTGAAGGTATTTGACATATGTCAACTAGGTATTTCTTGAACAACGCATGATTTCAAGATTGTCATCGGAAATAAAAATGCCTCTCCATAAATTATTTATTACATAGTCAATTAAATACGAGGTACCCTTCTCTCCTAGCGTTTTCATCAAGTGGAAAAATGAAGACATACATCTGTCAGAAAACAACTACTTCCCTGGCTATTACAACGACAGACATTTAGTCTGAGACAGAGTCTTTGCTACCTAGGAGTGTTTGTTCTTGATTTTTCGTGCAAATAAAGCTGTGACCAACTTATTTGTGTAGTTTCATCCGTAGGGAAATATCAGTTGAACAGTTAATTGATATTCATTTGGCAGGGACACGACAATTATAATGTTGTCTGACTTAACCTGTCTCTGATGAGAGACAAAACTTTGAAACATGCATGTCTGCAGGTGGTCATTCCCATAAAATGAAGGATACTCTTATGTATAATAATTGAAAGATAAACACTTGCAATTGGGTCTTCTTGAAAGGACGTTGCTCGAATATCTGTCAGATGTAGTTCAATGTCTACCACCACCATTATTTTTATTTTACATAAATAATTTAGCCTTGGATATTGTAACTAATGAAAGTATCAATCTGGTGAATTGTGCAGATGACACAAACATTTTAGCTGTAATTTGGTCATTGAACAATCTTTTAGACATCTCAAATAAAACACTGAAAAAGTCACAGAAATGGTTCACCATGAACAAACTCATACTAATCAAAGATAAAATAAATTATATCTGCTAACTAAAACAAAAAACAATGACATACCCTAGACTCTTCAAGTATAAACGCAGATAATAACAATATAGCAGAGCACACACAATTTCTTGACGTGCACATTGACCAAAACTCAGATTTTGAAAAATACATAAGCACTAAACTGTCATCCATTTGCTATTCATTCAAAGTGTTTGCATGATCCACTCAATAATGCGCTTTGGTATCTTTGTCTGGGGAGGAAGCAGCCAAGCGGAAAGTATTTTCTTCAATGAATTACAAGAGGCTTATAATCAGTAGTAATACTATAAGTACTTCAAAATAATCAGGTTATACATCGATAACTTGTTGCATAATTATAAAGAGTGTCAGTTTGACAGTTTAAATTATCCGACCGCGAAGCGGGAGGATTATTCTGTCAAACTGACACGATTTTTAATTATGCAGGACGTTTGAGATGTATAACCGTATTTATTTTGAAGTACGTATTGTATTAGATACGATTATTTTTTGAGTAAATCAAGTAAATATATAAACAATTTATTAATTTAAATACAAATTGGTGCAATGAAAGTCACAATTATTATATACTACGTTTTTTTTAACTGAGGTATTTTCGGCGCAGGAAACGTGGCCACTGCTCATTGAAGTGCTGGAAATACTTGAGGTGTTATTACTTGAACCTGCAGCGTTTTTAAAATTGGATCTCATCTTATTTATTATGTTTTGGTGATGTTGTTCATCTATCTGTAGGTAGGGTTTGATAGAATTGCTATTGCCATATCCTGTTATTTTAATAAGTTCTTGTTCCGATACACCTGCTTTTGCCAATTGTGAAACAGCAGCGGCTCAGTGAGAATGATTTGAAAATTTTTTGTTTGTCATAATCAAATTTGCCAATTCTGCAGACTTTTTGGTCCATTTACTTGGCATATTTTTGTACCAGCCAAGGGTTTTTTCTTTTCTCCAGTTGGGATTTACTGTCAGAAATATCCTATCTGTTTTAATACTGATGTTTTCGCTTCTTTTCATCATTAGCTTATCTAGAAGTCTCACTGGACAACGACTCACTTCATTATGGTTAAGTACAAGCCATTTATTATTAGCACATGGTTTTGCTCCTCCCTTTGTGGTTTTGGTAAAAATAGGATTATATTGTATTCTACCAGTTGGAGTATCATCATTTCCAGTTTCTTTTTGAAAATAATGAGTCAACCATGACACTCCTTCATTTCCTCTTCATGCAAGTTCTACAGAAGCAATTAAGAAAAATTTTATTTGTAATCCTTCCGGTGTATTTTCATCCCACGCTTCTATCATTGCTATGTATTCGTTATCTTTAAATGCTGATGCACTAACCTTTCTCTTGTCCGGTAACATTTGAAGTTCCCTTCTTTTTGAATTTCTTGCGTTTCGTGCGGCTAAAAATATGGGACTAGAGAATGGATCAATTACTCTATTAAACTCCTTCATATATTTTTCTTGTACTTGTTTTGCCGTAATGTTCCACATCGTTTTAAACACATTTTCTTTATAATTCTCTCCATTACATTTTCGCATATTGAAAGCCCAATCTTTCAATCATTTCACTGGAAATTGATTCATTTAGCACATAGTTTCTTTCACTGCAAAACGTAAGAAATTGTTTCCATACGTACTATTTTGTTTTCACTGTATTATGAGGCTCAGTATTTTGTATACTTTCATCTATTGCATTTGATGATAAATCTCCGAATCGACTCATTTTTGAACAATTTTTGATATACGTCACAATTTGACAGTTCTGTCTGTTGTATATTGATGTCGATGTGGTTACTATGAAAATGAAATTATTTTAAAATTTTTGATTGATGGAGCTACTCTAAGTATAATCAGGTATTATCGAAATTATACGAGGTAACTTAACTAAATTGGACAATCTGATTGGTTGAAAATCATACGAGAAAAAATAATCAATGTTATAGTGGACCTGGTGAATATCAGCACAAACTCAACAGATCTGGTCATCAGAACTGTCGTCCTGGAAGGACAATGTTGCTGCAACTAATATACTTGCTGTTCCGATACTACTTCACTCTTTTGAAGAAATGAAATGAACTCAGGAAGATCTGTGATAACTCGATGTGGAAACTCGCAAAATGATCTTCGAGTTGAAAGCCGTTCAGCAAAAAGCCCACATGAAAGCTGCTGAGTGTGAGAGTTCCTACAACTACCTAAGGATAAGCCAATGCATGGGATCTCCTTCAAGAACATTAAAGACCTTCGCTTATCCAGAAACCTGACCTTCGCTTCTCTCAGGACAAGTGGACTGAAGTCGTAAACCAAGAGATTCATTATGGTGTCTTCAACACTCTCGTCTACCGTAGTTGCGTGATGGGTAAAGAGGCCCCTGACACTAGATGCAGACCGTGTCGTGGGGCAGCTAAGACCATAATGCATTTGCTGTCGACGTGTCCAGCTTTTGCGGTCTCAGCCTATATCCACAGGCATAACGCGGCGCTACGAGTGTTGTACTACCACATAAGATACTCGTGCGCTATAGACGAGACACCGGTGTTGCTTTATGCTCCGGGGATTTTGATAATATATAACTTATACGATAGCGATTTGTTCAAATTTCCTAAAGATGTCCAGTCATGAAAACATGATTGCTTGATTTTTTATGAATTTCTAAGAGAACGCTGTACAAAATCAATGTGTCTAGCGGTATACAGGCGGATCGAGGTTGTAACGCCACTGCTCCATTGTAATGATAATTATTCTTTGACGGCCTTGCTGTGGGCTTGCATTGCTTATTGGAGCACAATCAGGTTGTCTTCGATCCTATCGATGTCGGATTGTTCTTGACAATTTTAAATATGCATGGAATTCAGAATATCGAATTTCAACAAATTTGGTTAATGAGTACATGGGGATATCCGAAACGGTAATAGATACAGTTTTCGTTATATGGGAAAAAGTTACGTAACAGAGAGTCCATCTAGATGAAAGTATGACATTTCCAAAAATATTTTTAATTTCGAAAACCTGATTTGATTTTATTTCTTATTTAATTTTTTTCTGGAATGAGATTTCTTGTGATATCAGTTTCACTGTCCAACGTTTCGTTATCGAACAACCATCAAGAATATAATTTTTCTCAAAATGGCCCTGCTTCGAAAAATACCGTCATGTAAAGTAATTTTCTGTATGAATTCTACCATCACATATGACAATTAAATATTTTTATTCTGTGCAAACATCAGATAAAAATTAAATAAGAAATCGAAAAAATTTAGTTTAAAAATAATTCGATCAATACATTTGAAAATTTCATAGCCCCATATTGAAGATCCTGAATAATTTTGTCGGACAATGGTGCCATTGAAAATCTCATAAAATTTTTGTATTCTCCCAGAAAAATCAGTTATAAAAGTTCGGTACTTCTAGGTTGTCCCCCTCTCTAACTTGTCGATATCACTACTTAGATTGGCAATAGGCAGCAATCTGATTTTTCTAGAAGAATACAAAAAATTTAACGAGATTTTCAATGGTATCATTGTCCGACTAAAATTAAAAAGGATCTTCAGCATTCCGACGCTCCAAAGATGTCGGTTTGGTGACAAAGGAAAACTTGCCACTTTCAAGGTTTCGATTACATATAATCCATCAGAAAAGTGAAATTTCAAACTGAAATTAACTATGAATTAAAAGTATCGAACCAATAAAATCCAGTAAAGATATTCTAGAGAAGCGAAATGGTTCAGGATTAATTTTAAAAAATCTGATCGTATCAATTTTTCGAAGAACTGAAATTCGAAAAACTGAACATTACAAGAATATAAAACTGTAATACCACCGTCAAAGGAGAATGACAGAAAATGGGAAGACAGATATTTGACCAAACCAGCAAATCAGAAAATCAATATTTTGTAGAAGTGGAAAAATATCGGAACAGAATATTATAAGAATTAAAATCGTCGAATCCATAGAGTACAAGACCTAAAATTTCCATATTGAAAATAATCAGAAGAATAAATAGTAAAATCGAAAAGGACAGAACCAAAAAATATCAGAATTTGGAAAGGGGATTGCGGACGGCTCTAGTCTCTCAGAGATGGAGCAGCGTGCGGTCAATATTACAACCTAACCTAACCTAACCTAACCTAACCTAACCTAACCTAACCTAACCTAACCTAACCTAACCTAACCTAACCTAACCTAACCTAACCTAACCTAACCTAACCTAACCTAACCTAACCTAACCTAACCTAACCTAACCTTTTTTTTTTTTTTTTTTTTTTTTTTTTTTTTTTTTTTTGACGGGTGGAAAATTCTTGATGAACTGCCAGGTACAGGTTCCTCCCTTCCCCGGGGGTGTGGGACTCCGGCCGTGGCCGCCTACCCACTAAAAACCACCTCCGCACTTCTTGCCCCTGGAACCATCTTTTGGACATATCTTCAGGGTACGAGCCGCGTCTTTGTTATGCTCAGTTTCTCTCTCGCTGTTGTTGTTCCCTCTCTTCCTTCTCTTTTCGTTCCATTACAGAATGTATGAAGGTTGCCCCTCTTTCCCAGCTCTCTCTATTCGTCATCATGTTGTTAATCAGGTTTTCGGCGGTTGTTCTTTCTCCTGTCTCTGTCTCGTATCGATTTCTATCCTGGTGCCATCTGACACACGAGAGAAGAGTGTGTTCAGGGCTATCTATTTCCTGGCAATATATGCAAATTTCATCGCCTGCTTTTCCAATTCTATGTGTATAGGTTCTAAAGGAGCCGTGCCCGCTCAGAGCCTGCGTCATGCAGTAGTGAAATCGCACTCTAGCCATGGTCTCAGGTTTGGGATAAGTCTTTTCGTCCATTGCGCCGTTCTGGTGTTATTGCCCCATGCGGTTTGCCATTCCTCAATTGTCCTGGTTCTCTGCGCGAGTTTGTCTATCTCTGTGACCTCATCAAGGGCATCCAGTCTGCATCTTTCTCCGACCAGCATTTCAATGGGCGGGACACCCGTTATAACGTTGAGAGCCGCGGCGGAGATCGTTCGGTACCCCGCCGCAACTCTCAGCAGCATTTTTCGTTGCGTTGCCGCCATCATATTTCTGTATTTGTCTACTCTCATAACACGCTCCCAGACCGGTGCCGCGTATAGAAGGACAGATTGTACCACTCCGTACAATATTCGACGCTTATCTGTTGAGGGCCCCCGTATGTTCGGCAGGATCTTCGTTAAGGCCGCAGTCTGCCTGTCGGCTTTTTCGCAAGTTTTTTTTATATGTTCGTTATAGATTATTTTATCGTCGAGCCAGACCCCGAGATATTTAACGTACTTTTTTGGTTGGATTTGTGTACCGGCCAGTTCAAAAGTTATCCCTTCTCTCTTCCTCGGACCCTTGAGGATGATTGCCTCCGTCTTACTGGGTGCGATCTCCAAGCCATTTTCTGTTATCCATCTCTGGATTTGCCTGAGAGTGGCATTTGCTCTTTGAACCAGTTCTTCTTTTTTATTTGCCCTCACGATCAGTGCCAAGTCATCGGCATATGCTACCGATTGGCAGCTTGGTGGTAAATGTAGATCTTCCAAGACACCATTGTACAGGACATTCCACAGGGTAGGTCCTAAAACCGATCCCTGTGGGACTCCCTGCGTCATCTCTTGCATGTAATTTCCAGATTTCAGGTTTCTTTCCGAAAGATAATTTCTAATGACTTGGATCAGGTAGGTACTTATCCCAATATTCTGTAGTCGATCGATTATGATATGCCATTTGGCCGTATTGAAGGCGTTTTTTATGTCGACCATTATAATGGTCCCCCAGGTTTCCCGTGTACTGGTAGCCTTGTCTATGACATATTTGATCGCCGTAACCGTAGATTTTTTGGGTCTAAAACCGAATTGTCTAGCTGAGATCCCATCGTTCTCGCTCAATTCTGCTTCTAGCCTAAGCTTAAGCAGATATTCGTAGAGTTTTCCTAAGCCGTCTAAGAGACAGATTGGTCTCGCTTTGAGAGCTAGATCTTCCCCAGTACCCTTTGGTATTAATATCACGTTGGCAAGTTTCCAGGTTTTAGGAAAGGATCTTCCAAATAGTTGATCGTTCATAATTTTTACTATTGCTTCGGGTATCATTCTAGCTGCCAGCTTTATTGCCTCAGGGAGTATACCATCTGGCCCAGGAGATTTTCCGCTTTTAAGTTTGGCAATTGCTTTGTTTACTTCTTCTGTATCAAAAGGTGGCGGCAGATTCAACGAATCTTCTAGGTTGGGGGCGTGTATCCTATGGTCGTCATGGGGAGGAAAGAGTTCCTTGATAAATGTAATTTTTTGGTCTTGTTCCAGTTCATATGCCGGTCTTATGTGCTTCAAGCCTTTGGTTACAATTTTATACCCTTGTCCCCACGGGTCTTCTTCCAGCCTATCACAGAGGGCTCTCCATTCATCCTTTTGCGATTTGTTAATTTCTTTTTTGAGTTGTTTTCTTGTGTTTTTGTATTCAACTTCAAGTAATTCAACTACTTCGGGGTTGGCTCGACGTCCCCTGGCCCTCGATAATCTTCTCCTATCCTGCTGACATTTTTTTCGTAAATTGGCTATTTGGTCGTTCCACCAAAGGGGTTGCAGCCTAGTATTTCCGTCTTGCCCTGTTGACAGGCTTGTCTCTTGGGCATTTTTGATGGCTCTTGCAAGGCTCTCAGGATTATTTATGCCGTTTTGCAATATTGTTAGCGTGTCATGGAAGGTCTTTGTATCCATGTATTTTTTTGGAAGCCATTCCGCCCTGGGTTTGTTTCCTGTCTCATTTATGTTAAATTGTATATAATTGTGGAGGCTGCCGCTTTCTTCCATCGAAACCTGCCATCCATTTATTTTGGTCGCTATTTGTGACGTAGAAAAGGTAATGTCGATGTAAGACGTTTGGGCTCCCCTTGTAAATGTAGGCGTATCTCCTTCATTGTGTGTAATCATGTTCAAGGAATTCATCCATTCTTCCAGGTATTTCCCTCTCTCGTCGGTATATCGGGAGTTCCACATTGTGGATTTGGCGTTGAAATCGCCTACAACAATCGCTTCTTTCTTCTTATCCATCACCTTTTGCATCACCGAGTCGACAAAGGTTTTGAATTCGTCTAGAGATATATTCGGAGAGACGTAGCAGTTGTATAACGACCACGATTTAAAATTCAGGCATATGAAGCCCGGCCCGCTTTCGTGATTTGAGACTCCGCACCTTCTATTTCTAAGAAGAATCGCCGTGTCTACGTTAGGATCTTTAAGCCAGTTAGGGTTCTTTTGGACCAGAGTCTTATTTGGTTCTTGTACAAGCACTATATCTGCGTTTTCCTCTTCCGCTGTCCTGAGTAGGAGGTGTTGGGCATTTCTGCGTCTATCAGTGTTTATTTGGATAACTTTTAAAAACATTTAAAACAATCTAAGACCCTATTGTTACTGCCCCATTATAATATCCTTAAGGATATTTATGGACTCTGCAGACTCTTCCATAACTCTTTGGTTATTAGAGAGTTCGGCTATTTCATTCCGTGGTAATTCCTCGGTTGTACTCCTTGTCTGCGTTTCTCTTGCTCCCTTGGTTGGTCTCTTTTCTCTCTCTCTCCTCTCTCTCTGTCTGCTCCTCGCCCCTTTTAGGGCGTGTTTAAAGGCCGGGCATTTGGCTGTCCCTAGCCTGTGGCCTTCTTCTTGGCATACTGGGCAATAGTCATCATTTTCGCAATCGTTTGAACTATGATCTTCCTGGCCGCATTTGAAGCATGATTTGGTTCGGTCGGGACCTTCGCATTCCTCCTTTTTGTGGTCGTAAGACCAGCATTTCGGACACCTGTTAACTTTCAGGCGCCGCTCTAGTCTGCATCTGGCTAGTCCTACTTTGAGGTATCCCCCAGAGAGAATTGTCTCGGCCATTCGTTTAGGCAAGGTTATTGTGGTTGCCGTTGTATTGTTTATTGTAGGTCTGATATCGCTGACCTTGCAATCCTCGTTCCATGTCCCGGCGACTCGTCTCACGGCTTCAACCACCTCTTCCTTGGTTGCGTCTGCCAGCATGTCCCTCACATATACGGTATCTGATGGTTCTTGCCCGAGTCGTTTTATGCTTATTTGTTTGTTTTCTTCCAGCGCGGTGCTAATTGTATTCAGTGCCTCATTGTCTCTATCTAAGGTTAGAAGTAATTTTCCATCTGTTGTACTTTTGATAAGACGGATATGTTTAGCTGCCGTACTCCGCGCTACGGATCCTTTAACCTCTTCTAGGGTTTCTCTGAAAGATTTTCCCCTTCCATTTACTATAATTCCATAGGTCGATCTAGTTTTTTCGCCGTTGCCTCCTGGACTGAGTTTTCCAGTGGTGTATATCTCTATTTTTGTTGAAGATTTATGGAAGATGGCCTCCGTCATCTTCTGCAGATCAAGTACAGACATGCTTTCCACATGGTGCATGGCTACCTTTTGGTCCATTACAGTTTCTTCCTTTAGTTTAAGAAGCTTGCTCCATATGTCTGACTCGGTGCCATCGTGGTTTATTTTAATGGTCTTTTTGGTAAGTTGAACGTTGGATCCCCTGATCTTGATTGTTTGCTCAACTACGTTTATGTCATCGGACAAGTCTGCCAGTTCTGGGATGTTTTCCTTGAATTGTCTCTGGATACTTCCATTCATTTGGGGGTCTTTTGGTTCGGTTAGTACTACTCTGACAGCCGTGTTGTCTGCGGCTAGAGGGTTGCCGATGATAACGTTTGTATTCTCGAACAGGGATTTCTCCCATTTTTGGGCTTGTATCCCTTTGTATACCTCATAATCTGTAGTTGCCTCTATATTTGTGAGGCCCTTCTCCTCTTCTGGGTGGGTACGCATTACCCCCTGGTCTGCCTCGAATATCACTTGCAGCTCTTTCGTCACCATTTGGCTAGTGATACTGCGTATTCTATCTGCTATGTCTCTTATTGTGTCGAGATCATCTGGATGGTCTTTGATGGTCATACCCAATTCCCTCGAAGCTTTTTCAGCCTGTTTGGTCAGGTCTCTCATTTTTTCTAACTGCCAGCCAGGTTTTCCCCCTGTGTCTACGTGCTTCAGGTTCGGTTTTTTTAACATTTTTGTCGAGGTATCCTCGTCTTCGTCCTCGTGCCTTTTCCTCTTAGATCCTTCAGATTTTCCCGTATCGTCGTCCCATGTAAGGTCAACGACTCCCACATTGTGGGCTTTTGGGCGGTTTTCCATCTGTGGGGGGCTGGACATGGTTCTCCTTCTAGGGGATAGTGTGATCTCTGGTCCTAGTTGTAGATCTAAGACCTCGGATTTACCAGCTGCAGAAGCTGGTTTCTTTATTGGTGCAATTGTTTTGGCCTTATTGCTTAGGCTAGTGTCGGCATTTCCCGTCGAGTTCCTTCTTGGACTAGTTTTGAGGCCTGTCACCCTTGATGTGCTCGGCTTCCCTGGAATTTTTGACACGGAGTCATGCCTTCTTTTAGGCGTTTCGGGTGGTTTAGTGTTTAATGTAAATTTTTTCATAACTGTTCCCACGAGTGGCAAGGGAAGGATCAGTCCACCCCTGCAGAGCCCCGCATGCAGGAGTAAGGCTAGGTACAGTAGGAGGTCGCCATTTTCCCACCGGCTCCGTACACGGCCATATACCGCCTGGCCATTCACCCCTCGACACGGGTCGCGTAACATCTTGGGTTGCGGATTTTTGGAAGGGTTTACTCCCTGGGCGGGGACAGACATGAGCGGAGAGACCCCTAGCCCTCGAATGCTCTAATAGCATCGGGGTCGGAAAGAAACAAGAGGCGGCCAAGATAGGCCGATAGAATAGATAAAAGAGGGAAGACAGATTCACCCTAGACAAGTTGAAACAAGGTGAGATCTGGTGTTGGGAATAGCCGGGCGATAGAAGTGCAATGCTCGGTTTCCCAACGATAGGCCACTCCTCCTTTTTCCGGGCTTGTGACCGGCATGGATGTGGTGCAAGTCCATGGCGGAGTTAACCTAACCTAACCTAACCTAACCTAACCTAACCTAACCTAACCTAACCTAACCTAACCTAACCTAACCTAACCTAACCTAACCTAACCTAACCTAACCTAACCTAACCTAACCTAACCTAACCTAACCTAACCTAACCTAACCTAACCTAACCTAACCTAACCTAACCTAACCTAACCTAACCTAACCTAACCTAACCTAACCTAACCTAACCTAACCTAACCTAACCTAACCTAACCTAACCTAACCTAACCTAACCTAACCTAACCTAACCTAACCTAACCTAACCTAACCTAACCTAACCTAACCTAACCTAACCTAACCTAACCTAACCTAACCTAACCTAACCTAACCTAACCTAACCTAACCTAACCTAACCTAACCTAACCTAACCTAACCTAACCTAACCTAACCTAACCTAACCTAACCTAACCTAACCTAACCTAACCTAACCTAACCTAACCTAACCTAACCTAACCTAACCTAACCTAACCTAACCTAACCTAACCTAACCTAACCTAACCTAACCTAACCTAACCTAACCTAACCTAACCTTACCTTACCTTACCTAACCTAACCTAACCTAACCTAACCTAACCTAACCTAACCTAACCTAACCTAACCTAACCTAACCTAACCTAACCTAACCTAACCTAACCTAACCTAACCTAACCTAACCTAACCTAACCTAACCTAACCTAACCTAACCTAACCTAACCTAACCTAACCTAACCTAACCTAACCTAACCTAACCTAACCTAACCTAACCTAACCTAACCTAACCTAACCTAACCTAACCTAACCTAACCTAACCTAACCTAACCTAACCTAACCTAACCTAACCTAACCTAACCTAACCTAACCTAACCTAACCTAACCTAACCTAACCTAACCTAACCTAACCTAACCTAACCTAACCTAACCTAACCTAACCTAACCTAACCTAACCTAACCTAACCTAACCTAACCTAACCTAACCTAACCTAACCTAACCTAACCTAACCTAACCTAACCTAACCTAACCTAACCTTTTTTTTTTTTTTTTTTTTTTTTTTGACGGGTGGAAAAATTCTTGATGAACTGCCAGGTACAGGTTCCTCCCTTCCCCGGGGGTGTGGGACTCCGGCCGTGGCCGCCTACCCACTAAAAACCACCTCCGCACTTCTTGCCCCTGGAACCATCTTTTGGACATATCTTCAGGGTACGAGCCGCGTCTTTGTTATGCTCAGTTTCTCTCTCGCTGTTGTTGTTCCCTCTCTTCCTTCTCTTTTCGTTCCATTACAGAATGTATGAAGGTTGCCCCTCTTTCCCAGCTCTCTCTATTCGTCATCATGTTGTTAATCAGGTTTTCGGCGGTTGTTCTTTCTCCTGTCTCTGTCTCGTATCGATTTCTATCCTGGTGCCATCTGACACACGAGAGAAGAGTGTGTTCAGGGCTATCTATTTCCTGGCAATATATGCAAATTTCATCGCCTGCTTTTCCAATTCTATGTGTATAGGTTCTAAAGGAGCCGTGCCCGCTCAGAGCCTGCGTCATGCAGTAGTTTGTGTATTTGAAATCGCACTCTAGCCATGGTCTCAGGTTTGGGATAAGTCTTTTCGTCCATTGCGCCGTTCTGGTGTTATTGCCCCATGCGGTTTGCCATTCCTCAATTGTCCTGGTTCTCTGCGCGAGTTTGTCTATCTCTGTGACCTCATCAAGGGCATCCAGTCTGCATCTTTCTCCGACCAGCATTTCAATGGGCGGGACACCCGTTATAACGTTGAGAGCCGCGGCGGAGATCGTTCGGTACCCCGCCGCAACTCTCAGCAGCATTTTTCGTTGCGTTGCCGCCATCATATTTCTGTATTTGTCTACTCTCATAACACGCTCCCAGACCGGTGCCGCGTATAGAAGGACAGATTGTACCACTCCGTACAATATTCGACGCTTATCTGTTGAGGGCCCCCGTATGTTCGGCAGGATCTTCGTTAAGGCCGCAGTCTGCCTGTCGGCTTTTTCGCAAGTTTTTTTTATATGTTCGTTATAGATTATTTTATCGTCGAGCCAGACCCCGAGATATTTAACGTACTTTTTTGGTTGGATTTGTGTACCGGCCAGTTCAAAAGTTATCCCTTCTCTCTTCCTCGGACCCTTGAGGATGATTGCCTCCGTCTTACTGGGTGCGATCTCCAAGCCATTTTCTGTTATCCATCTCTGGATTTGCCTGAGAGTGGCATTTGCTCTTTGAACCAGTTCTTCTTTTTTATTTGCCCTCACGATCAGTGCCAAGTCATCGGCATATGCTACCGATTGGCAGCTTGGTGGTAAATGTAGATCTTCCAAGACACCATTGTACAGGACATTCCACAGGGTAGGTCCTAAAACCGATCCCTGTGGGACTCCCTGCGTCATCTCTTGCATGTAATTTCCAGATTTCAGGTTTCTTTCCGAAAGATAATTTCTAATGACTTGGATCAGGTAGGTACTTATCCCAATATTCTGTAGTCGATCGATTATGATATGCCATTTGGCCGTATTGAAGGCGTTTTTTATGTCGACCATTATAATGGTCCCCCAGGTTTCCCGTGTACTGGTAGCCTTGTCTATGACATATTTGATCGCCGTAACCGTAGATTTTTTGGGTCTAAAACCGAATTGTCTAGCTGAGATCCCATCGTTCTCGCTCAATTCTGCTTCTAGCCTAAGCTTAAGCAGATATTCGTAGAGTTTTCCTAAGCCGTCTAAGAGACAGATTGGTCTCGCTTTGAGAGCTAGATCTTCCCCAGTACCCTTTGGTATTAATATCACGTTGGCAAGTTTCCAGGTTTTAGGAAAGGATCTTCCAAATAGTTGATCGTTCATAATTTTTACTATTGCTTCGGGTATCATTCTAGCTGCCAGCTTTATTGCCTCAGGGAGTATACCATCTGGCCCAGGAGATTTTCCGCTTTTAAGTTTGGCAATTGCTTTGTTTACTTCTTCTGTATCAAAAGGTGGCGGCAGATTCAACGAATCTTCTAGGTTGGGGGCGTGTATCCTATGGTCGTCATGGGGAGGAAAGAGTTCCTTGATAAATGTAATTTTTTGGTCTTGTTCCAGTTCATATGCCGGTCTTATGTGCTTCAAGCCTTTGGTTACAATTTTATACCCTTGTCCCCACGGGTCTTCTTCCAGCCTATCACAGAGGGCTCTCCATTCATCCTTTTGCGATTTGTTAATTTCTTTTTTGAGTTGTTTTCTTGTGTTTTTGTATTCAACTTCAAGTAATTCAACTACTTCGGGGTTGGCTCGACGTCCCCTGGCCCTCGATAATCTTCTCCTATCCTGCTGACATTTTTTTCGTAAATTGGCTATTTGGTCGTTCCACCAAAGGGGTTGCAGCCTAGTATTTCCGTCTTGCCCTGTTGACAGGCTTGTCTCTTGGGCATTTTTGATGGCTCTTGCAAGGCTCTCAGGATTATTTATGCCGTTTTGCAATATTGTTAGCGTGTCATGGAAGGTCTTTGTATCCATGTATTTTTTTGGAAGCCATTCCGCCCTGGGTTTGTTTCCTGTCTCATTTATGTTAAATTGTATATAATTGTGGAGGCTGCCGCTTTCTTCCATCGAAACCTGCCATCCATTTATTTTGGTCGCTATTTGTGACGTAGAAAAGGTAATGTCGATGTAAGACGTTTGGGCTCCCCTTGTAAATGTAGGCGTATCTCCTTCATTGTGTGTAATCATGTTCAAGGAATTCATCCATTCTTCCAGGTATTTCCCTCTCTCGTCGGTATATCGGGAGTTCCACATTGTGGATTTGGCGTTGAAATCGCCTACAACAATCGCTTCTTTCTTCTTATCCATCACCTTTTGCATCACCGAGTCGACAAAGGTTTTGAATTCGTCTAGAGATATATTCGGAGAGACGTAGCAGTTGTATAACGACCACGATTTAAAATTCAGGCATATGAAGCCCGGCCCGCTTTCGTGATTTGAGACTCCGCACCTTCTATTTCTAAGAAGAATCGCCGTGTCTACGTTAGGATCTTTAAGCCAGTTAGGGTTCTTTTGGACCAGAGTCTTATTTGGTTCTTGTACAAGCACTATATCTGCGTTTTCCTCTTCCGCTGTCCTGAGTAGGAGGTGTTGGGCATTTCTGCGTCTATCAGTGTTTATTTGGATAACTTTTAAAAACATTTAAAACAATCTAAGACCCTATTGTTACTGCCCCATTATAATATCCTTAAGGATATTTATGGACTCTGCAGACTCTTCCATAACTCTTTGGTTATTAGAGAGTTCGGCTATTTCATTCCGTGGTAATTCCTCGGTTGTACTCCTTGTCTGCGTTTCTCTTGCTCCCTTGGTTGGTCTCTTTTCTCTCTCTCTCCTCTCTCTCTGTCTGCTCCTCGCCCCTTTTAGGGCGTGTTTAAAGGCCGGGCATTTGGCTGTCCCTAGCCTGTGGCCTTCTTCTTGGCATACTGGGCAATAGTCATCATTTTCGCAATCGTTTGAACTATGATCTTCCTGGCCGCATTTGAAGCATGATTTGGTTCGGTCGGGACCTTCGCATTCCTCCTTTTTGTGGTCGTAAGACCAGCATTTCGGACACCTGTTAACTTTCAGGCGCCGCTCTAGTCTGCATCTGGCTAGTCCTACTTTGAGGTATCCCCCAGAGAGAATTGTCTCGGCCATTCGTTTAGGCAAGGTTATTGTGGTTGCCGTTGTATTGTTTATTGTAGGTCTGATATCGCTGACCTTGCAATCCTCGTTCCATGTCCCGGCGACTCGTCTCACGGCTTCAACCACCTCTTCCTTGGTTGCGTCTGCCAGCATGTCCCTCACATATACGGTATCTGATGGTTCTTGCCCGAGTCGTTTTATGCTTATTTGTTTGTTTTCTTCCAGCGCGGTGCTAATTGTATTCAGTGCCTCATTGTCTCTATCTAAGGTTAGAAGTAATTTTCCATCTGTTGTACTTTTGATAAGACGGATATGTTTAGCTGCCGTACTCCGCGCTACGGATCCTTTAACCTCTTCTAGGGTTTCTCTGAAAGATTTTCCCCTTCCATTTACTATAATTCCATAGGTCGATCTAGTTTTTTCGCCGTTGCCTCCTGGACTGAGTTTTCCAGTGGTGTATATCTCTATTTTTGTTGAAGATTTATGGAAGATGGCCTCCGTCATCTTCTGCAGATCAAGTACAGACATGCTTTCCACATGGTGCATGGCTACCTTTTGGTCCATTACAGTTTCTTCCTTTAGTTTAAGAAGCTTGCTCCATATGTCTGACTCGGTGCCATCGTGGTTTATTTTAATGGTCTTTTTGGTAAGTTGAACGTTGGATCCCCTGATCTTGATTGTTTGCTCAACTACGTTTATGTCATCGGACAAGTCTGCCAGTTCTGGGATGTTTTCCTTGAATTGTCTCTGGATACTTCCATTCATTTGGGGGTCTTTTGGTTCGGTTAGTACTACTCTGACAGCCGTGTTGTCTGCGGCTAGAGGGTTGCCGATGATAACGTTTGTATTCTCGAACAGGGATTTCTCCCATTTTTGGGCTTGTATCCCTTTGTATACCTCATAATCTGTAGTTGCCTCTATATTTGTGAGGCCCTTCTCCTCTTCTGGGTGGGTACGCATTACCCCCTGGTCTGCCTCGAATATCACTTGCAGCTCTTTCGTCACCATTTGGCTAGTGATACTGCGTATTCTATCTGCTATGTCTCTTATTGTGTCGAGATCATCTGGATGGTCTTTGATGGTCATACCCAATTCCCTCGAAGCTTTTTCAGCCTGTTTGGTCAGGTCTCTCATTTTTTCTAACTGCCAGCCAGGTTTTCCCCCTGTGTCTACGTGCTTCAGGTTCGGTTTTTTTAACATTTTTGTCGAGGTATCCTCGTCTTCGTCCTCGTGCCTTTTCCTCTTAGATCCTTCAGATTTTCCCGTATCGTCGTCCCATGTAAGGTCAACGACTCCCACATTGTGGGCTTTTGGGCGGTTTTCCATCTGTGGGGGGCTGGACATGGTTCTCCTTCTAGGGGATAGTGTGATCTCTGGTCCTAGTTGTAGATCTAAGACCTCGGATTTACCAGCTGCAGAAGCTGGTTTCTTTATTGGTGCAATTGTTTTGGCCTTATTGCTTAGGCTAGTGTCGGCATTTCCCGTCGAGTTCCTTCTTGGACTAGTTTTGAGGCCTGTCACCCTTGATGTGCTCGGCTTCCCTGGAATTTTTGACACGGAGTCATGCCTTCTTTTAGGCGTTTCGGGTGGTTTAGTGTTTAATGTAAATTTTTTCATAACTGTTCCCACGAGTGGCAAGGGAAGGATCAGTCCACCCCTGCAGAGCCCCGCATGCAGGAGTAAGGCTAGGTACAGTAGGAGGTCGCCATTTTCCCACCGGCTCCGTACACGGCCATATACCGCCTGGCCATTCACCCCTCGACACGGGTCGCGTAACATCTTGGGTTGCGGATTTTTGGAAGGGTTTACTCCCTGGGCGGGGACAGACATGAGCGGAGAGACCCCTAGCCCTCGAATGCTCTAATAGCATCGGGGTCGGAAAGAAACAAGAGGCGGCCAAGATAGGCCGATAGAATAGATAGAAGAGGGAAGACAGATTCACCCTAGACAAGTTGAAACAAGGTGAGATCTGGTGTTGGGAATAGCCGGGCGATAGAAGTGCAATGCTCGGTTTCCCAACGATAGGCCACTCCTCCTTTTTCCGGGCTTGTGACCGGCATGGATGTGGTGCAAGTCCATGGCGGAGTTAACCTAACCTAACCTAACCTAACCTAACCTAACCTAACCTAACCTAACCTAACCTAACCTAACCTAACCTAACCTAACCTAACCTAACCTAACCTAACCTAACCTAACCTAACCTAACCTAACCTAACCTAACCTAACCTAACCTAACCTAACCTAACCTAACCTAACCTAACCTAACCTAACCTAACCTAACCTAACCTAACCTAACCTAACCTAACCTAACCTAACCTAACCTAACCTAACCTAACCTAACCTAACCTAACCTAACCTAACCTAACCTAACCTAACCTAACCTAACCTAACCTAACCTAACCTAACCTAACCTAACCTAACCTAACCTAACCTAACCTAACCTAACCTAACCTAACCTAACCTAACCTAACCTAACCTAACCTAACCTTTTTTTTTTTTTTTTTTCTGGTGGGGTGGAAATCCTGCATAGGACACTGACCGCTTGGTATCCATCGCGAATCAGTAGTGTCAGACTCCTACTGACTAAAAACCACCCCTAACCCTCTCCTATACCTGGGACATGTCTAAATAAAGATTTTGCTTCAGGTATAGGCGGTTTCCTGCTGCTCTCTCTGTTTCTCTGTCTGTTTAGCAGTTTAGCCGTTTAGCCGTTTGAGTTCGTCAACGCCCTTCCCTCTGAAGGTTTCTCTCCTCTCTCTCCTTCTGCTCCATTATTTTCCGTAAGAAATTTGCTCCAGCGTTCCAATTTTCCCTTGTCATGAGCATGTTTTGGACCAGGTTTTCTGGAGTTGCCACGACGCCTAAAAGCTGTTCCAGGTGGAACCTCTCCTCTTGCCATCTGGGGCAAGAGAACAGGGTATGCTCAGGGTCGTCTCTTTCCCCGCAGTAAATGCACTCTTCATCCTCCGTCTTGCCTATCTTGAAGGTGTAGGTTCTGAAGGAGCCGTGCCCACTCAGGGCCTGTGTGATGTAATAGTTAGACTTCCGGTAGGTGCTATTGAGCCACGGCTCTAGTCTTGGTATGAGCCTTTTCGTCCATTGGGAGTTACTTTCATTTGATTGCCATCTGCGTTGCCAATTAATGATCGTAGTTAATCTCTCCTCCTTTTTGGTCACGTTGTTTGCTTCCGGCCTTTCTGCCAGGGTGATCCTTTCTTGCACTAGAAGGTCTAAAGGGGGTACTGCGGTGATCACACAGAGCGCCTCCGCTGCTACTGTGAACCTAACCTAACCTAACCTAACCTAACCTAACCTAACCTAACCTAACCTAACCTAACCTAACCTAACCTAACCTAACCTAACCTTACCTAACCTAACCTAACCTAACCTAACCTAACCTAACCTAACCTTACCTTACCTAACCTAACCTAACCTAACCTAACCTAACCTAACCTAACCTAACCTAACCTAACCTAACCTAACCTAACCTAACCTAACCTAACCTAACCTAACCTAACCTAACCTAACCTAACCTAACCTAACCTAACCTAACCTAACCTAACCTAACCTAACCTAACCTAACCTAACCTAACCTAACCTAACCTAACCTAACCTAACCTAACCTAACCTAACCTAACCTAACCTAACCTAACCTAACCTAACCTAACCTAACCTAACCTAACCTAACCTAACCTAACCTAACCTAACCTAACCTAACCTAACCTAACCTAACCTAACCTAACCTAACCTAACCTAACCTAACCTAACCTAACCTAACCTAACCTAACCTAACCTAACCTAACCTAACCTAACCTAACCTAACCTAACCTAACCTAACCTAACCTAACCTAACCTAACCTAACCTAACCTTACCTAACCTTACCTAACCTAACCTAACCTAACCTAACCTAACCTAACCTAACCTTACCTAACCTTACCTAACCTTACCTAACCTAACCTAACCTAACCTAACCTAACCTAACCTAACCTAACCTAACCTAACCTAACCTAACCTAACCTAACCTAACCTAACCTAACCTAACCTAACCTAACCTAACCTAACCTAACCTAACCTAACCTAACCTAACCTAACCTAACCTAACCTAACCTAACCTAACCTAACCTAACCTAACCTAACCTAACCTAACCTAACCTAACCTAACCTAACCTAACCTAAAATTTCCATATTGAAAATAATCAGAAGAATAAATAGTAGAATCGAAAAGGACAGAACCGAAAAATATCAGAATTTGGAGAGGGGATAGCGGATGGCTCTAGTAACCCAGAAATGGAGCAGCGTGCAGTCAATATTACAACCTAACCTAACGTAACCTAAAATTTCCATATTGAAAATAATCAGAAGAATAAATAGTAGAATCGAAAATGACAGGACCAAAAAATATCAGAATTTGGAGAGGGGATAGCGGATGGCTCTAGTCTCTCAGAGATGGAGCAGCGTGCGGTCAATATTACAACCTAACCTAACCTAACCTAACCTAACCTATAATTTCCATATTGAAAATAATCAGAAGAATAAATAGTAGAATCGAAAAGGACAGAACCAAAAAATATCAGAATTTGGAGAGGGGATTGCGGACGGCTCTAGTCTCTTAGAGATGGAGCAGCGTGCGGTCAATATTACAACCTAACCTAACCTAACCTAACCTAACCTAACCTAACCTAACCTAACCTAACCTAACCTAACCTAACCTAACCAAACCTAACCAAACCTAAGCTAACCTTACCTAACCTAACCTAACCTAACCTAACCTAACCTAAAATTTCCATATTGAAAATAATCAGAAGAATAAATAGTAGAATCGAAAAGGACAAAACCGAAAAATATCAGAACCTTACCTAACCTAACTTGACCTAACCTAACCTAACCTAACCTAACCTAACCTAAAATTTTCATATTGAAAATAATCAGAAGAATAAAGTAGAATCGAAAAGGACAGAACCGAAAAATATCAGAATTTGGAGAGGGGATAGCGGATGGCTCTAGTCTCTCAGAGATGGAGCAGCGTGCGGTCAATATTACTAAATTCTAATATCGGAAATAATTCGCTCATCCCCTCCACAATTTCTGCTAGATTTCGATTCTGACCGTTTTTAGTCTGACACATTTTGTTTCCAAGGATTTCATGTTACTACAGATTCATTTTCAGATAATTTGTTAGATTTACGATATTTTTTGGGCGTGATCGTTTTATGTTTTGAAGAGCTTAGGTTATTGAGATTTGCAATTACTTTATTTTCTCATTTCGGTCACTTTCCAATCTTGCCGAATTCAGACCTATGAAATCTGGTTCTACTGTTTTCGCGTATGATGCTATATTGTTTCTTATAAAAACATATCAGATGAATTTCAATTTGGATCGTAAATCATTTCTATCCATTCAGTTCTGCTGTTTTTAAGACCTATGAAATGTTATTCTGAAACATAATTGATTCTCCATTTTGTTGGTTTTACATATTACTGGTTTTTTCATTTATCGATATTACAAAAATAATTCTGCTATTCTATGGCCCCCCCTTCAGATGATATGAATAGAAAGTAAATCTCTCACTTCACCACAAAAAAGGTCTGTCCATCTGAGGGGCTGAGGGCGGGCAAACTATCTCTCATGTTTTGAAACAGACCCCACGATATTGTGTGGGTGGTCATGTGTGTACGTGGTTTTTTCGCATATCTGTGAGGGAATTACCTGCCTGTCGTATTCAATGCAGGGGATGTTCCTTCGCTTTGCGTCATATAAAAGTGATACTATTGATTATGAATGGTTTACTATCGGCATTTACTTATAGAAAAGCCTACTTATCTGCATCACCGAATGCTGATTCAGATGAATGATTGCCCATGCAGGGTTATTGAAGGACATTGAATTCACAAGCTCTTGCCATTTTGATCCTTGTGCCTGAAAACTGCATGACAATTCATATATTTGCCTTCCATTTGCGTTTCTATGATAAGGTCATAATTTATTTGGTTCTGTGATAATTTTGGTTTCAACTGGTGTAAAGCTATTTGAGATTTTCAAATAATCCCAACATATTTTCCACCGTATCTTTTGTTATTTAAATGTTTACATGTTCTTATTCCGTGGCTGCTGATCCTGCGTTTTTCACGCATGCCGGCAGTCACAGGTGTGATCGTCGACAGGCATGCATTTTTTATGAACGGTTGAAAATTTAGGGTGGACATGCATTTATCTGAATCGGTCTTTATACATCTATCGGAGAGTTTTTGACGAGATCCAAGAAAAACAGCTAAAAAACCTGGCTTGTGCCATAGCCGTGGTGGCACAAACACGTAATGCGATCGCTTCTTATTTCAACCATCCTTAGGTGCATGGGTTCGAACATCAGCGCAGTCACCAGTCTGGTGCATAGCATAGCACATCACTCGTTTAAAAAGGTATGTGGATTGGGATGGGCTGGGACTGTTGTTATTTCCGAAGTCAGTAAACCCCCAAGGATGAAGAATTTGTAAAATATTTCCAACAGATTTTTAATGTGGTCTTCATTTGTTATAATCTCAGCCAACTCAAGCGATGCTCCCAGCCAAACGTACTAGTCACTATTCGTGCCCATACAGAATACATTGTTTTGTATCTTTGCCAGTTTCAACATTTGAGCCTTGGGAAGACTGCAGAACAGTAAATATGCATAGGTCATCGCTGGCCTGACAACCCGTTTGTAAAGCAGAACAAATTAGTTCCTGGCGATCAGAGGACAAGTCTTTTTTACTGCCACTCCTGCACAATGAATTGTACATTTGACGTTTGTGACGAGGTCTGCCCAGCTGAATTTCCTGGTACCGCATGGACTTGAATGACTCATTTTTCCAGATTTCCTGAACCTCAGATCCCTCAGCTCAGAGATTTTCATGCCAGTGAACTTCTGCAAGAAATTCAGTAGCTCTGTTCTATCAGTCATCACTTTATTGTATTCTGTCCGCTGGGGTTATAGCTAGGCTGTTCAGAAGCATCTGTAGCAGCCGCAGCCCTGCTAATGACTCAGCATATATATTTGTAGCAGTGTCATCAGCATATACAGCAATGTTCGTCCATTGGGACATTGGAAAGTCACACTTATATGGTGGATACGAGACTTGGGATAAGCTCGACCTTTGTAGTTCTCCCGCTCTGACTGACCTCAATGCAAAACTGGTATTGCTTATTCAGACTTTGAAAACCCTATCGACGAGTAGGAGTCAAGTATCCTTAACATATACTCTGGCATACCTGCCCTTGACGTGTACATGCCTGCCCCCTCGCAACTCGTGAACAATCCTGAGAGGATAAAGAGCATCCCTGGAATAGCCAAAATTAAGAGGAAAATGCAATATGAGTTCTTCGCGGATATCTTCAATCTTCCATTCGTAGTGCAGTTCCCGATTCAGGTGGAACTTATGCTGACCAAGTGGAGAAGAACTTGGGTAAGACTGGGATTGATTCTTCTACAAGTCTCTTCACTTTGACCTTCGGAATTCTCATCTAGACCCGTCCTTATAACTAGACTTGGATTTCCAAGCGATCCTAAATGAGTTCGGAATCTATCTGCATGGAGCTGATTGCTTTTCTAGACGCTTGGCTGTCATAGTATATGGCGATGGTATATTTCTCAAACTCCTGCAATAGTTACTTTCCTGTGATGTACTGCTGCAACTTCTGCCTGGATTATTTTCACGTCTTCACCTGAGTACAGTGAGACTCTTGTCTTTGGTTTGGCTTCATAAATATTGCTGCTCCTACACTTTCCTCGGTTTTTGCGCCGCCTTTATAGCAGGCAGTTCTGCATTAATTGAAGGTTCTTCCTTCCTCGCCTTGTTTGTTTCAACTGTTTTGAAGCTTTTTCCGAAGCTGAACACATTCGATGGCGTTTCCATTGATGGGATCAGCCTCCAACTTTTTATATAGCTTGTTTAACATCTGACTGTGCAGTCTACTTAAGGACGCCTTCTATATAGACATAAAGTGGCGGCAGGTTCAGCAAGACTTCTGAGGTGGCTGTTGGGGTTGTTTTCCCTCAAGTGCCTCTCAGCCTTCAAATCGCCACAGCTTGTTGAGTCTTTGTACTTCATGATCATTTTTGGTTGAAGCCCCCAGTTTTTCCCACACATTCTTCTGCACAGATGAAAGGGCGATCGTGCTTTTCTGGATTATTTTCTGTACGTGTTGAATCATATTAACTTGAAAGCCAACTGTTCCACCAAGATAATATCGTTGATAGAGTACATCAGTTGAAGAAGAAATTTTTACGAAAGATTCCTCAATAGAACTACATCAATTTCGTCCATGCCAGGTGTTCTTTAGTGTTTTCTAGGTTTTCTTCGAAAGTTGTTCATCAGCTTCAAGAATGTCCTTTTATATTTATTCACTTTGGGTAGATTTCAACTCACTGGCTGCCCTAGAAACTCATGTATGCTCCAGAGTGGTTTACATTTTTCAATTACTTTATTTTATGTCTCTACGGCTGATCGAATTCCTCCAAATAAGAGGGAAAAAAGAGGGAAAATGAAGAAGGATGGGTGGGAGGGAAAACTGGATGGGAAGAGAGAGAATATTGGCAAGTTTTTAGGCGACAAAGACTTTTAAAAAATTCTACAAAATTGATAAGGGTGGAATGATCAAACTTTGATAAGAACTCAATTGGTGAAATGTTGAAAAAAATTTGTTGAAATTGTTGTATCCGTCAACCGGCTGCACACTTACGAGCAACCCTCAGAAGTCAGAGATTTGTGCGAGCTACGGAAGATGTAACCCTTACCTTTTATCGTATGATGCCATACACGATTATGTGAATAGGATATTTTCGTAAGAAACAGAAGACTTCAAAACTAAGTCATATTAGGTGTGTGAAGTATTTTCTTTGAGGATCAGACTAGGGGTGGGAAATTGACGAAAACTACTCAATGGGACCTAAATAAATAAACGTAAGTTGAAGCTCTGCTCACCCCGTAATCTTGATAATCATATGCAAGTAACCACGCGTAAATGATTTGATATAGTGCATTTCAGAACTGGGATTGCCCAATGTACCGTTGCAAGGTTGACGGTGTTGCCATCTAGGGTGATATAAATCAGTACTTGGCACCTTGGGCCGTAGTCGATGTCATAGACCTGCTCAATATCAAAAATGTGTTTCAAGGTGGGTTTTTATTTTAATTACTGAGTGAGAACGAGTCCTCCTACGCAATTACTGTAGTATGAGTCAGTGAGTAATCGATAGCTTCATTAATTGTTGTTATAATAATTTATCGAAAGAATTACAGGTCTGCATAATATGTGAATTTGTCAGATTCAAAACTGATTTTAATCAAGGTAACACTTATACCAAGTAGGCTGTGATAATTTTTGTGAAATTATAACAAAAATTGCTCAATAAAATTTCTTTTATTCGTCTTTATGATAATTTCATAGGACTTGCTCATTTCTATAAGGTATAGAGAATTGCTGAAATATTTTTCAACAGCATTTATGGCAACTTTTCTGCAAAAGAAATTATAAACTCTATGAGACAAAATATACAGTTATTTTTCTTGACTATGATTGATATTTTTAGCAGATATACAGAAGTGACAACAGGAACCGTTTTTTGGTCGAAAATTTCTCGATATGAGATGTGAGATTGTAGGTTGCAAATATACATCAGAATAAGTTTCCGAAACAAAATAACCCTTTTCATACTAGTTCCATTCCAAATAGCACACTTTCATTAGAAAAATATTGGTACAATTATAAGAAATATCAATATTTTTCCGAAGCATTAATGACCTCAAAACAAACAGAAAAATTGGTACAGTAATGCTATGGCACACCTATATTGGTATAAAGTAGGTAAAATATCATGCATGAAAATATTGTAAAAATATTAAACTTAGGATTGGTGAAAAACATATGTGAAAATTTGTCAATACTGGCTTGGACATTTTAAAAATAGTATTGGTGAAATATTCTTGAAGTTATGTTGACCTCAAAACATTCAGCAATATTGACATATTGGTAGAATATTTGAAGTAAAATTCGGTGAATAATTTTCGAAAGGATTGTCGAATAAGTTGGAACTTTTACAATTGGGATGTCACCAGAGTCAACCTTTTTGTCGTCAAAACCACTAAGTAAAATGTCTTGAAAACAATATATTATTAAAAGCATTTGAAGGGTACTGGAAAAAAACCAGCTAGGTCCATTTGAAATTGCGGTAGCTTCACCATTTGGTGGAAAATGTTCTATTTTCTCTGAAGAATCAAGCGGTCAGGAGAATTACCAGACAAGTCACAAGTTTTATGTTGTCAAATTCCTAACTTTGGTCACTGATTTGGTACAAACTTATAATGAATTTTCATCTGAAAATGCCAATAACTCTTATTTCATTATTTGTGACTTAGCTGGTTTTTTCCCTGTACCCTTCATTTAATTTATGAAGTTCTAGATGTAGAGCCGTCATAATTTATTACTTGTTAATGAATATTCTACCAATATTCATATTTCAATTTGGTTCCTTTGTAATTTCATATGTTAGTATATGAATATTTCCAAAAGGGATTTGGTATAAGAAGTTTCGTTTTTCCATAAACTTCTTGAATAAATGTATTGGCCGAATATCTTCCATTGAAATTTTAGGTGTAATCCATTTGCTGTCACATAATTTATTGTTATTGCCTTGTCTCATATTCGGAAATCGATGATTATAATGGATACGTCCAGTTTCATCAATTTTAAATTTTGGTTATGAAATAAGTGGTTGTAAGCAGTACGCTGCTTCTCCTCCGCGCCAAACTAATTCAAACGCCAAAAGGTAATATAATTTTTTTGAAGTCATTTCGGTTCATTTTCGTCATATAATCTGACCATTGTAAATATTTCAGATTGTGAAAGTTGCAGCTAACTTAATTTTTTCTGACCGCCAGTTTTTATATAATTTTTAAAAAAGGGGGTTTTACGAGGTCACGTTCATCAAAATTGAACTTGGCAACGTCGTATAAGTTGTACACCATGGAATCTCAAATTCTATGATAGTTGTCATTTGATACCAGAACAATTGTTTTTCACTGTTTAACTCATTTGCTTACCTTATGTGATACAAGATAGATGCTAGTAGATCAAATCTGTATGCTGAAAACTAACAGACTCTTGAATATTTTATTTTCTGAGGTTAAACCAGTTTTCAAATTCAAAGTTTTGTTGTTTGTGTTGAGTAATTTCTGTATTCCTTATAACCGTGAAAATGTCTAAAAAGTGCTTTGTACCCGGTTATCTAAACATCAGTGAAAATTCAAATAAACTGTAGGTGTTCTGTGGTAATAACAACTTTTGTTCCATAAGAACTGTTTTTATAACTTGCGGTGTTGCCAACACTAGTTTTTCATCAAAAGGCAGGTTCGTTTTTTTTTTAATAAAAAAAGTAGAGTGGCACTAGTTGATAAACAGACATTTTAGACTATTAACAATCGATTGAAACGAGTTTTGCAATAAATTTTTTGTAAATGTAAAAGTCCATTGTTGATAATAATATCGCTACATGATACAGAATTTTCAAAATAGCCGAGAAATATATTCTTCAGCACCATTCTTCAAGTAATAAATATAAACAGTTTTTTTTCCATATTGCTATAGCTATATTTGGCCATCTTCAATATTAATTTCTTTTGTGTCACAGGTATCCACTGTTGTTTTCATCATCTTCCTGGCACTATCAAGTACTAGCCTGATCCCCACTGTAGAAGTTCTACAAGGACCAGGAAGCCGAACCACTCTATTGGGTCCAGACGGTGGCGCAGTAGACTCAGTTGCACCTGGTGGAACGGTAGTGACAGATGCGCATGGAACTGGTTTGGTTGCTGCAGGGCCGGCTTTACTTCCAACAGGTAACAATAAACATTGGGGCAAAGGAACAACGAAAATAGTGGGATAGAAGCAATTCAAAAGGTGTGAATACAACTGATTGATTCCACATATTCCGTAAGTGCGATTTTTTTAATGGTGATCGACTGAAATCTTTTCTGCAATGCAATAATTTCGAGTGGATAAAGTAAGTACCTGTAGAGGTAGATCGTCGCGACAATTTTGATTCATTGGTTTCTGAATTTCCTAATCGATTCCATTGATTGATTCCAAAAAAGTTTTGTGACATTTCAATAAAGGTAACACACTAATCTTTCCAAATAAAAAAAAAATCAATCCATTAAATTAGTTTTACTATTTTAATGACAATTTCTGAGGACTTGCTCATTTCTTGACGGTTTTGAGGCTTGGTGAAATCACTGACTATTCAGCATGATACCTATGTATCAAGTAACCTGTGCATCTGACAGTACTCTTAATAAATACATCTTAAATGTCAAATAGAATCAATCGTGTTGAAGCTGTATAAATATTTGAAAATGAATCGGTTTGGAGGCTACAATCCCTGACAATACAGTGTCATTCATATGACTAATGAAGAATTGGATTCAAGAAATAATCTTCATGAATATATCACTACCTTGATAATTTGTCGACTAATTTCACTAATTTTACTTGACATTATTTTGGCATTAATAATCAGAGACGAAAGCTTTCGAGCTTCGCTCTCGGGTGTTCCTCAGATCATTAATGCCAAAATAATGTCTCGGCAAATTATTATAGCATACAGTCGAAATTTAGATGCAATAAAAATAGTTGACTATTTATCAAAGTCTTGTTATATTACCCTTGATAATATAATTTGATGGTGCACGAAAAGTGTAGTGACAATCGTACCAGCATGAATACCAACACGCCTGTAAACAAAGCTGCAACGGCCAATAGTATGTCAGTCTTGGTCTCGATCTGAGATCAAAATGATGTGCTTTGTAGTAATTTCCAAAAGGAAAATTTATCTTGGAATATTTCAATGGAAAAATAAAGAGAATCGTTTTATACTTCCGTTAATGTATCAACACTCATATCTGGATTACTGATTGCTATGATATTCATCATGGCGCTACTCAAATTGTTTATTCTGGTTGACTGATTGACCCATATTTCCTGTCTAGGTCCCGCTATCGTAGTCAATGGCCCAGCTGGATCTATTGCAACCAGCTTCACCGGATCTGGTCCAGCAATAGTTCCTGGAGTAGTACCTGCCATAGCTGTTGCTACAAATGAGGGTGCCTACGTTCCTGATATTTCTGAAGGGCTTGGTGATGATGGACCGTACAGGGAAGGGCACTGAGCGAATTGAAATTCGATGAAGTTTGAATGATATGGTGAATGGACGCTATAGTAATTTTGTTTACAATTAGTTCAATAATTCTTCGAAGTCTTACGAAAATATTGGATTGGAAGTCGTGGAACTTTCAGAAAATGTAGACACTAATTAGTTTGAAATAATTTATAAGGCACGTAATATGCGATGATTATAGAATAAAAAAACTAACGTGTTATGTTTGATAGAGATACTTTTGATAAGAATTTCACAGCATGAATGGTCCTGTTGAAAAATCAAATTGCCCATCACAGAATAATAAGATATATACAATTTATTCAGGGTGTCCTATATAAAAATCCAAACAAATCTGTTAAATTGAAGAGAATATCCGTATTTCATGAAGGCAGATGGTTTGGATGTCAAATGGGTCTTTCATCAACGTAGAGATTCACCGCTAGGAGACATGCCATTTTTTCAATATCATCTGTTATGTTTTTCTTATTTTTGTGATACGTTGGGACGATTTTTTGTTATTGAGTTTTCAGCTCCTAGCGAAACGAACATCGTTCGAAAAGAGAAGGAAAATCGGACTAAATGTCGAGATCTATACTCTTTGAACTCCGCAGGCTCCACCCAAACTATTCTGTTGAAATGGTGGTTCTGATCGTAGGAGTACTTGGTGGAATGATGGAGACACTACTCCCAAACTTGAAAATCATACCGGCTTGCCATAGTATGGCAGAAATCTTAACCGAACGAATACAGAAGAACGTTATCGTTGGTGCACTCCACCTGTTCGGAGCACGTCGTGGGGGAGTGGTTATTGGGGCGAATGATCCAGTGCACCCCCCGTAATTGTCAGAGCTTCGGAAACAGGGCCTGACTGGAAAATTCCTAACGAATAATAATAAGTTTCTAAAAAATATTCCTGGGTGAGCGCTTGTGCTTACCCAACAAGAAAAAATCGATCTGGTATGTCATGTGATATCTCGTATGGCGGAAATAAAAAAAAAAGTGGGCTTACATGACAAGATATCAAAAATTGAGTTTGAAAAAAGTTGGTTCAAACACCGTTTTCTAAGCATTTCCTAATCAAAATTTTTTCAAAGTATTTTCTGATTTATATGCACTCGTACCAGAAACTACATTAATTTCCTCTACTAGACGATGCATCAAAGCTTGGTTTATTGTCTCTTTGAAAACATACAACATGCTCCATCCAAGTGAACTGTTATGAAAGCTCAAGAGAAAACAATTTTAATTTT
This sequence comes from Chrysolina americana, assembly GCA_958502065.1. NCBI lineage: Eukaryota > Metazoa > Arthropoda > Insecta > Coleoptera > Chrysomelidae > Chrysolina > Chrysolina americana. The sequence continues at coordinate 5,173,287 of OY293421.1, read as the reverse complement.
CATGCAAATTTTTCAAATTGCACATTGGCCTTCGGCCAAAAATCGTAATGGATATGTATACGAAATTGAATGAGAGGAAAGATACATGTTTAGAGGACCTCTACAATAGCGACAGGAATTCAATCTAACATTGGAAAACATGAAATTATTGGTTTTGGTAACCATTTTCACACTTTTTTGATAGCCCTCGTATGTAAGGTTTGCTCAGCGAGAGTGACAGTGACCACACCCTTCACCTGACGAGTAATTTGCCGAGAGACAAGGTCTCTATAGGAATAATGTGATCAAGTTTTTGTTTAACGCTCCGTTTTTGCAGAATTAATTTAATGATCGAGATATATCGATACAAGGTTGAGTTAAACGCCCATTAAAACTGAAATGCGGTTATATTTCATGAATATAAAGTAAACTGCTGTCGTGAGAGGGAAAAACATAGAACTGTTGGCGTACATTATAAGGAGTTCCTTCCGTTCAGTCTTGGGCGATCTGAATACGATGAATATGTATCGTGAAGTTCACATTACGATATGGGCTGTTGAAACAATAGAAAAAGATTTTGATTCTGATTTTTTGATTCGGTGATATCAATGATGTTGAATGTGTTGTAACTCAAGGATCTGTGACAGGCCCTCTGGTCCTCTTATTCAGGTTGAGCTGCGAACACATACTATATACATCTCTCCCAAAAGATGGGAAATAATGAGTGAAATTTGAAAATTTTTGACCAAAAAACACCAACTAAGTTTAGAATCGTGCCACCTCTGGATATTAACAACTGGACAGCAAGAATCACATCCTCTCTACCTTTATTGGTGGTGATATGAAATTGAGTTTTGGCAAGAGATATTCTAGTATATAACATAAAACTTTCAATCAATTTACTGATGGATTTTCTGACGATTGCCTATGCCATGTTTCAATTTAGGAAGATCAGAGTTCTCAATGGAATTATCTGGAGGAACGGTTGTGTCATAGAAATTTTAGTATATCCACACACGCAGTGTACAAACAAGATAAATAGAAAAATACTGTTCAGTGACCGTCATTGATTCTTTTCTATTCTGCACTCGGTGATCGAACTTATACTTAGCTATGTTTGACAACGACCATAATACAGTCAAATGCTTGTTCTACCGTTAGCTTCCAGATGTAACAGGTCCTTTCGATCAAGAGAGACCAGTATCCCATATAATTTTCAGTACATGGTGGTACTTCATCTTTTAGAACTATCAATATATTCTGCAATTCAAACATTTGTACCTGCCAAATCTCGCAAGAGATATAAACATTGAATAATTGATTAAATGAGCGATTAAGATTATTATACAGTTATATTTTTTCTTCATGAGCATTTGGGTGAGTATATGGTATTGTTTTATACTGAACTGCACGATCAGAATAGCCATAATATTATTCTTCCGTTAACTTGCGGGCTCGAGTAATGTAATTGAACGTTTCTACTACCACAATTACTAATGAGAACTATTGAATTCCTAGCAACAGTAGTGGTACCCGTTGATGATTTCTGAAATAATTCTCCGCAAGTTTACTCAACAAAAATGGTGCCCACTGATTATCAAGACTATCGAAAATTAAATTATATCAAAACCGAATACTAGTTACCACGTATATAGGAGATATAACTGGCGTACTTCGAAGAAAAATAAATGTTTGCCCAATGAAGAGACATAAGGGCAGTTTTCGCGAATGCCTTTTGGGCTATCGAATGCCTCTGCTACTTTATAGTGTTTAAGAGATAATTAAATGTTTTATTCTTTGGTTCAAGCCACGATAATATTGGTGTCCACTTAGATGATATATCAATTTTTTCTTATCATTGAAAAAGTTTTCTAAATGAAGAAAACCGTTTTTATAGTACTAGAAAAATAAAATTTAAAATGGGAAAATTCTTCTTTATTGAATCCAATATCTTGGTTATGAAATATATGAAATTTGTCCAAGACAGTATGAAATTTTTAGTTGTCTCTGTTTTTATGTGCCTTCATTTCCCATTTTATCGAACTGCCGGATTATCACTCTTGTTTTTTCCGAGTCAGGATATTTTTCTCCTAGTGGGAGGTAATGGAATATTAGAATTTATATTGCAATTTATACTATTATACAAATATTATCATCCTGCCTCATTTTAGATTCTATCAATCACTGGATTTTGCATGAAGTTCATGGAAGAATAATCAGTAATATAGTCTTTATTGTAGTGATATTATTCAACTAGTTATATAGTAGGCTTGTTAGTTCAAAATGTCTTTTAGCAGTAATGAGTGATAATTTATAATAAATGCACATTTTTTGAAATTGTGTTTTTGTATATATTTCTCTAATTAGTGAACTGTACAAATAAACTGCTCTTTACTATGCCAATACTCGATGAAACCCATTGTATTTTTTATACTCGTAATATAAGTTGTATGTAAAAGATTAATTCATCATATTCATCAATTATATTGTATATAGTCTCAATTTGACTTCACGTGGTTCAAATAACATCTGTTGTAATATGAAACATATTCTACTATATAAATTCACTACCACAACGTTAAAGAGTACTGTATAGTTATATTTCTTATTTGAACTCTCTACTTCTTTCACCTGGAAAATATACTAGAGGTATAAAAATAAAATGTTCCGGTGATTTTCACATATATATATTTTTATAAACTACCTATACAAAATTAAAATCAATGATACACTCCGGGTTTGTAGGAACCATCATCGTAAAACTTTTCGCTAACATCCCGTACGTAGGCACCTTCCACTCCCGATCCAGCAGGAACCAATCCATAGGGACTAGCGCTCAAAGGAATAGCACGAGCTTCAGGCCTGTAAGAACCATCGTCGTAGAGCTTCTCGAGGTTGTCCTGCACGTATTGACCTTCGAGTCCAGACCCGGAAGGAACCAATCCGTAGGGGCTGGCACTCAGGGGCACGGCACGAGCTTCAGGCTTGTAGGAACCGTCATCGTATAGGTGTTCGGTGTGATCGTGTACGTACTGACCTTCAAGTCCATGGCCTGCTGGGAGAACGGCGTAGGCGGTAGCGTAAGGGGCGGCTAGGTAGGGAACGGCATACGGGGCAGAAACTACTCCTGGGGCTACGTAACCTTGTGCTGTGGAGATGAATCCGGCACTGGCGTACGAAAACGCTCCCAAGGCAAGAACTACGGCCTGTAAGGGAGATATGAAGGGTAAAGGCTGGAATTCGGTTTTTATAAAGCTAGTAACCCAGTTTTATGAATGGGTTCCAGTGTACAGTCATTCAACAACGGAATAAGGTCGTTGGAACCAGATATAGCTTTTAAAAATTGAAAAATCAGTAGTAATACCCCCAAAGAGCTAAAATATCTTGGAGATGTCTAGTAATACCTACTGCCAGAGTCTTGATATATTTTGGAACGTTGAGGAAGAATTGTACAAGAGTTTCATGACAGAGTATAATTTTAATTATAATAGTATTTTATGTACTTACGAATGCGTTCATTTTGTATGGACCTGTTTGTTGTTGAAACCCGAAAGAGTGATACCCAAACTTTCTGTCCAGTGAGTTATATATCCCGACATCAACCTTGTCCACGCCCGAATTCCGTACAAGTTCACACAAAATAGTTCAGTTGTTTCCGCGACCTTGAACCAGATAAAAAAATTATATAGAATTTGTCGTAGTAGCGACCGGTTTTATCAAGAATGCATGTATTGAAATTTGGCCAAGAGATGTTGAATACACTCTGAACAATTTCGATGAAGAAGACGAGTAACTAATTCAATATCCAGCACTGACATCTGGTGTACCACAAGGGCTAATGCTGGGGCCAATTCTAAACACAATTTTTATCAATTAGCCTGTGAAATGCGTGAAATATTGCAAATTCCACCTTATTTTCCTTATTAAGAGAAACATCATGGCTACCAGGAATAACAATATTGCAAAAAAACAAAAAACTTCTTGTTTTCTTGTTTCATTCCTTAATTTTTTTGCTACCAAATTGGAATACTTTTCTGTTTTTCTGTATTCAATGTTGAGTTTGCAATCAAATTCTTTTAATGGATATTATTATGATTTTAGATACCATAAATGTTATTGATTGATTAATTGATTGATATTGAGATAATAATAATGGAAGGGTTTTCGTTTTGAAAAATGGCAAACACTTTGTACAACTGTGATATAATTGATATTGGTATTCTTGATCTACTTCAATAAGCTTGTGCAGAAATAAATAAAAGTAAATAACTTATAATTGAAAGTATTTTGAAAACGGTTAGACTTAATAATTATAGTACATTATATATGAGTTGAAATGTACGAAGGCGTAGAAGGGCCAACAACAAAATATTTTTCAAAATAGTTGGAATTGCCACTTTGAAGTGACAATTGCCACTTTGATCTGACAATTGTCACTTTGAAATGGCAATTGTCACTTTGAACTGGCAATTGCAAAGTGACAATTGCCAGTTCAAAGTGACAATTGAAAAATATTTTGTTGTTGGCCCTTCTACGCCTTCGTAGTAATGTAATAATATACAGGCGGTCCTATTCGAAATAAGGAAATTGAAATCCACTTCCGGCACAAAATGGATAGTCATATTCTTAGAAATGTTTCAGCCAGCCAGGATAGGATTATATAGGATAGTTGTTAAAAAGGATTAAAAACAGTATTTGAATTTAACATTATTTTTTTGTTTCCATCTCCACAAAAAGTGCTCGTATTATATTTACATCTCATATTACGAGAATGATATTTGGATGCAAAATTTGGCGCAAGTTTTTAATTGTATTAGAATATCTACGTTTGTAGAGAAAAATTACTACCAATATGCTTTCATGGAAGGAAGTGATTAAACAAATCAATTGATTGATGTTGAACAATTAATAAATACAAACCACAACTTTAACGATCACTTTATTGATAATAAATGGAGAAAATGTGTTATGTATACTCACTCTACACGGCCGTGAGTCGAAATCTGACTATTGATTTCAATTTTGAACAACTCTTCTACATAATTTTTTTTGATGCTATCAAAATTAAGAATAAGTTTCCAAATCGGCGAAATTTTTTTTATTGTATATAATTTATAAATCAGCATTATTTATTAAAATCCTGGAGAAATAAATTTAGGAATCTGACGTTATGTAAAATAAATACATATCTGGAAAATATTCATTAACTTTTAATTGGTTTCGAAAGAATTTAAACAGAAAGAGATATTGGATTCTGTTATTTTGATAATATTCTCATCACCTACAAAAACTAAGTAAGGAGCTGGGAATATGTTAAAATTGAGATTTTCGGCCTACTCTCAATTTCTTCTCGAACATTTTCCGCGAATGTTGGAAGTGGATTTGAACACCATGTGGTTCCTGCACGACGGCTTTTCAGTGCACAACTATAGGAAAATTCGAGAGTTTCTATCCTATTCGAAAGATTGGCACAGAAGGTTCTATTTTTTGGCCCGCGAGATCCCCAGATCTAACTCCTATAAATTTTTTCATTGTAGGTATGTGAAGGAAACGGTTTGCAGACATTGCCAGACATCTGCAAATGAAATGAAAAACAGGATCATGGAAGATTTTTGTTCAACTGATGGAGCAATGTTTGCTAGAGTTTGAAACCCTCTACAAGACTAGCAGCTTATGTCAAACATGATGGTGACTTACTCAAACGTTCATTAGTAGCATTTCCACAAAATTATCCAAGATTGGAAGTTGTGAAGTGTTCAATGAGGAATTTCTATGAACTGAGAAAAAATCCCTGAAGGTGTCTTTATCCCTACAAAACTTACTAATTTTGTTTATTTTTATGATGGGAAAGGGTGAGTGGTTGAACAACGTCTTCCCATTATAAAGACCAACATTATTTATAAGTCTAGTGTAATATTTTGACTGATGTGATCTAATACTTTCTCTGTAGTGTTTATGTCTTGAGCAAAGTGTTTCCAAAATGAAAATACTAGATAATGGTAAAATTCCAAGGGATGAAAAAAGTTGTCTTCAACAATCTCTTATTTCTGCCCGACATGTTTATATTGGAGTATCTTTGGAATAATATTTCTTACTAAATGAACGTCTATGAGTGTGGCGATTGTCCTCATGATATAGTAGCTTGAGGATAATTAATCCTTATGTGGTCTTCAAATTTCAATTCATTATCAATAAAATTGTTCAAATATGTTTTATCCGTCAACCAGCTCTCATCCCCCTATGAACGACAGCCCTCAGAAGTCAAAACTTGTGCGAGCTAAGGATTAATGAGGTCTTGCCTTTAAACGTGCGATTTCTTACACGACACCAATGACCATGCTGGGAATCGAACCCACGTCCCTCTGATTGATAGACCAAGCATTTTTTCTCATTTAAAATATAGTATTCGTTCATTGAGTGAAACATGCTCTAATTTTTATAAAATAAAATAAAATATTTATTTTAGAAGTATTGAATGTCAAAGAATTTCCATTATACCACTGTTTAACTTTTTTTCTAGATAATTTTCCATTTTTAATAATATAGCATTGTCATTATCAAGTATAATATGGCTACGTCAAATCAATTATGGATAATAGGAACAAAAATGGGACAAGAACAGATCCTTGTGGTACGTCGTATTCAATGTCCTTTCCAATAAATGTTACATCATCGAACTTCACCTTTTATACATCATCTGTCAGATATGATTCAAGCCACATTCAATTTTTTCTTATGAAAGCATAGTTTTCAAGTTATTCAGCAATATGTTGTGATTGAAACAGTCGAACGCCTTCGTCATATCACAAAATACTGCAGCAGCAACTTTTCCATTATTCAGATAAAGTTGAACTTTCTCGAGAAGAGAAAACATTGCATCGTTTGTACTTCTCGAAGTGTGAAAGCCAAAATATTTGGAATTTTTCAGTTTACTGTGTTAAAAAAGGCTAAGAATTTTTTTCATCGGTTTTTCAGTTATCTCTATTGAAGTTGATAACAATGAAATAGATCTGAAATTAGCTGGTCACATGGATCTCCTTTGAATAAAGGAATATCTTTGGCAAGTTTCAGATATGATAGAAAATCACCATTCAATACAGATGTATTTATGTTATCTGCCAGAATATTCAAAACTTCATCAGGTTCTCCCAAGAATATTTCCAAAGAAATATCATCCCAACCTGAAGAGTTTTCTTTTTTGATTCCAGTTTCAATTTCATTTGCACATGTCGGTGAATTACCAAAAGATTCCAATAGAGAGAAGTGACTTATGTAATCAATGGGATTTGCTTCAGGAAATATTTCTTCAGCTAGATTCTCGGCTATAGAAAAATAACATTTATTAAGTTCTTCAAAAGTCAATTCACACTGATGACCCTTCTATATAGGGCGGCCAACCAAAAACAGAGCTATTTTCAGGAACCTCGTCAACATTTTGGGAATCAGACTCATAGATTTTTCATTAAAGGTGGACACGCTTCTCCGGTATTTTTCATTTCACTATCAGACATTCATTTGACATTCACTAATTTGACTTGTAACATATTCATGCCCGGATTAGCAATTTCCTGATCGTATCCATTTGGGTTTTTATAGAAGTGATGACAAATTGCCACAAATCCATGTAATACAAAAGATAGGTACAAAACTTGAATGAATGACATCTTTACGGTATAGAGAATTGTAAGAGCTTTTGAAAGAAATCTCACTCGACCCCCAATGCCATTTTAAAGTGTTGGGGTGATTCCTACCCTCGAAAAGAGTGTCCCCTTTCAATCGAAAATCGACTGGTCTGAGTGTTTTTTCAAAATGTTTACGCAGTTCCTGAAAATGGCTCTGTTTCGTTTTCAGTAGCTTATCCTGTTTGTACTTCTGTACTTGTTATAATAATCAAGACACCTCATACTCTGTAAAGATATTTTAATACATTTGGTCATCCAAGATTTTCGTTCTCAGAATGTGCCTTATTGGAGGACCTACCGTTTGAGGAAAAAATTAAATCGATAACAAAAATAGTTAAGAACCTTTGGATTCACTTTGTTATAAATGAAGACGCTATCAATTCCATTAGCATTTGAATTCAACGCCAAAACATTCTAATACATTTATTGGTAACTTTTTTTTAGTGAACTATCTATCTATTTCTCCCAGCTGAAAAATAAACTATAGTTGAGATTAGTCCAAAAATAAAATGCTCTAGTGATTTTCTCATATTTATATTCTTACAAACTACCTATACAAAATCAAAATCAATGATACACTCCGGGTTTGTAGGAACCATCATCGTAAAACTTCTCGCTAACATCCCGTACGTAGGCACCTTCCACTCCCGATCCAGCAGGAACCAATCCATAGGGACTAGCGCTCAAAGGAATAGCACGAGCTTCGGGCCTGTAAGAACCATCGTCGTAGAGCTTCTCGAGGTTGTCCTGCACGTATTGACCTTCGAGTCCAGACCCGGAAGGAACCAATCCGTAGGGGCTGGCACTCAGGGGCACGGCACGAGCTTCAGGCTTGTAGGAACCGTCATCGTATAGGTGTTCGGTGTGATCGTGCACGTACTGACCTTCAAGTCCATGGCCTGCTGGGAGAACGGCGTAGGGGGCGGCGTAGGCGGTAGCGTAAGGGGCGGCTAGGTAGGGAACGGCATACGGGGCAGAAACTACTCCTGGGGCTACGTAACCTGGTGCTGTGGAGATGAATCCGGCACTGGCGTACGATAACGCTCCCATGGCAAAAACTACGGCCTGTAAGAGATGTGAAATGTTAAAAGTGGAATTCATACAGTTTTTATAGATCCGGCAACTTGGGCTGTGGTGGTCGCGATGGAAGAGTGGTCGCTTTACAATAATAAGTTTGTAGGTTCAAAGCCCAGCTCGGCCACCAGTCCCGGATCGTACAAGCTCCTAGGAGATGGAAACCTGGAAGATCCGTGACAGGAAAATCATTACAATTATTCCACAAACAAATAAGATGGTCAGAACTAGAAATGGCTTTCACAAAATGAAAAATTAACAGTGTATCCTTCAAAGAGGTGATTATTATTGGTGTCAAAGGCTAGATAAGGCCTCGGAGGTCTCTTGATATGTTTTAGTTTGATCGATGAAAGTGGGAAGCTCTAAGAGAGTGAGCCAAAGGTGACCTTGTATAATATTAAATAAGGATTTCATTGCTGGTGAATTCTGTTCTGACAGATCGTTGGAAAAGCAGTTTTTTTCTATTTAAGTCAACATATCGCAGAACAGCAAAAAAAATTTCAAATTAGATCGAACTACTAGAATAGCCATTAATATAACAAGATTATTAAGCGACTTATAATAACTAGAAGACGTTGACTGATGCAAGTTCCTAGATTCATTTAAATTGCATATTAATCCAGCGCTAGAAGATTTCCATTTCAGGAAAAATTCAAGTTGGAGACGTTTCTGTAAACACTGTCTCATGTACGAAAGATACCATCGAACTGAATAAGAACGTTGCTGGCCAAGATTCAGCGGGCATGCTGTGTGCTGTCAAAACATTCATGTCAATTTTCATAAATAGATTTTATGATGAAATTGGTACTATAAAGTAACTGGAGTATTATATTTCGAAACTATTGTATTACGTGTTATGTGATGTTATGATATTCACTAATAGTGAAAATCATGGCTATACATCATGAAATAAGTACTTCAAATAACGCGATATTTTCTAAAATATTGTGGAATTCATGACATTCTGTATTCTTTTGTTGAAGTTTTACTTCCTCGCATTGCAAGATAAATTATTTCTGTTCAGAATATCAAGTTTCAGTAACCTGATGAAAATTGAAGTACTTAAGATGATTATGAAATCGAATTGTGATCGACCATTTCGGTGAAAGATTAACAAATGCATTTCACCACTATTATGAAAAACTAATCGAAACAATGTAACGATGTGGTATGTGTAAACCGATGACAAAAAACTCAACCGATAATAATTATGAAATAGTTACTTAACGTGTGTACTTACGAATGCGTTCATTTTGAATGGACCTGTTTGTTGTAGAAACCCAAACGAGTGATACCCAAACTTTCTGTCCAGTGAGTTTTATATCCTGACATCAACCTTGTTTGTCCACGCCCGAATTTTGTACAAGATCACACAAAATAGTTCAGTTGTTTCCGCGAGCTTGAACCAGATAAAAAAATTGAGAATTTGTCGTCGTATCGACCGGTTTTCTCAAGAATGCACGTATTGAAATCTGCCCAGGCAATGCTGTTCTGGGAAATTTGGAATATTTCCGTAATAGAAAATATGGTCAATAGAATATGAGTGAAAATATTCGGTGGAATTTGTTCACGAATATTTCGGATTATTTCTCGTAGCATGGTGAGATATACAGGGTGTATCAAAAGTTTGGACCGCTGTGATTTTGAACTTGTCACGGATTTTTGAAATTATTTTTATTATTTTTCCACAATCATCTTATAATCAAATATTCTTTGTCGCGAGCTCTTGTCAAAAGTTCTTCCACGTGTGCTCTTTCTTATACTGCAGATTTATTCCGCATGTAGGCAGTGAGCTTGCTATATTTTCCAATTTCTATGTTTTTGTAGACCTTCATCATCGAGAATTTCGACCACATGGATAAAACACAATCTCCTTCCTCAAATTTTAGGGGTATGATAGCAAGACTTCCTCATTTATTGTCATCACCCTCCGTTCCTCTTTTCTATATATACAGGGTGTTCCAAATTAAGTCGGCACCATTGCCAACTCCGTTATTATTGATGCTACGAATTCGGTTAGATGGCCAAACTGATAGCATTTTTAATAGCCTTCTCGATGTCGAAAACAAACAAAAATTTGACAGTTTTCAGAATATTTCATGCAATGATATTTCTTTGCATTTCGATTCGTAATGACATTCTCAACAACAAAGCTTATGTCACCTTTTTTCCTAAAGTGGAAAATGAGCGACTTATGTGGAAATATTTATTTCTTTCACTAGTACAAAAAATTTCTTTGTATTGGCGAATAACACCCCATAATTGTCCAAACACCCAATTTTGGTACTCATACGAATGACAATATTTTGTTACTATATAATAACAAAATAAGACAGTAAAAAGAAAAATTGCGCTGGGATGTGAACTCGTGATCATCATGTCGCACTACTCAATTGACACCACTGAGTTATTTGGTATTAATGTTCAAAACGATAATTTCCATCTTAAAGCCATTCCGATAGCCGCATTTATTTTGTGATTCAAAATATGTCTGCTGTAATGATAACATTGAAGCCGTTTTCGTACAGAACAGAAAATACTGGAGGGTCATATGAATGTGGTTGGAAAAAATGTGTTTGATTCGATAAAACATAATTATAATGAGCAATCAAGTTGCCTTGAAACTTTGTTGAAATACTATTTGTCAAATATTCTCAACTATATCGAGACAATGTCATAAATTATTGTAACTGTCAACTACTGTTCGAATATTTTTCGAAATGCAGTTTTCTTATCAAGAAAAATGTGATATGTTAGAATCCTACTTGGTTTGCCTGAAAAATAGCGTAAGAGCACTCCAACAGCAATTCGTTCCCTGATCGTGAATTACCTAATCGGCGTTTTTTTGCTGTGCTTCATCGTCGATTCAGGAACAATGAAAAAGTTTTTGAGAAGAGGAGAACTGAAAAACGTTTTGTAATATCTGAAGATACAGAAATTGACGTTTTATCCTACTTTGAGGTATATCCAAATAATTCCATCAGAGATACATCTAGAGAAATAGCTGTTCCACTGTCTGGTATTCAACGAATTCTGGAGAAACATAAGATTTCTCCGTATAAGTTAAGACCAGTGCAAACACTAGAACCTGGTGATCCTGAGAGACGATTGTGGTTTTGTCGGTGGTTTATGAATAAATGCAGACAAGATCCAAACTTCTATAGAAATATTATATGGAGCGATAAGGCAAATTTTTCAAATCGTGGGATGTATAATAGAAAGAATTTTCATTATTGGAGTAGACATAATCTTTTTCTAGTCCATCCCCTCAATCCGCAAAGACGATTTAGTATTAATGTTTGGTGTTGTCTATTTAGAGGCAAAATTATCGGTCCATTTTTCTACCATGGTTCTTTGTACGGTCCCTGTTACATTAATTTATTAACGAGAGTGTTTTAAGAGTTTTTCGATGATCTTGATATGGAACACATAATGTCAGTGGCGTAAAAAGAATGCTGCGAGACTGTTTTGGAAATAGATGGATTGCTACAAATGGTCCTGTTAAGTGGCCCCCTTGTTCACCAGATATGACTCCTCTAGATTTTTTTATGGGGATTTCTGAAAAATGAGGTGTAAAAAATTAAAAATAATGATGTAGATGAACTGAAAAATTATATTGAAACAATAATTAATAGAATTTATGGCCGAACTGTGTTGAATGCCACACGTAGTTAGAAGGGCCCAAATATGTGTTCAACAAGAATGCGGTGTTTTTGAGCATTTACTTGAGTTTTAATAGCACTTTATTTAATCCATTTGTTATAAATGTTTCCTATTGATAAAACTGTCTTATTTTCACCTTTACGAAAAAAAGTCAAATGAGATTTGTTGTTGATGATGTTATTACGAATCGAAATGCATGAAATAATATAGGGTGTTCCATTGAAGATTTTATGAAATAACCTGAAACAGAACAGAAAGCAGTGCGTTACACTGGGAAATGAACATAGTAAATTTAATGAAGTTAAAATATGGAGTTCCACAGGAAACAGTCTTGGGACCTATCTTTTTCAATATTTATGTCAACGACTATTTGAAGTTGAGTCAAAGGGTATTTCAATAAGCTTTGCTTATGATACAGTAATTACTTACCAATTTAAAAATTGGGCTATACTAAAGAACATTGTGGAGAAAGATTCCACAATGATAATGAATTGTTTAACTCTAAATTACTTACAGGCCTAATATTTTGCCTTTTGCCTCCTACACATATATTCTGTTGAAATTACGAAGTATCTCGGTACATATTTCGACACCTTTTTGAAATAGGATACATATACATATTTTGTAAAAAAAATCGCAACTTATTTCCATATGTCAGTCCAAATCCTAAAAGCTGAAAAATCTCTCTTTTAGCGGTCATTTTGCTACCTAGGCCCCAAACTCTTCAATTTCTTACCTGAGGATCTCAAATCGCTCAGACCAAAAACCCCAAAATATAAAATAATATGAACGTAAAAAAAGGTTACTTGCAATCTTATACATAATTTAATTCTTCCCAGAAATAATTAATAACGAAGACGCAAGTCAAATAATAATCATCCAACTGTCATCATCATATTATTTATGTTTCAATCTGTATTTTCATGTAATTGGTTGAATGCATCTATTATTATTATTATTGTTATTGTTTTTTATCCAAATTTCCCAGTCGGGCCCTGTTTTCGGATCCCTCATACTTCCGGAGGTAGTGCTGGGTCATTTACCCCAATAACCACTCTCTACGCCGTTGGGTAAATGACTATTGTGTCCGAGAATCATGTGCCCTGAGCAGGCGGAATGAAACAAGAATTACGGCTTTCTTCATTCGTCCGGCTAAGATTTCTGCCATATCACGGCAAGCCGGTAGCCGCAAGACATCTGAGCAAATCCATGATAAGCTCGTACGATGTTGTATCAAATGCCTTGCGATAATCGATCCAAGCCATCAAAAGGTTACGCTTACACTGCACGGAGTCCTGAATGATGAATATTTTGATCAGCAGATTCTCTTTGCAGCCAGCGACCTCTTTCTTTGACCCTCTTTGCTCATATATCCGTTCATACACCGTATCAACTGGGGAGAACGTTTGCATGTATAAGATGCGTGTAAATATCTCATAATATGCGTTCATGTATGTTATAGGTCTGTAGTTCTTGGAATCAGACAAATATCCGTATTTGGGGATAAGCATATCCGGGAACTGCTGTCCCCCTTCTAGCCACGAGTTGAAAACTCTGCTAGATGATGGCGGGACCAGTTGTTCAGCCCAACAGGGCCTGGAGCAGCAATGTTTTTATAATTATCATTATATGGAGATAGAAATAATCAAATGATAAAACCTCTACAACTATTTTTCAGTATGTAGCCAACATTTGCTTGTTGGAATATATTGAAAATATTTCATTCTAGTTTATCAAATTATGCAGTTTGCTGAATGACTGCTCTCATGCATTGCTCGCCCGAGAACGTTCACAATTGTACTGAAGCGGGTTGAAGTTGTTACCTTGAATGCCATTCCAATATTTCAAACAATTTAAAAACCAAGTCAAGGCGAGGTATTTCTTGAAATGTTGTAGAAATGATAGGAATTTCTCTTGATGAATGTGTCTGAAGTAATTTCACTCTATTTACGAAGCTACCCCCTGCAGTTTCTTCAATATAGGATCTCGTAAATAGTATTTTGTCATGGTTAACTCTTTGAGGGATAGAATTTTCAAATATCATCACACTAAGTGGACAAAAAATTAAAAAACTGTTTGTGAACAATAATTTTCCACTATTTGGAATGAGCTCATCACTCATTTGAAGGAAAATGGTAATTTTTTGAAAAATAGTCAATAAAATTTTAGAAAACTCGGATTTCTTCAAAATCAAATATTACGTTATTCGTCTTTGATCGTCTGTGAATTTGTTATGAACGTGAAATCAGCTCATATCGTTGATTTGTGGATGGGTGCGTTTTTCCGACAAAAAATTCTTCTTAAATGTTGTCGATTTTTTGACAAAATTGTAAAATATAAATGTTCGAAAATTTAATCGTGGTAAGTGGATCTGACGATTTTGTGTATCTCAACATTTGATGGAAGAGAGAATGTTAAAATGCATGTGGGCTGATCATTTCAGGGACTGTCACAGTTGAAGGTTTTCAGAAATAATCAAATAATTTTATTTCAAATTTATTTATCAGGATAATCGTCTGATTTTTCACATTCTAATTTTAAAATTTCCTCAAGTTCGTAACAATTCAAATAGTGCACACTGAAATTTAACCTGAAAATGTAGAATGAACACTTCAGAACATCTACTTTTCAATAATCATTTACTTCAGGTTGAGTCTCAAATAGTTATTTATGTGAAAAAGATCAAAATGACTATCATTATAATATTAGCCATAAATAACATGGTGTGCACCATTATCATTGTTTATGATCCGAATTACATACAAGATTTTACCTGTTGGCATCAATAAAAATATCTATATATTTTTTTAAATTTTGAATTCGATATTTTTGAAACAACAAATATATTCGAATTATGAAAAATAGTGAGCAAGCTGTGCCTTATCATTTCGTTGACGATTTAACAGCAGAATATTTATTCACTATAAAACGTAAATTGCTGTCAATTTGAATTATAGTTAATGAAGATTAGAATATTTCTTTATCTATATTGTTGATATAAAGAAGAATCAAGGCTAGCTTCAGAATAGATCCCCGCGGTACTCCAGACCGAACCTGACTCACTTCTGAAGTAGAGGACGATGCTGGACTATTTTGTCTGAATTTCCACAAGAACTTCAAATAATTCACGTGGTCGAAGGCAGGATATTTTCCCTTATCCAAAAAATCTATTAAATTCTTAAAAAAGTTAAGGTTGTTTGAGTCGATTTTCCAGAACGGAAACCATATATAATGAGTCCTGCTATTCGGTTTCAACAACGTAAAGCGAGTTAAAATCATTCTTTTTGCGGTTGCGAAGTTTCTCATTGATGAAGTTTTTCGTAATCGTATGGGAATACGAAGTTATATCGAATGGCCAGCTAGGTCTCCGGACCTAACCTCACTGGACTTTTGAAAGAGGGCCTAGAAGAGCGAGTTTTGTCGATGTTTATCGACGTTGCAGTTTAAAAAAAGCAAAAAAAACATGCAATCTAGCGGAATTACAACTGATAATACCATATATATAAGCTAATTTCAATAAAGAGTCTGTTGATTGTTTTGCACATTGAAGTAAGGTGCTCGATATTGAATTTTTTTTCCATTCTTTGTTTTTGTTACTTTCTCATTGAATATTTGGTTCTTGAAGATCTGTGTCAACTTATGTTCTCACATTTTTTTTATAGTCCATCCAGGTTTTTGAAAAACGATAAAATATTTGAATTCTTAGTTTCGTTAAATATTTGTGTGTTTGTGTAATTTCTCCCTCACTCAACCATGCCTTCGTGTGTCGTTTTTAATGAATAAAACATATTCCGCTTCTGTTAATTGGGATTTATAGAATATAACTGAATTTAATTAACGAAATGACAAATTACACCATCCTGAGGCAATTTTATGTTGAAGTTGTTCCTGATGTGATTTTGTGTGATTTTGCAAGAATATCCCTATCGGAATTCTAAAACGAACGTTTTCCAATGTATAACTTCTGAATTATATCGAATATTCAAAATTATTTCTTCCATATGTAGCAACCGAAAAAAAAATTAATTGAAATGTAATTCGTGCCATAAGGAGTTTTTTAAAAAAGTATACCCAGTGCTACGATAATGTCGTCAAATATTGATATTTCAAAAAATCGAAATCATAATTTTTTTGAATTGTAAATTTTAGGGTACGTTATGAATACGTCTCTCTCAAGTATAAAATCATTGAACAATGAAAACTTTGTAATTTTTCTACCTTCAAATTATCAGTTTGCTTTGGTTTGAAGAAAAACATAAGCTGTCGAGTCTACGAAACTAGTTAAAGAGGGTTTGCATTCATATCTTTCCATCAGATTCTCTAATCATAATCACAAAAAGTGTCAGTTTGACACTTCAAACCATCATGATCATAAATAGTAATAATACTTCTGTATTCAAAAGTAGGCCGAGATATTTTCTTCTTTCATAGTGTGGAAGAGTTCTTCTCTTATCTTCATCAACAATCTTACTATTTCTATCTAATTTTGTAAATTATTTAATAGAAGATTAATCTATTTCATCAATTTTTTTACGGGTTTTAGAGATTTGGAGAAGGATATATATAAATGAGACCTAAACTAACAAATTTCTTTTATATCGTATCCAGTTTTGGAAGGACATGAGTCTGTCATAAGTGCTTCCTAGAATAGCTTGTATACCCGGTGATTCTGCAATGACGGTTGGTAATAAAACATACAAAAACATGGAGTAAGGGTGGTAGAAAGAGTTACCAAAATTTATTCGAAAAGAAGAGAATTTAAACCATATTTTACAAAAAAAAAAGACAGAAAAGATTTATACACCGCTATCAGTCACATCAACACTAGACATCTATTTGCCGTGGGTGTCAGGAATCCATTGTCCTCCAAGAGCGCCTTCGAGAGCACCTCTAGCGGATCCATGACCTGCGACTCCAGCACCCCATCCAAGTCCTCCAACACCCAAGCCGAGTCCGGCACCACCCCATCCAAGTCCAGCAGCACCGCCCAATCCAAGACCAGCGGGTCCTAGACCGAGACCAAGACCAAGACCGGGTGCGCCGATGACGCCAGCACCATGAGCAGCTACAGGGACGTCAGGGATCCATTGGCCCCCGAGGGCACCTTCTAGGGCACCTCTGGCACTGTGGCCACCATAACCGATGCCACTGGCACTGGTGTAGGCTACGGCTACGAAGAGGATTGCTACGGCCTGAAAAATATTGAAGGTCAGTAACTACGTTCATACTTTTACATTGCAACAACTATTCACCACTTTGGTACTGAATGGAGAATTGAAGAAGGAGGCAGAATGGGGAGAAAGCAGAAGGAGCATGATGATGACACCAGAAATACAACAATAGGACGAAGCGATACACAGTTGTGCTGGACAGGAAGAAATTGAGCAGATAAGGATGCGAGAATGGAAACTCCAAGAGATGAAATCAACAAAAGTGAACACATATTCAGTAGGAACTTGAAAATATAACTTTCTCAGTACGTTTGCTGGAAACCCTGGTCTAGATTCAATGGGAAAGCGGTGGCCAAATATTTAGTAGCTTTGCAGTTGATTCTTTCTTGTTTCTTGCTCTAATATCAGCTTGATGTTCAAGCAGAAGTAAGCAAGGAAATTATCTGAATTAAGTTTGTATGAATTGGTTTTTAATCCTAAAAAGTGTGGTTTCAATTACTTAATGAAATTTCTCAAAGATAAATCAAGCTCTCAGGGTCCCAATGTAAAGTGATAACTTTAACTAATATTCTTCAGTGAAAAACCATAGAATCCACATTGAAAAAAGTTCCCTGCCATAATATTGCTTTTTATTTCATGCCACTTCATATTCTATTATGATTTGTGAATGAAAAATATGAACTAAGTCTTATATAGGCCACCTCTTCAATATATCCAAGTTTTCAGAAGGCGTTACTATGATATTTATCAAATTCATAGATTTTGGTTTAAACAACTCTGAATAAAGAGTAACAAAGTTTCTCAAAACATGAAACCAGTATGAATTTTCAATTGTAATACAAAACAAACTGACAGAATCCCAGAATTGGTTGAATTCTAGTGGATTGGAAGACTTCAATGAACTCTCAACTTTGATACTGGAGTCAAAAGAAATAATCAAGAAGGGAATTCCTGGAAAAGATTCAAAAGGATTTTGACGATTTCATACTGCTGAAGAACAAATTTAACATTCTTATAGTGTGAGACAGAATCGAATAGAATGTAATGTTTGATACAAGTTTTGTCAAAAGACTTTTGGCGGATTTATTCTTGACAGTTTGATGCATATGCCCTAACTTTTCCAGCGACAAAACTAACCTAACTTTTCAATTGGTGTAATTCTACTAGGTCTACAAGAGTGATGGCGTTACAGTCCATAGTTACCACGACATGACAACCAAATCGTAACCAACTTTTTCGCGAGAATATCAGTGCGTTGTGAAAATTGCTCGATTCGAAAAATCTGCAATGAAGAAATTGAAACAGAGTTCCGCAAAAATGTGCCGCGGAATACTGTAAATTCCACTTCATCAATTTGACGGCAATTCTCGATGTGTTTTAGGGAGAGAAGATACACAACAGGAAGAAAACGTATAATGAAGAGTAAACTTCTATCAAGCATGAAGAAGAATTGTGGTGACTACGAAGAGAGTGCAATTGAGATTTGGAAAACTACAACAAAAATGTTACAAGAGAAGTACTTTATAAACGATTATAAATGGGTTCTTGATCCACAAGATGTATAATTTGAGGAAGCAGGAAACTCCCGTGGCACAAAAAGCTAAATTTCACAAGTAATTTCTGAAAGGAAAAAGGTGAGTTCTACAAAACAAACCATTTTTGAAATGGCATTATCTTAGAATGAAGGAAAATTTTACAACATTACTGCCTATGAATCAGCTTAAAGAAATGGGGGAGCATCAAACTGTAAGATGACCCATTTTAAAATAGAGACAAGAAACCGGAAGGATTCAATATGATCCAGTATTGTCTAAAACAACGCGAAGAGGAAATGAAAAATTGGTCGACGGTAAATGACTCGTTGCAAACACTAAAGAAGAAAATATATATCTTGTAAGATTGTTCAAACAAATTATGAAAAAACAGGTTAACCATATCAAACGTGGAAAGTGTTTTTAACATCGAAATCTTGCTGGCTAAAAACGACTTCCAAAAGATGGTTTAAAAAATCTCCTATCAGAATGAATGAACTATCCAAATGGAGCAAATCTTCGGCGAAGTGAAAATTACGAAACATTCCAATCAAGCTGCTATCATTACTGAAATGTGTAGAGGTGGTATTAGTGAACAAGAATTGAATTAAATTAGAGGAAAAAGCATGATATTTTCAGAGACAGTTCTTTCATTGAATTGCTTAAAAACAAATCGAAATGTCAAAGATCTAATTAAAAAATCAGCAGAATATCAAAGATTCGAACTTTCCAGGTGTAACTTGATCAAGAAAAGGCCATCACACATTCACAATAATAGAATCTATACCAAATGAATGAATAGGAGTATATTTCTTGGTTTTTGCTTAGAGAGAGTTGCTGATGATACAGTACCGTACCAAAACAGATAATTTGACGAATATTTTAGATTCAAATTGATCTGAAACGCTCTTTGATTGGGTTTGTGTGTGAAAACCATTGTTTTTTGTTTTCCAAATTGTTGAAGCTTAGTTTTTAGTCGAAATTTTTTGAGAAAGTAAAGATGGGGGAATGAATAGAAAGAATGGAATAGATATTCGTTGTACTTACCAAAGTGTTCATGTTGTTCAGTTGATATGAAACAAGTGATACGATTAACTGCAATTGCACCGTATTTTATATAGTGACCGATAACCTTGTCCACGCCCTAACAGGACACCTAGCAGTAATTCTCTGAACGCTTGCATGCACTCGGGGCGAGATTTGTTAGAAAAAATCGAACAAATGCGAAAAATCGCGTTCGAATTCCTTTGGCATTGCATCACGAATCGCAGATAGCGCTGCAGATCCGAGATGCAGTCTGGTGATGACTGGGATGGTTGTTGACCCAGCTGGATGACGATGTGGTCATGTTGTGGTGGAAGATATCCGTTATTTCGATTGCAGAGGTGCATCGCGAATGACATTTTGCTTATGGCTAGTTTGAGCCTAGCTCAGCCGGGGGTTCATTTTGGAGATTTAACGTATACGAATTCGATGTTGTATCTCTCTTCTACAAGTGGTGTCTGTATCGATCTATTTTACTCTAAACGTTTGAAAATATTTTTGCATGAACTCGAGAATAGACCCCCTGGGGTTGAATTCGTTTTTGGTATATGATCAACAAGAATCATTCCTAACCGACTTCAGAAAACGAGTATCAATTCGATATTCACACGAATATTCTCATATACCGGGTGTAACAGGATCATGGTACACCCCCCGTATCTCCGTTAGTTTAAAGGTAATCGATTGGAAGGACTACGCACACTTCTTATGCAAATCCTTATCAAATCACGTATTCCAATGAATATATAACAGATACACGTATACTTTCAATCTCCTCTGTATATATAACATAAATACATATTTCTCGAATTCAGCCGATTTTATCGGATATATCCAACATAGAAACTTTACTCTTCATACGATCCGACTCATGGCGATGATGTTTCATTCTAAAATTACTTTCATTTTTCATAACTCTGAAAAAGTCATGATTTACCCTGTATATTGTTCAAAAAAGGCTTACAAAACATACTGTGGCACTGGTCAAGTGTAATACTGTGGTGTGGATAAAAAATCCACTAAGATATTATCACCAATAATGCTCAGTTAATAATGGCCCAAAAGTGACATTTTACAACTTCAACAGTCTGTATCTCGTAAGCTATACATAGAATTATTGTGAGCCCACGGTAACTTTCGTTTAGAACCTCGAGTTCAACAACAATGAAAATTTGAACAATTTGACCGGAAGACTTTTTGCATAAGAAGTGTGCGTGGTCCTTTAACATATCCCGTATACATAATAATCGGCTGTTTTTGACGTACAAAAATTATATTTTTCACTTCCGGTTTTGCCGGGACTCTTATAACGACAAAATACACATTGGTCACAAGAAAATCAAAATTAATTGCGGAATGGTAAATTTCAAGAGCGGTTCGGTTTCAATATTTGGCTTGGAATACTCGGTCGTAGAATCATTGGTGCAATAACATTAGAAAGAACCTTGACTGGAGATAGATACTTTGGATTTATGCAAAATGAAATTGAGGACAGGTCACCTGAATTATCTGTTCACTTCCGACAGGGAATGTATTTCCCACAAGATGGAGCTCCACCCTATGGTTCAAGAATAGTTATATTCAACAGCAACTCGAAGAAAACGTAATTTCGACGAATGGTTTGTGCGATGGCCTCCAAGGCCACCTGATTTGACACCTCTTGATTGCAACTGCCATTACAACCCGCGAAGACCTGGAGTTGCGAGCGAGACGCGCAATTAAAAGTATAACGGCCCAGAAATTGGCGAACGTTCTTCAAGATACAGCTATGCGAGTTCAGAAGTGCCTTGACGTTAATGGACAGTATTTCGAACAACTGTTGTAATGTTTTGTGTTCATTTTTTCTATTTCGAAGCCATCTTAGTTACTCTCCAGCCTTAAATTAGAACAAAATTTTGTGAATTTTTGATATGATTCAGATTAGATTATTCAGAAAAGAAATGAATTGGGTGACAAACCTAGAATATTTATAGATTTGATGCTAGGGGGCAATGAAGTCATAACTTGCTCAGACATTTATTATTATAGTATGAGGAACTATTTTCACGTGTTGTATTTCAGTTTAACCCAGATAGCCCTACCGCCCTTTTAAAAGGACGCACTACTAACTGTTTCTTTCCAGCTAATTCTGCTACTGGAGTTCAGGTGGCAGCTGATCAACACAGGATATGAAGTGTTGAGAAGCCACCTAGAGTACAAGTTTCCGGTAACTGTAAGATTGCCGACAGTTAGACACGTGTGTTTGTTTGTTATTTCAGTGACCATTGATGATGAGTAAATCAAGGTAGGTGATTGTTATTGATAAGAGTAATTACAATCGATAAATTTAATTTCTAAGTAAACTAATGAAAAATGAATCTTTTCATTATGATAACCTCGAATTTTCATTTGAATTTTGCAAAATAAGGGGCAAGAAACAACACTGTCCTTTTAAAAGGACAGTAGGTCTATCCACTGCTATTGACTTTCTTTCTAGTTATTGAAAAAATCCGCTGACCCTTTCAGAGTTGCTGGCAGAATTGGAAAATACGAGGATGCTGTGCTTCCAGAACAAATAGTGATTTTCCTCCAGAAAATGCTAACGACGGTTATGATACTGATGAAGATTCAGGGCATGAGAACGTAGTTGAATTTAATAATTTACCTGGAGCACAACTGCTACCAGAAATTGAAGTTCAAATGTCATCAGAATTAGAAGAAGAACTTGGGCAGGCATGGGATAGTGACGACGACAAACCTCTATCAACATTCGTGGAAAGGAGACCAAAAAAAGTTAAAGATTTTCACTACGAAAAACAAGATTTGGTCGTGACGGATTTTGCATGTTGGGAAGTTCCATCATCTACGGCAATAAACCTTTCACCTTGCGACATTTTCTACTTAGTGGTTACGTGTCTTTACCACGAAAAAAGATGTATTGGCAAAATAGGGATGATACCAATAACAAATTAGTATGTGAAGCTATAGCGCGCGACAGATTTCAATATATTATGAGTAATATTCATGGCAACGACAATACACAACTAGATAAGGGAGATAAATACTCCAAACTGAGGCCTTTATTCGATATCCTCAAAAGAAATAAAAAAAGGGGTCCTTCAAAATCGCCTAAAAATTCGCATGAGTTTTCTCGTTATGACAGAATAGACCGTTCTGTACAACGAAAATCAGCGACGATGCGCTGTATGCCACAAAAAATCTAGTTTCATTTGTCGAAAGTGTAACGTTGGTTTACATCCAAAGGATTGTTTTGTAATTTATCATACAAATTAATTAATATCAATATTTTGCATTGAATCTATGATGGTAAAATAAAATAATTTTCATTAACATTAATTTTATCCCATAGTAGTGGATAGACCTACCGTCCTTTCAAAAGGACAGCTTGTCTAGGCCAGTCGGGAACATTTGAATTTTTTTCATTATTTTTTTGAGATACTACCCCCTTCATAAAACAAAAATCACAAGAAAAACTTTGAATTTTCTGAAAAAATTAGTTTCATGGCTGTATGGGTTAAGTTGAATGACATTGTAATTGAAAAAAAAGTTCTGAAACCTACCATTCACCCCCAACCTCCATTTCAAAAGACGATGATAATTTGGTGGTGGTTATTAAAAATAACATGACATATTTTGCAAGGAGACTGTATAACCCTGAGCCTAATGACCAAAAAGCAATTGTTCACGCTGATTCTGCTCATGCGTTTATTCTGGATTGCAGTCCTATAGCACACACAAAAGAAGGGGAGGGAGGTATACTCAAATAGGCTAAATAAAAAATTCATTTAAAAAGTAGTCAATGATTGATTTTCATCGTGTTTCAAAAAGGGGGTTACAGGTAAAGGGAA
Source organism: Chrysolina americana (assembly GCA_958502065.1). Classification (NCBI taxonomy): domain Eukaryota; kingdom Metazoa; phylum Arthropoda; class Insecta; order Coleoptera; family Chrysomelidae; genus Chrysolina; species Chrysolina americana. Next base: position 5,149,294 of record OY293421.1, on the reverse strand, counting down.
TATTTTGGAACTTTATTTGTTCTCAATCAAAATATCGTTCAACACAAACGGAAATAGAATACGTAAAAATGTTGTCTCCACCTATAATAACAAATCTATTCTTAGCAAGGTACTTCAATGCCCTCCACCATCAAAACTATAATTTTTTAGGTTAGCTACCCAATTAATTTTTATTCGAAATAACCTGCTTCATATTAAGAATTCAGAAAAATCCACCAACATTTTTTGTTAACAGCCCCTCAGAGGAAGGGGGGATAATCATAAAAAGTGCTATTTCACTAACTCAAACATTCATCCGATAATAGACTAAAATGTACTAGAGAATATTTTTACGTTTCCTTATAGGGCCGAGATGGTCGTGATGGTAGAGCGCTTGTCTCTTAACCTAAGGGTCATGGTTTCGATTCCCAGCATGGTCATCGGTCTCGTGCATGGCATCACACGTTAAAAGGTAAGGGCTGCGTCTTCCCATACTTACGATTCCTGTTGAAAACAGTAATTCTTGCGCCCCTTAATTCTAATTTTGAGTGCATTGTCGAAACAAGGATAAAATTGGTTGCGATTGTCACAAAAAGCCATTCAGAATAATATACAATATATTTACATAATAAATAATAACCACTGAACAACTGATATCAACTCCTATGTGGTAAGGTAAGTAACAACATCCGGCACTCCGTCATCTCTTATGGGTACTGCAACAGCTGGTCCATAGTAATCACGAGAGGGTCTGGAAACGATCAAAGGCAGAGGTATCATAGGCTGACGAACAGGTGCTCTGAGAGTTTCCTTAGCCTCGTAGATTTGACAATGGGCCATAGAGATGAAGGCTACGACTAGGAGAAATACCTGGGGAAAATTCGAATGCAATACTTCAATAAGGGACTTAATGGGTAAGTGAGTGAGTCAGCAAGTGAATGAAAGGGTAAGTAGGTTGGTTAGTATGTCAGTAACAATAATAATAATCATATTGCTTCTTAAAACATCGTTTTACAGCAAGAGTTAGGTAAGAGGAGAAAAGAAAAAATTACAAGATTTTATCAAAATGAAATACAAAAAAATACATTATCGTATTTTAGAAAAAAAATATAAATATATGCATATATAAAAAGTAAGCTTACTCATTATGAATGAAAGATCTTAGCCTCAAAATATTCCATAGAAAACTAGATATTATATTAGTATCATCTAAAGAGACTGCATCTAAGGAGGAAAGTAGGGATTCCCAGGATTCTAGAGATTTACATTTCGGTTTCATAACATTTTAAATGGGGCATTCAAACAGAATAATAATATGAAAAATAGTTTCAGCATCGTGGCGATTGCAAACTGTGCATATCTCGTTACGGTCAATCAGATGCGACAACCCATACAAGGTGAATTTAATTTTGAAATTATTCTCTAAACGCAGTTGGGCTATGGTACGGGTAACCTGTATCGGAAGTTGGAGCAGCAAGTAGTTTTTCGGTCTTTTTGAGGGAGTAGAATTAATGTAGAGTTGTAAAAAGGTGCATCTTTGTAAGAGAGAAATATCAGCATTGAAAAGTTTATCATAAAAGCTGGACAAAACTTTTTTTGTTTCAAATTCACCAAGACGAATGTCATTATTTCATATGTCCTCAGCACCAACAAAAACAAAACATGATTTCAGCTGACTGGCCCAGTTGCATTTTGCATCGGTGGAACTCAGTAATTTTAATTGTTGTCTGAAACACAGTTTCGATAAACGGTTATCGTCCATCCTTAGGATTTTTTGTAACCACTTCAGCGACAATTTGAATATATTGTAGGCATATTTGACTCTGCCTGTTTCAACTCGCACAACGTAATCAGGAGAGTTATTATGAACAAGGAGTATTCTTTTGATAAATGATATTTGAACCCTCTCTAACATGTCAACATATCTTAGACCCCAAACCGGCAAGCAGTTCGACATAGTACTTAAGTGAGTAGGAGACCAAGTAAGTTAGTAGGTGAGTTAGTAAGTAAGTAGTAAAGGTTGGTTAGTACATGAGGGCGTAAGCCAGTACGTAAGTGAATATGTTTGTCAGTAAATGAGTAAGTGCGTAAGTAGGCGAGAGAGTAGGTGATTTAGTGAGTCAATAAGTGAATGAGAGACTGAGAAAGTCAGTAGGTAAGTAGGTGAGTGAGCGAGTAGGCAAGCAGTAAGGTTGGTAAGCAAGTGAGGCGTAAGCTAGTACGTAATTGAATAGGTCAGTCAGTAAATAAGGAGTTAGTAGGAAGATGGGTAAGTAGGTAAGTAAGTAAGTCAGTAAGTGAGTGGGAAACGAAGTGAGTAAGTATGTAAGTTTGTGAAAAAGTGAGTAAGTAAGCATTGACGTTAGTAAGTAAGTGAGGAAGTAAGCTAGTACGTAATTGGATAGGTAAGTGAGTCAGTTAGTGAGTAGGAGACTAAATAAGTGGGAACGTAATTTAGTGAGTAGGCGAGTATGTAAACAGTAGGGTTGGTAAGAAGTAAATGAGGGCGTAAGCTAGTACGTTAGTCAGTCAGTCAGTCAGTAGTAGGTCAATCAGTAAATTAGTGAGTGAGTATGTAGGAGAATAGGTAGGTGAATTAGTAAGTCAGTATGTAGAAGACCAAGTGAATAATTAGGTGAGTTAGTGAGTAATCAAGTAGGTAAGTATTGCGGTTTGTAAGTGAGGGCTCAAGCTAGTACGTAAGTGAATGGGTTAGTCACTCAATGAGTAAGTAAATGAGGGAGTATTCACTGGATACACAACATGAAATTATAATACAGTGCGGCTTTTGATAGTCCCCTCCTGTTAACTTCTGAACGGTTTGGCGTAAAAACAAAAAAAAAATCGTTTGGAGGGTTTCACATCAACTGAAAAATTTTAAATGGCGTGAGGGATAATTCAATTCTCTTTCCAACCATCTAAAATTTTTAGATTTTTGTTTATACGTTTTTTCACAATATGCTTTTGAAATGTCAGAATAAGTGCGGATCTGAATCCCTTTTCTCACCTGACCACGATAACTCATGAATTGTTTGATGTAATATAACGAGACAGAAATTTTTTTGAATGGAACAAAATTCAAAATATTTTCAGATGGTTGGAAAGAGAATTGAATTATATTTTCAACTATGTGACATATGACCCCCATGCCTTTTAAAATTTTTTGGTTGATGTGCCCCCCGCTCCATCTATCGAGCAATCAAAATATGTTTTATTTCATGAAGAAGTATCGCTGAAACCCTCCAAACTGTTTTTTATGTTTGTACGTCAAACTGTTCAAAATTTAACAAGGGAGAAATATTAAAAGCCGCAATGTCTAGTTGCAGTACATCTTATTCTTACACAACATAAGCGTGTTCACTTTCTTTACTTTCAGTTGAGATTTATTTATTTTGAAGTTCTCGCTTCAAGATGTCGTATAAATCTGAAATGAGAACAAGTATCTACAAGTTGGTTGGACGGGTGCTCAAAACTGAAATCTGTCGGATATTACAGAGTGCAAACATTTCGCCCAGAACCAATTATAGAACAATAGCGGAGTGCGAGAAGGGAAAACCATGTGTAAATCTTCCAAAAAGTGGAAGACCACATGCATTTAGTGCACAGAGGTCAGAGAGATTGGTGCAAAAAGCAAAAAGACAGTTTGGAATATCAACTAGGAGACTGGCTCGTCGTTCTTTTAAGATTACGATATCGTTGGAATTTAGGAGGAATATTCTGGAATATCGAAAGAGACGTGAGTGCCCCGAATACTCTCAAGCGCAACCCCTTCGTACTCCAAGATGCTGTCGTCAACTGAGACGGGTACACTTTGTCAGTGAAAAAATCACCATTTTAGATGATGAAAAGAATTTTACTTTCGGAAATGAAAAGAAACAATGGATTTTATACGGACAACGTAGAGGATTGCACTGACAATGTGGATATAAACATAAAGCAAAATTTGCAAATGAAATCCTTGTCTGATGCGCAATTTCTAACAGGGGTGTATTACGACCTTTTGAAGAAAGAGTAAAGGGTGAAGCTTTGAATAGTCTGCAATATATTAATATCTGCTTTTCCAACTTACTTCAATTTATCCACGAACATCATGCTAATGACGATATCATGTTTTGGCCTGACCTAGCATCATGCCAGTACTCAAGAGACACCCAAAACAGGCTTAAACAACACCACACACCTTTCGTTTCCACCAAAGACAATCCTCCAAACTTTCTGCAGGCTCGCAGGATTTTTGGGCTGACGAGGAAGGTTTATCATGGAGGCTGGGAAGCCGAAGATGAGGAACAATTAAGACGGCGAATTTACGAAAAACTGGGAAAAACTAATGTGAATTCCGTCCAGGATCTCATGAGAGACATTCGAAGAAATTTGCGTCTGGTAGAGCAGAATGGGCCACCATTCGATAGTATAGTTCAGTTTGGTATTGAGTTGTAATTTATGATAACTAGATGGTGTTCAAATCAATTTCTTAATAAAAAAAAACGATAAATATTTTGTGCCAAAACTTTAAGAACATACGTTAGTATCACGAAGGACATTGAACACCACAATGGATATTGAACATCACGATGGACCCTGAACACCACGATGGACATTGAACATCGCGATGGACATTGAACACTACGATGGACACTGAACTACATCCGCCAGATATTTGCGATATTCTTTGAGGATAATAATAAACCAAATGCTTTTTGTAATCGAAAGGCAGAGTAAATGTTTCTCAAGGTTTGAGTTTGTTATCCCTCATCAGTGCTAGGGTTGCAGCGACATAAACTCAGAAGTTTGATATCAATTTTCCGAGTTATACCTATCGAGAAACGAAGATATAATCGTAGTTCTAAACCGATGCTTCTTTATCTAGTACTTAAACCAAGAAACAACCGAATTGAGTGAACTCTTGCATCTTGAAGAGGTATCAGTTAATATTGCTGTTCGAGCGGTATAATGAATGCGAACGCAGTAAAAGAAAATATCTTGATAGGTGTCTTTGATGTTAATATTACTATAACCATAATAATTTATGAATTGAGGAATTATTCCAATGGATGATAGTATATATTATGAGGGTGGCGTAGCTATGCAGTTTAGGTCTTCAGCCGTTGTAACTTGTGATCGCATCTGACTGAAGTTCGGGACCACGGTGCGCGAGAATTTTTTTTGAGTGCATCAGTTCATTTATTCTAATCTACATAGATGAATGAATAAAAAACTGCAGTAAATTTTTCAAATTCAGTACTTACCAAATATTTCATGATGGTTCTCAAACAACAGCTATTCTGGATAAACCTAAGATTTTATGAATGATGAGGAATTCCAGTCAGTTTATATAGCAGTTTAATTCATCGGCCTTGTGACGACGTCAATTGCTAATTTTTTATTCTGAATTTAATTATTGACTTACGGTATTACCATTTCTGGTTGACATAGTCTTCCTTGTGGATACTTTCAATTAAAATATCGGAAATGAAGAAGGATTTATGACACTACATCAATAAATATGACACCAATCAGCTTTATAATCTGCTTGGATGTGTTGAGTGATTATAAACTGGTTTCGGTATCGATTCTGAAACTAAAAGTGTTGCAACTAATAGTCTAAGAGCCAGTGGCTGGCTACCTGTATGTATTTGAGCAGACCTGGTTTTTGGCACAGTAAGTCCTTTATACCTACCATACATGAAATGGGGACTCACTAAGCCCAGCGAGGTGACCGTGGTTAGTGCGCAGGTAAGAAAAGAATGAAAATTTGGCCGAATCCAAAATTAATTATTATTGATATTTAAAAATAACAATGGCTGACCATTATCGCGCTCCTAGCACTGTGGCAGACAACTTTGAAAGTAACAAAAAGTATATAATTTTGAAAGTACTTGAGCAGGTCTGCCATTGATGTATTCTGTTTATTGTACTCTTATGAAGTTATATTTATAACGGCAGAAGTGTCTTACGTGACATAACATCAATAGCCATTGGATTGGTCCTCCCCGACCTATGCATTTTGGAGGAAAATTTTGTTCAAGATGGTTCCGAACCTAAGATAGTGTGCAGGTGCATCATCCAATTGAAAATATATGTCATATTGAATCGCCAGTAGAATATGCTGAAGTAAGTTGGGTAGATCACCTTGTAAAAAACGTAAAAATATGTCCCCGGTTGAATGCTCCTCGAAGAAAAACGGCTCTAAAGCGTAATCATGGAATATACATGGAGAGCCTGTAAATTTTCCTATTGTAGAAAATACATGAATGGTCCATGTAGAAATTTTATTATACCGTAGCAACGCCATATTTGCACAATACAAATAAATAAAAGAACTATGACGTACAAATTACCCCGAAAAGAAAAATATATAATCTGACGATTTCGACAAGCCGAAATAACAAAAATTCGTCGATAAAGTCTAATATGCGTGCAGCTGCCAGTTGCCTATATTTCCCTCTCCGCGTTACTATTTCTCTCTCACTCTTTCTCCATCTATTTGGCTTGGCCAAACTTAAATTTTGAACCGATTCGTACCGGAAGATTTTGAGAAATCTCAAAAAAAAAACTGTGTTTTTTTAATTACTTTGAAACGGCTCGATTTCAAAAACTAAACAGCTCTTAATATCAAAGAATCACGTCGATCGCCGCCAATCCTGTCAAAATCGGTTGATTCGTTCGTGAGTTACCGTTGTCGAAAGAAAACCGAAAAATGTGTTTTTTCGGAATCACTCTGAAATTTCTAGTTCGATCAATTCAAACTTAAAGATTCTTCATGGAGATTGAAAAACTGCGTCGAATGCCGCCAACCGCGTGAAAATCGGTTCATTTATTCAAAAGTTATTGCGGTTTGAAAACTCAAAAAATTGCATAAACTTCTATCAGACTTTTGAGCTCGGAGGGCTCATAATGACACAAAAATCATATCTTTGAGCTCGGAGAGCTCACAAACAAAATAAGCGAAATGTTGAGCACTTAGGTATGGAGTTAGCGGGAAGTTGCAGGGATGGCATTTAGGGTCAACCGTTTTCCTAATTTTATGTTGTTGTTTAGGCGAGTCCCTCTAGATAATCGTCAGTTTAGGAGACAGAACATCTAGGACATAAAGATGAACCATATATATCTTAATCTGACGCGCTTGAGTATTTCAAAATGGTGATTTTTTTTCGTATTATAATAATGGCCGCGAGTTTGCGTCACATTGACAACGTCAGATTATCGCAAGGGAGCTTTTTTTTAGGTTCAGTCAACACCTCCTAAGAAAATCTGACGCTCTCGAATAATTATTTTTTTCAATTTTCAACCCTTACCTACGACCACCCCTATGATGCAAACTATCAAATTAACATACGTACATTATTAAAAATACGTAGGACATTGATGCTATCAATATCTGACGTGCTCGAGTATGTCCATGCGACATTTTTTTTGACAAGTTTGAAAATTTATAGCCGATTCCCCCACTAATTAAAAGGTATACATTTCATAATTTTTTTTTTCTTCTTATTATCTAAGCTTTGCTACCCAATAGCATCGTGGGCTCTTGTACTACTACACTGTAACCTGTATTCCAAATTTGAGCTGAATATCTCAGAAACTGCAAGAGTAAAAAAAGCTAAAAAAAACTTGAAATTTCGAAACCTTGATTTTTTTTACATTTCACTGTTCGATCGTCTTCCAATGTTTCTATATGTAGTCTCTTTTCCATTCATCACCAAAATGTGGACCTGTTTGTGATTTTTATAGCCTTTACCTTTGGGCACATTTTCATTTCACCAACAATTATCTGGAAATACAAGCAATACCACAGAGAGATGAATCTTCCCATGTATAATTTATTGATGACTGGTCTCAATATTGATATGGCAAGGCCTGATAGATATTTCTTCCAGTGTACAGTACAATGAACCTACCTGCTCACCTTGAAGGTCTGTGTACTTGAGTTAAATGTTCACTTCCATCAAAATTAGAAAATTAATCATCAATTAGCTCTTTTCCGGATATCTGTGATGTTCTCAGTTTGACGGCATATTGACCTTCTCATTCGATCATCTATTTCTGAGTACATTGTACATTGCAGAAGTAGCAAAAAAGGAAAGCTATCTGTAATATTAGAGAATGAGAATTAAAAATTCAGCATTCAATAAACACAACTTTACTACCATCTACGTTTTACTATTAGACTACTTTTTGATATAAATATTTTAAGCTAATGGCTGATGTTACCCCTAATAAAGGGTTGGAACTTCTAATAAGTACTTCTGTAAGATAAGAACGCAATTTTTCGTAAACTGCTCGTCAAAAAATAAAAAGTCGGGGTATCATTGGAAAAAGAATTGAACGCCAATCAAAATGATGTGCCACTTGATTCCCCTTCTCATTTGAAATTCTGAGGGTAACATCTACCCCTCCTAGGGGGTTGAACCACGAGTGCTATAAATATTCCTTGAATGTGACCCCTTCGAAAATAAAATTGACCTGATTGTCGATTCCTCGTATTATTTACTGGAAGAAAGATATTAAGGGTGGACCGTTTTCAAATCGACACCCTAGATGTTTTTCGTAACCATTGCGTCTAAAACTCATTGAATATCTCAGGTTGGAAGTATATTTGTATTAAAATTCGTTGCTAGAAACAACATCACACATGAATACTTTTATTTGGAAAATTGTTTAAGAAACCTTGTCCTGATGAGAAATATCGAAATATCTGTCATCAAGTTTTGAGGTTTGGGGCAGTCCACTCCTGACTCTGTAGAAAAACAACTGACTCACATTATGACACATCGAATACATTCATTTGTTTCATCAATCATCGATATTTGGTTTATATCTTGTGAAGTTATCAGGGAAAACAATTTTCATTTTGTCAAAGGGCTCGTAACTAAGAAAAAAAGGATTTCAGCAAAAAAAAAGTTTTATGAAGTACTGGTGATGTTTTTACCCCATCTGTACATTCTCGAAAGAACAAGGGGAAGTCCTGGGACACTCTGTATAATACAGGAATCGAGTGCAATTTTCATAATATGGATTCCGATAACACTCAAAGTTAGTACTCATCTAGGGTGGAATAATCTATCCCAAGCCTGGTAGTTTGACCACATATGATGTGAAACGTTTTATTTACATTTTCCATTGAAAACAATTATTCTACTACCTTCCTAGAAAACTAAAGATGGAAGGAAAATGGTACTTTTTCTCTTGCCGGGAAAAATGTTCCTCCATCTTAGTTTTTCAATACTTTCACTTGAGCAAGATTTTTTTACCTCATCTGTTTGATCAAGATTCATGGAAATAAAATAAAATATATATATATATATATAAGCGTCTATTTTAATAAAATAATATAATACACGATATGAAAAACTTAACGAATTAAATTAATTGAACAGTTTGTCAAAATATCAACCACTTCTTCTAGAAATATCGTTTGACAGAAGATTTACATAAAGTACCATTTATTTCTCATATAAAATCTGAAAAACTGATGAAAAATATAGGTTGCCATTCAAAAAACCAAAGTTTGGACCCGCCCAGAACAAACTGAACACCCTGTGTGAGTGCCATCATTTTCATTTTGTCCAGCCACAAAATAGTATCATTTAGAATCATCCATCTATTTATTACCATGATGGAAGACCACGCCCTTGTTGATTGGCTATGTATGATTCAAACTTGAAGTAATATCAGAAAAATCAAACATAACCCACGTGACAATTTTGTATTACTTGTAACAACTGCCACCATGGATAATAATTGAATGTATGACATATCCACTTTCATCGACCTTTCCGATACTTATTATTAAAACCATGCTATTAAAACGAGCACCAACATTATCAATGCTCGATAAATAATTCTATAAAATTATTACTATTACTGAGAGCAAATTGCTGCATATTAGGTATGAACAGTAATAAAAACGTATGCTAAGTTCTTTGTGTTACGAGTACTCTCTTGACAAAATGTTATACTGGATTGAATTTGTTATTTTTTTTAGTCTTCAGGAGAATTGTTCGAACTATTGAAGATAGCCAAAACACTATTGTACAACAAGTCAGATACAATAAATACAAACAGTACTTGTCAAAAGTCCAACCCCCCTTCCCCTTATCTTTCGGACGTTTATACTAAAACGCAGAGGGCGTTGCAATGCAATATGAATTTTCAATTGATGTAATTTTGAAATTGTGGGAATCTCATAGAACATCATATTTTTTTAATGAAATCAACCAGTTTTGAGTGATTTTCGATTTTATGATTTGAAATTAGGAAACATGGACCAATAACTTTCACATAGAAAAACTCTATATTCTGTGATGGCGTTTTGAGAATCTGAAGTGAAGATCTCACAACGTGAATCTGTGAATGTGAATTTACATCGTGTGAATTATATTAATAATAAATACTTCCAATAGATCTTGACGTGGATTTTGTCCCGATAAGTTATCGCTTTTAAACAACTCTTCAAGAAATATCTAACGTTTCTGATCAGCAGCAACATGGAACATCTCCAGGAATTTATGATGGAAGTAACTTTTCAAACTTTACTATCAATTATTATTCCAGTAAATGAGATTGTTTTATGATGAATAATCAGTTGATAATTGACTCTGTTAAAAATAAATCGTTCAAAAAGTAATATTTCATGTTACGGTGAAAAAAAGTAAACATTTACGCATCAATAGAGATGGAGAATGTCAAGTTGACAGGGATTTCTTTAATTTCTCGAAATCCACCAATTAACAGTCATTTTCAATGATAAAAACATATAAATATGCATCTTGCTTTTGATCAACTATACCGTAAAGGTAACTGACAACAGTCACTGTCAGATTATTTCCGAGTTCTCTCAAAACAACGTCGTTTCAAAATCGCAAGATCTGGTCAAGAATCATCAGAAAATATCGCTAAAACTGTATAGAATATTATTCCAAACAGTACCGTAAACAACCAAAAGTCAATGTGGAAACAGTTTGAAATATTTTCAAAGAATCATTATGAACTTAAAGAAAATACTTTGAATGAAGAACATGGATCAGTCATGAAAGATTGGGCTTTAATATTGAAGAGATCCTGATGGTAAAGAGTCAGTGAGGAAAGTATGAATTTGGAAATTTGTCATCAAATTTAAGGCAGAGAATGTGTATGAAATATTTCGCTGGTAAACTTCTAATATCTCATGTGAGTGGTTAATTTTTTATTCTTTTGTGGCGAATAAAAAAACTTGTGGATTCCATTTACTCAATTAGTATTCAAGATAATCTGATAAGCAATATTTCGGGATCACTTTTTTGGGTGTAGACAAGGTTATGGGTGTAACAGATTTGACTAGGTATAAAATGTCACAAATTCGAGTAAATTGCATCAGTTGTTCTATCAGCTAATCCAAAACCACTCAAAGCATCATGAACTCCTTGGTAAGTTGCACAACAATGAATATCCATTAGACTATAGTCCATTAATGGACCGAATCGATACAAGAAAGCGATTAGAACAATTCAATTGAAGGATATCATAGCAAACTATATTAGATGAATTAGTCATCTGATATTTCTATGAAAACATATCGCATAAAAATACGTTTCATTTCTTTATGAGTTATTTTTAAGGGCTCCATGTTCAATTAGATGGCTTCCTTTGTTTTGAGAATGTAGTAACATTTCCATATTTTTTTTCCACAAAATTTATTTGAATTTCACTGGAAAAATGGATCTGTGTTCCAAAAAATTATTGAATACTCAGTACAATACAGGAATTATACAAGAATAGTTTTTTTGCAGACCATATTTCTCCTTAAACTGGCAGTAGTTAAATGAGCATTCAAAAATAGGACCATAAATCTGAAATATATGTTTCGTAAGCTTTTTATATTTTTTATACAGAAAAATTACTAAGCCACCTTAACGAGTAGTGCTTTCTGAAAAGAAAGTCATTCGAAACTACGGGCTACAACTTCTTGGACAAGGTGAATGATGGATATGAGAATTTCCATAAAAAAGCGTTCGAAATATGGATATTTCCAATTTCCTGACATGATCTGTTGGAGCTTCTCCAGAACTAGATCCCACTAAATATATTCACTTTTTAAAATCGATCAACGCCGCCCAAAATACGAAGTTGCGGCAGTTTAAATAGCACACACTGTATGTGTACCTTATATAATCATTCAAAAATAAAAAACATTCAGAATTTGAAATTTGAATTATAGCAAACCATCAATATACAAAGAATATAGTCGCACATAAACTTTTATTAAAAGAATAAGTAACTACAAATATATATGTATGATTTATTTTGAATAAACATAATTTATCCCCAGCATCTTATAAAGTTACAAAGTTTCTGTTTACAAACTTCTTGTAGAGGCAAAAAACACTCAATATTTTTTCTTGATCCATATGGCTATAACAAAATGAATAACTATCATATCAAAAATTATCCTGAAAACAAAGCCATGAATTTTGCTAGCAACTTTCAACTTCCGAATCAGTAGGTATCAACTTTTTATTATATTTTCAAAGACTTTGTAAATGAATTTCAATGCTGTGACTAATGAAAAATCGATTCAAATGGACGAAATCAGTATCCTTTATGAATTTCAAGTAGATCGACAAAAAAAAGTCGCTCGAAAATAGTTAAATCATAAAAAATATAAAAATATTAGATGAAATTGCGTATGCGCATTTGTATGCACATAAAACTGAATTTTACGAAAATTAAAAGAGAAATCGCGAAAACGAAATTTTGGAGATAAATAACCTCTTTTAACTCTGAGTAAACTTCTCAACTCGAAAACGATTGAAGATAGAGCAATTCTGCGAACGCCAATCGATTCAGAATAATGAAGTTGGGATATTCCTAACAAGCTCAAAATATTAAATTATTGAATTTAGACTCATAATATCACAAAAAAATAAAATTATCAGATTTACTTGAAATTGCAAAGGCGCATATGTATTAAAATGAAGGAAGGATACAATTTCACAAAAATTGATATAAAAATAAAAAAAACAATATTTTGGAGACAAATGACCTCTTTCAACTCTAGATAAACTTTTCAACTAGAGAAGAATTGAAAATAGAGCAATTCTGCGAATGCCAGTCGAATCATAATCATGGAATGAGAATACCATGTGAATTTCACCAAAAAGTTACTAGTTAAATGTTATGAAGGGTAGGCCCCCTAAAAATCATAAGAAATACAAAACATCAGATTCACTTGATATTGCGTGTGCGCATATGTGAGCATATGAAAAAAAAGTTGAATTTTACGAAATTTAATAGAAAAATTACGGAAACAAAATTTTGGAGACAAATGACCTACCTCTTTCAACTTAATATGAACTTTTCAACTCGAGACCAGTTGAAAATAGAGTAATTCTGCAAAAGTCAATCAATTCAGAATTATTTCAAGTCGATCGACGAAAAAAGTATTACTCGAAAAAAGTCCCACATTCATTTTTGATATTTGGAAATTAGGAAATAAATATTTTCATAAAATTTCAACTTGAAATTGCAGAGGTTTCTCAGAGAGCCTATAAAACATTTAATTGAATACAAATCTTTTTAAAATATGGTGAGCATATTCAAAAAAGTTAAAGTTAACGAAAAATTATAAAAATCTAGTTCTGGCAGGAAATTACCACTCTTAACTCCAGATGAACTTTTTACCACGAGAACGGTTGTAAAAAATACCAGGAAAAGTCCTACAAAACTCATAAAAATACAAAATCGTCTGATCTACTCACAACATCTGCAAAATTTCAAAATAATTCCAAAATATTTTATTTGTATATGCTCAAATACAAAGTATAGCCATACAAAGGAATAGAGGGTCAAAAATCGTGAAATTGAATTTTCGAAAGTTAATAAAACCCGAGAGCTTGAAAGCTCTCGGGTTTTATTCAGAACATAAATCTCCGAATTCAACTCGATAAATTTTCAAACAAAATCGTTTTCGTTGATATTGAAAAATGTATTCGCTGATTAACGAGGTCTTGTTATATAACTCCCAAAAATCTCCACAAAATCAACATTTTCCAATTGAAATGACGTTCATATTAAAAAATACGGGCTGATTTCTCATTTTTGAGAGACTCACATATAATTAAAGTCAAAATAATGCAATAGGTATTCGATTTAGAATGAAATGGAATTTTCTGAATTATTATTTTGATAAAAAAAATCGCAAGGAAATGTATATCGGTGAGCTGATTCCGAATTATTATGAAAAAATCAGCGGGAAATGGCCCCTCTCAACTCATCAACAAGAAAACGGTTGAAGATAGAGCAATTTTGCGAACGCCAATCGATTCAGAATAATGAAATTAGTAAATTGTTCAATAGAGCATATAATTTTTAAAAATCATCAGACTTTTCAAATATCGTTTCTCGAAAAAAAATACAAATAAGCGACTGAATGTATACAACTGTAGTTCAGCTTATCAAGAGGAACTGTAGATAAAGTGGCAAAAATACACAAAAATTACTATTAGTTTTTCAATAGAAATTTTACACAGGGCGAATTTAAACCTTAATATATTATTTGAATACATATTTTGATAATTTCCTTTCTCACAGGCAATTGTAGCTTTCTTCGCCACTTTGGCTGCCACCAATGCTGGATACTTCGCTCCCTCAGCAAGGATCATCCAAGGGCCCAGCAGCAGGACCACAGTCGCAGGACCTGACGGCAGCGTGATCTCTTCTGTAGCACCAGGAGGACAGATCATCGCTGAAAATCACGCAGGATACGTCGCCCACAGCTCCCCAGTCGTCGCCGCCCCTGTCGTATCCGCTTACGCCGCCCATGGCGCCTATGGTTTCCCTGCTTACACGGCCTACTCCTCCCCTGTGGTGTCCGCCTATGCTGCCCCTTCAGTAGTCGCCAGTGGCGTAGTAGCTCAAAGATCTGTTGATACAGTAGTTGCTGGTCCATCCGGAACCATCGCTACCAGCAAGACTGTCGCCTCCCCCGCATATTACTCCGCCCCAACAGTGTATGCCGCCCATGGAGTTCATGGACTTTACTATTAATTGTTAGTTCAGTGTTTGATTGATTTTCTCCGCATATGTAATTGATTAATTAGAAATTTATCATTATTCCAGTCTATCACCCCCAAGAAGTAATTTCGTCTATCAAAAACTACCTAATTAACGAGTTCTCTATAAGTGGCATATGTGCCAGCAACAGCTGGATACTTCACGCTGGAACATATATTACTCTTTTCGTCGTATACAATTTTGTTGATTGGAGAAGTTGGAGGGTAGTTAAACTTCAAGCAACTCGTTAAACTTGAAATTATTAGTATTTTTGCAGTGGATCGATATCATATGCCACAAATTATAAATAAAAAATGTTTGTAAACGATTCCGGCATCAAAAATGATCCTGCTGACCTGCATATACTGGGTGGACCAACAAAAGTTTCCATTTGAGTACACAAAAAAATTGTGAGATTCTGTGAAAAATACCAGAACAAATCGATTTTTGATTCGATGTGGGGATATGAGTGTAGTGAATTCAGGAATATGTGTCCCCTGAAGAAGGCGATACCCAAACGAATTATTAGACCATGAGTCAAGTTATGCACCTTTTGTTTTTCTTCCATTTCACTTTACAAATACTTTTGATATTCAAACTCGACTCGTAGAATATCCATAATATTCTAAATATAATATTCAGCCCTATGCTGTATCACTTCCGTTAAAAATAACGTCACTGTTATCCGCCATTTCCCTTATTTTGCTATTGCTTGGTAATTTTGGTAACTTGGTTTTAACGGAAGTGATACAGTATTGGGATAATTGGTATGTTGTTTGAAAATTTGTTTATAAATAAAATAGAAATTTAGCCATAACAATATACAGGGTGGCCTAGTGAATACGGAACGACGCCGAAATATTTTGTGCATATTTTCAACTGTGTTACTTCAAGCATCTTGTAGATGGGTTAGCTCCAACTCTCAAATATTGAATGGGATTAGGGATCAAGTAATACTGCATTGTAAAGGTCATTGTATTATGTTTTCAATGCTTCTTAGTTTTCTTAATTTGTTGCAATAGATTTCGGAAAAACACGTTCAGAACAATAATCGGATGAGAATCTAAAACTATGCTTGTTTCATTCCCATCATTATTTCTCATCTTGTAGTTAGTACGGGATGTATCTAAGACTGACGCCTGTTCGTTTGGTAAAATCCTATCATTTCCATCAGAAAAATGTATCTAACATTCTCATTTGCCTTGTTCAACGAAAATAATATCATTATTATTTTTACTAATTTATAATTGAAACATTGTGGTCCAAAAGTCTGCTGTAAAAAAGACAAACTATCAAGTTACCAGATAAATATTTTTTGCAATATTAATAATTACTTCTTACCATTAGGAAAATCATAACCTGTTAGAAGGAAACTCGGTCAAGATTGATGAAACAAGTATACACGAATAATTTCAAGTCGATTGACGAAAAAAAATTATCCGAATAAATCACAAGGGGTCCGAAAATTCATAAAAAATACAAAATTATCAGATTCACTTGAAATTATAAGCAATTATACGCAATGCTGATTCCAAAAATATATGATTTGTTTATGCTCAGATACAAGGTACACCAAGTAAGGGAAATAAGACGTTAAAATTTCCCCCTCTCAACTCCAGATGAACTTTTCAACGTACAAACGGTTGAAGATAGAACAATTCTGCGAACGCCAATCGATTCAGAAGGATTTTATTAGTATACTCCGTGAAATCAAGTTGATCGGCAAAAAAATAAAATTACTCGATAAAAGTCAATAGTCCAAGGGGTAGACCCCAAAAAATCATGAAAAATGCAAAATTATCAGACTCACTTCAAATTCAAAATATTTACGCAAAATTTCATGCTGATTTCAAAAGTATATGATTTGTATATGCTCAGGTGCAAGGTTCAGGATGCAAGGGGAATAAAACGTCAAAAATTTCCCCTCCCAACTTCAAAACAGCTTTACAGCGTGCAAACGGTTGAAGATAGAGTAATTATGCGATCGCCAATCGATTCGGGATGATGAAATTAGTATACTCTGTGAAATTCAAGTTGATCGGCAAAAAAATAAAATCACTCGAAAAAAGTCAAAAGTCCCAAGGGGTACACCCCAAAAAATCACGAAAAATGCAAAATTATCAGACTCATTTGAAATGTGCACTATATACGCCAGATTTCATGCTGATTTCAAAAATATATGATTTGTATATGCTCAGGTGCAAGGTTCAGGAAGCAAGGGGAATAAAACGTCAAAAATTTCCCCTCCCAACTTCAAAACAGCTTTACAGCGTGCAAACGGTTGAAGATAGAGTAATTCTGCGAACGCTAATCGATTCAGGATGATGAAATCAGTATACTCTGTGAAATTCAAGTTGATCGGCAAAAAAATAAAATTACTCGAAAAAAGTCAAAAGTCCCAAGGGGTAGACCCCTAAAAATCATGAAAAATGCAGAGTTAACAGACTCACTGGAAATTTGCACTATATACGCCAAATTTCATGCTGATTTCAAAAATATATGATTTGTATATGCTCAGGTGCAAGGTTCAGGATGCAAGGGGAATAAATAAAACGTCAAAAATTTCCCCTCCCAACTTCAAAACAGCTTTACAGCGTGCAAACGGTTGAAGATAGAGTAATTCTGCGAACGCTAATCGATTCAGGATGATGAAATTAGTATACTCTGTGAAATTCAAGTTGATCGGCAAAAAAATAAAATCACTCGAAAAAAGTCAAAAGTCCCTAAAAATCATGAAAAATGCAGAGTTATCAGACTCACTGGAAATTTGCACTATATACGCCAAATTTCATGCTGATTTCAAAAATATATGATTTGTATATGCTCAGGTACAAGGTTCAGGATGCAAGGGAAATATAACGTCAAAAATTTCCCCTCCCAACTTCAAATCAGCTTTACAGCGTGCAAACGGTTGAAGATAGAGTAATTCTGCGATCACCAATCGATTCAGGATGGTGAAATTAGTATACTCTGTGAAATTCAATTCGATCGTCAAAAAAATTTAATTACTCGAAAAAATTAAAAAATCTCAAGGGGTAGACCCCAAAAAATCACAAAAAATGCAAAATTATCAGACTCACTTGAAATGTGCACTATATACGCCAAATTTCTTGCTGATTTCAAAAATATATGATTTGTATATGCTCAGTTTCAAGGTTCAGGAAGCAAGGGGAATAAAACGTCAAAAATTTCCCCTCCCAACTTCAAAACAGCTTTACAGCGTGCAAACGGTTGAAGATAGAGTAATTCTGCCAACTCATTTGAAATGTGCACTATATACGCCAGATTTCATGCTGATTTCAAAAATATATGATTTGTTTATGCTCAGGTGCAAGGTTCAGGAAGCAAGGGGAATAAAACGTCAAAAATTTCCCCTCCCAACTTCAAAACAGCTTTACAGCGTGCAAACGGTTGAAGATAGAGTAATTCTGCGAACGCTATTCGATTCAGGATGATGAAATTAGTATACTCTGTGAAATTCAAGTTGATCGGCAAAAAAATAAAATTACTCGAAAAAAGTCAAAAGTCCCAAGGGGTAGACCCCTAAAAATCATGAAAAATGCAGAGTTATCAGACTCACTGGAAATTTGCACTATATACGCCAAATTTCATGCTGATTTCAAAAATATATGATTTGTATATGCTCAGGTGCAAGGTTCAGGATGCAAGGGGAATAAAACGTCAAAAATTTCCCCTCCCAACTTCAAAACAGCTTTACAGCGTGCAAACGGTTGAAGATAGAGTAATTCTGCGAACGCTAATCGATTCAGGATGATGAAATTAGTATACTCTGTGAAATTCAAGTTGATCGGCAAAAAAATAAAATCACTCGAAAAAAGTCAAAAGTCCCAAGGGGTAGACCCCAAAAAATCACGAAAAATGCAAAATTATCAGACTCACTTGAAATTTGCACTATATACGCCAGATTTCATGCTGATTTCAAAAATATATGATTTGTATATGCTCAGGTGCAACGTTCAAGATGCAAGGGGAATAAAACGTCAAAAATTTCCCCTCCCAACTTCAAAACAGCTTTACAGCGTGCAAACGGTTGAAGATAGAGTAATTCTGCGATCGCCAATCGATTCGGGATGGTGAAATTAGTATACTCTGTGAAATTCAAGTTGATCGACAAAAAAATAAAATTACTCGAAAAAAGTCAAAAGTCCCAAGGGGTAGACCCCAAAAAATCACGAAAAATGCAAAATTATCAGACTCACTTGAAATGTGCACTATATACGCCAGATTTCATGCTGATTTCAAAAATATATTATTTGTATATGCTCAGGTGCAACGTTCAGGATGCAAGGGGAATAAAACGTCAAAAATTTCCCCTCCCAACTTCAAAACAGCTTTACAACGTGCAAACGGTTGAAGATAGAGTAATTCTGCGATCGCCAATCGATTCGGGATGGTGAAATTAGTATACTCTGTGAAATTCAAGTTGATCGGCAAAAAAATAAAATTACTCGAAAAAAGTCAAAAGTCCCAAGGGGTACACCCCAAAAAATCACGAAAAATGCAAAATTATCAGACTCACTTGAAATGTGACTATATACGCCAGATTTCATGCTGATTTCAAAAATATATGATTTGTATATGCTCAGGTGCAACGTTCAGGATGCAAGGGGAATAAAACGTCAAAAATTTCCCCTCCCAACTTCAAAACAGATTTATAGCGTGCAAACGGTTGAAGATAGAGTAATTCTGCGATCGCCAATCGATTCGGGATGGTGAAATTAGTATACTCTGTGAAATTCAAGTTGATCGGCAAAAAAATAAAATTACTCGAAAAAAGTCAAAAGTCCCAAGGGGTAGACCCCTAAAAATCATGAAAAATGCAGAGTTATCAGACTCACTGGAAATTTGCACTATATACGCCAAATTTCATGCTGATTTCAAAAATATATGATTTGTATATGCTCAGGTGCAAGGTTCAGGATGCAAGGGGAATAAAACGTCAAAAATTTCCCCTCCCAACTTCAAAACAGCTTTACAGCGTGCAAACGGTTGAAGATAGAGTAATTCTGCGAACGCTAATCGATTCAGGATGATGAAATTAGTATACTCTGTGAAATTCAAGTTGATCGGCAAAAAAATAAAATCACTCGAAAAAAGTCAAAAGTCCCAAGGGGTAGACCCCAAAAAATCACGAAAAATGCAAAATTATCAGACTCACTTGAAATTTGCACTATATACGCCAGATTTCATGCTGATTTCAAAAATATATGATTTGTATATGCTCAGGTGCAACGTTCAAGATGCAAGGGGAATAAAACGTCAAAAATTTCCCCTCCCAACTTCAAAACAGCTTTACAGCGTGCAAACGGTTGAAGATAGAGTAATTCTGCGATCGCCAATCGATTCGGGATGGTGAAATTAGTATACTCTGTGAAATTCAAGTTGATCGACAAAAAATTAAAATTACTCGAAAAAAGTCAAAAGTCCCAAGGGGTAGACCCCAAAAAATCACGAAAAATGCAAAATTATCAGACTCACTTGAAATGTGCACTATATACGCCAGATTTCATGCTGATTTCAAAAATATATGATTTGTATATGCTCAGGTGCAACGTTCAAGATGCAAGGGGAATAAAACGTCAAAAATTTCCCCTCCCAACTTCAAAACAGCTTTACAACGTGCAAACGGTTGAAGATAGAGTAATTCTGCGATCGCCAATCGATTCGGGATGGTGAAATTAGTATACTCTGTGAAATTCAAGTTGATCGGCAAAAAAATAAAATTACTCGAAAAAAGTCAAAAGTCCCAAGGGGTACACCCCAAAAAATCACGAAAAATGCAAAATTATCAGACTCACTTGAAATGTGACTATATACGCCAGATTTCATGCTGATTTCAAAAATATATGATTTGTATATGCTCAGGTGCAACTTTCAGGATGCAAGGGGAATAAAACGTCAAAAATTTCCCCTCCCAACTTCAAAACAGATTTACAGCGTGCAAACGGTTGAAGATAGAGTAATTCTGCGATCGCCAATCGATTCGGGATGGTGAAATTAGTATACTCTGTGAAATTCAAGTTGATCGGCAAAAAAATAAAATTACTCGAAAAAAGTCAAAAGTCCCAAGGGGTAGACCCCTAAAAATCATGAAAAATGCAGAGTTATCAGACTCACTGGAAATTTGCACTATATACGCCAGATTTCATGCTGATTTCAAAAATATATGATTTGTATATGCTCAGGTGCAACGTTCAAGATGCAAGGGGAATAAAACGTCAAAAATTTCCCCTCCCAACTTCAAAACAGCTTTACAGCGTGCAAACGGTTGAAGATAGAGTAATTCTGCGAACGCTAATCGATTCAGGATGATGAAATTAGTATACTCTGTGAAATTCAAGTTGATCGGCAAAAAAAATTTAATTACTCGAAAAAAGTAAAAAATCACAAAAAATGCAAAATTATCAGACTCACTTGAAATGTGCACTATATACGCCAAATTTCTTGCTGATTTCAAAAATATATGATTTGTATATGCTCAGGTGCAAGGTTCAGGAAGCAAGGGGAATAAAACGTCAAAAATTTTCCCTCCCAACTTCAAAACAGCTTTACAGCGTGCAAACGGTTGAAGATAGAGTAATTCTGCGAACGCCAATCGATTCAGGATGTTGAAATTAGTATACTCTGTGAAATTCAAGCCGATCGGCATAAAATCAAAATCACTTGAAATCAGTCAAATATCCCAAAGGGTAGGTAGACCCCTGAAAAACATGAAAAATACAAAATCATCAGACTCGCTTCATATTCATACTATATAAGCAAAATTTCATACTGATCCCAAAAATATATGATTTGGATATTCTCAGGAGCAAGGTTCATTATGCAAGGGGAATAAAACATCAAAACTTCCCCCTCTCAACTCCGGATCAGCTTTTCAACGTGCAAACGGTTGAAGATAGAGCAATTCATTCAGAATGAGGAATTTAGTATACGCTGTGAATTTCAAGTCGATCGGTAAAAAGATCGAATTACTCTTGGCTTGCTAGTGCTTCACAAAAGAAGTCTAGGGGTGGAATACAAGGAGATCGAAGAGACCAGTTCTATGCATCCAAACGTCTTACCCATCGATCATCAAATTGGGAATATCTAAACGTTGGTCTTGGCGGGTTCCCTTATCGTCAACCTGGAATGTATAGAGAAGATTCTACAACAACAGATTCATTCTGGAAGAATACAGAATATACGGAACCCTACCCATTTCTCTCTCATTTTCTCGGGCTGTCATATCAAATTTTTGAAATGATCTGTTTTTCTGTCCAGATACCAAAGGTTCCGTTCACCGCGAAATACCCAGTATAGTTGACACAATTCAATTGATACATCAATATTTGATACAAGAGTAAACGAAAGACTCACCAGTAGATGAAATTGAGTTTCTTTACTAGATCACCTTGAAGTATGTCATTTCCATACATACATTATGAGAAGTAGTCGATTGCATTTTACATTTCGAATAAC
The DNA here is from genome assembly GCA_958502065.1 of Chrysolina americana. NCBI lineage: Eukaryota > Metazoa > Arthropoda > Insecta > Coleoptera > Chrysomelidae > Chrysolina > Chrysolina americana. The sequence goes on along the minus strand of OY293421.1, from coordinate 5,126,806 downwards.
TAATGCATTTTAATTCAATTATTGCATTTCTACTCGATATTGGAACGTAGATCTTGAAAGGTCAAGCTTATACTGCACGGAGTCCTGCGTGATGCATCTGTCGATCAGCAGGTTATCCTTGCAGCCAGCGACCCCCTTCTTTTATGCTCTCTGCTCATATATCCGTTCATACACCGAATCAACTGCGGAGAGTATTCGCATATATACGTTGCAGGGTGAACATATCATAATACGCATTCTTGAGATCTTCGTTTTTGGGGATCAGCACGGTTTGCCCTCCAACAAACCAATTCAGGATCTGCTGCTCCTCATCAAGCCATGAGTTGAGAACTCTTGCTAGATGGTGGTGGTAACATGTAAATTTTTTACACCGATAGTTATTTAGTCCATCAGAACCTGGAGCAGCAAAGTTCTTCAAGCCTTTGGGGCCCGTGGAACTTCTTCCAGGGTTATCGAATTGTGCAGTTTATTGACGAAACCTTCGAACTGCGCTGGGGTTGGAATATCTAAATGTTTTTCCAGAATGGGTCCACCCGATCAGCCGCCGGCGGTTTATCCACAACACGTGGAGGCTCTTGGAATAGGCGAGAAGGTTTATCGCGGAACTTCATGTTTTCCGCGATGCTTCTCGCCTGCCTCACTAGTGTCTTCTTTGCAGCCACCAGCATTCGTATCCTATCAAGACAGTGCTGTTTGATGGTAAACAGCTCGTCTTGAATTTGCGGCAATTCGCCGAACTGCGGGCGTGAAGGGTCTATTGACCGCCACGTAGTCCGCACCCACTGAATATTATTATTTCGCCGACTTGATCTTTGCTTCCATCTTGTGAATGCGTCGCTCATACCTCCCAATCAGAGGGGTGGTATCCCTCCTCTCCGCTTGGGACAGAGCTTGAGCAGCGTCATACACGGAGGAATTGATCTGCCAGACGTCAGCTCCTTCTGAAAGGACATCGTGAATCTCCGCATTCAGCCGTGCCAGTTGTTGTGGTTTCAGGGGCTTGGTGTTATGAAGCGCCCTGATCTGATGCCTTCCGTTGGTGGTATGATTCGGGCCTCTTTCACAGTGACATACCTGCCACATCAGCTACTGTTAGCCGGCTGAGGAGGAGCTCGAAGCTATGTTACCTCGAACCCGAAGGTGGGATACATAATCTCTTAGATTTGTGCAGAAAAGGCAGCATGCTCTGAGTGTGTTTCACACCACAGAGCATGCATTCTCGCCAAGTATCCTCTTCGGGCGGGCTTACTGCACTCAAGCACCCGAAAACATTATATTATTCGCTAGTTGAAAGTCATCTTCGTTATGGAATAGCTATGTGGGGGGGAACTTTGAACACTTACATCCACTCTATCGAAGTCATGCAAAGACGTTTTCTTAAATTGATATTTTTCAAAAACAGTAAGATATTCTTCTGATATTCTGTACACTGGGACTCAAATTATGGACATAAGACAGTTTTACTTTTTATGCTCTAGTATTAAATATCATGTAACTGAGCACACAGCATTGCATCCCTTCCACCAATACAATACTCGCCAAAAAGATCACCCCTAACGGTTAGGGTCGCTGCTCAATGATCATACTTTTATTTTGATCCAAAACTGTACAATAGTTTAACTCAAATAATAAAATCAATAAATAACCTCAATCGCTTTAAAAAAGAACTGAAAAAATACATACTTACTGATCTTGTAACTCTTTTATATGTATTAGTATAGTTTAACGCTTTGTCAATAAGTACTTTTTCTTAGACAATAAAGCATATTTTTGATTGATTTGATTGATTAGAAGTAAGAGAATTGAACTACATTGAATATTCGAGTAGTTGAATAGGACTTCATCATTATAAAAAGAAACTGAACACCTCTGCTATATTATCCACCTGGTATTTTGAAATTATCGTGTTTTTATAAATCGTATTCATTGTGTTGAATAATATTTATTTCTCCAATCATTTCAATATTTTTTATAATTAAAAAACAAAACAAGTACATCTGTTCTCACCGCTATCTCTTTATATGTATTTGATAACTTTTACCTTTCAACTTTTAATATTATCTATTTGTATTTAAATATATGTATGTATGAGTGAATGTTGTATGTGTAAATATGTATGTATATGTGTGTTGGAATGCTTCTTTATGTACGATTATATGTTTTACATTTTATATTTAGATTATATTTAGATTTTTTTTACATATTTAGTCATCCCTTTGTTGTTTGTTTAATGTACTTCTCGAAACAAGTGTCTTTACACTTGTAGACATCCATTTATTATAATATATATATAATAAATATTATTATTATAGCAATGTCGAATACTGTCTTTTAGTTCATCCGTCCACTCAAAGCGTCCGTTGTCATCGCGGTTGTCATCGTTTGGCAAACGTTTTGGGCCCACCACCAAAGAAGGTGAGATAACCAATATTTCCTCGAATCGGGTTTGGGTAGTTCTTGATATTGCCTTTCATTTTCGAGATATTTTCATTGGTCACTTCCGTATTTGACACGCTGTATTGTTTCAAAATGTTATTGACAGAAACCGATTGATTTTACAACAAGAAAATATACATAATCGAAATAATTTCGACCCTTCTATCCGGAATCAATGTTTTGGGTGTGGACAAGGTTTCGTGGCGTCATGATTTGGGCTAGGTATAAAGTGTCGTGAAATCGGGTAAAATGCATCAGTTGTTTGACCAGCTTATCCTATCACTCAAAGAATCATGAACTCCTTGGTAAGTTTTGTCGTTATACAAATAATTATTACTTAAAAATATATGTAACATTGAATAGTTTTATTCAGAAGTACTATAATATGTCAGGAAGGTTTCAAAAAGTTTTAATACGAAATATTAACAGCTAGGCAACCAATGGAGGATTTTTTTCCACTTGATGACGCAGACAACCTATATTACCTTTTAAGAGATAGTTCGTAGATGAAAATTCAGCAAAATCGCTTTATGGATTTTCCTAACACTAAATCTTGTGAAAAATTACTGATTTATTGATGTTTTACCAATATTTCAATCGGCATTGAAGAATTGTTTCACAGTTTCCACTGACAAAGTCCGGAAAAACATTTAAAATTAGATAATTTCCCAAAAATTTCATCAATTCAGAGCTGGAAAACAATCTTGCAAAAAATGATAGACGAAATATGTAGTTCAACGTTGCTCAAGATAGTTTCTGTCCGAAACGTAGTTTTTGCACAATCGCGTAAAATATCTGAAAGTAGTTACTTAAATCTACAATTTGTTTATTGTGCATTCTCACGTGATAGGTGAAAAATGTGTTGATAATATTACTGAATGGTTTGGTGTACAAACGCTTGAGTAGTGGTAGTGAGGGAATTGAATAAAACCCTCCCAAACAGATGCGTTCTTGACTTTGATCATGATAATATTATTTATCACTTCGAGTTGCATTTTTCATTCAGAATTCCATAGAAATTCGAATCGGATATAATTGATTGAACAGTATTAATATATTGCTTGTTTGTGTGGAGTGAATAGAAATCAAAGTACACGTATTTAAATGATGTAAAAGTCTCTCTAATTCCAGTTTAATTGCCCTATTTTATCAAGTAAGCTACTGAGTATGAGCATCTCATTAGGAAATACTACTTGCAGAACTTTAAATATCGCATTTTCCTTCTTTGCAATTTTGCAAACATTAAGACATTGCTCTCAATGTCGCATACTGGAATCTGGAGTGAATTTCTAGAGAAGTCACAGGACTTATTTTACTTTTTGTCAAAATACTATCCAATTATTTCCGTAGAAGAATCACTAGAAAGATTATGCAAATACTAATTTTCCATTTCCGTTCTTTGTACATTTTGCACAATAGGTACATCGGTAATTCAGATTCCATAACTTATCACTCAATTGTTTTCAGAAATAAAATGTTTCTATACACTTTTCTTTTCCACGTAAAATTGTAATAATGAACGTAGCATTGAGATTTTATATTTTTTTTTTCTCTTGTATTATCCAATGTGTATCTTTGTCTATACGCATGACATTTTCTTCATTAATCTATTATACATTCGAAAGATTATATTTCAGTCACATCAGTTATATCGTTCGTAATCTTTTTTTATTAGTATTTTTTACAATAAAATATAATACAATTGATTTCTATTGAAAAAAATTAATGAACAAAAGTCAGTTATTCAGCCTTATCCTGTATCACTTCCGTCAAAAATAACGTCACCGTTATTTGCCATTTCCGTTGTTTTGCTGTTACCAAGCGATAGCAAAATAACGAAAATGACGAATAACGGTGACGTTACTTTGAACGGAAGTGATGAAGCATAGGGCCGATTATTTGAAACCATCTAGTCTAGACCAAATGACGAATATCACAAAACCTTTCTTTGGCAGTATTAAATAATTGATGGACCAATAAAAATTCGAGAACGATGACCTTTCAGTTTTTCAAAAGTATGATATCAGGAAAAATATAATGCAATATCATCATTTTTTGGTTTGCACTAACTCTCTATATTTGATATACTGACTTATATCTTGTTCAATATTATTATCGTATCTCTTTATTCCATCACAGGCAATTGTAGCTTTCTTCGCCGCTTTGGCTGCCACCAATGCTGGATACCTCGCTCCTTCAGCAAGGATCATCCAAGGGCCCAGCACCAGGACCACAGTCGCAGGACCTGACGGCAGCGTGATCTCTTCTGTAGCACCGGGAGGACAAATCATCGCTGAAGATCATTCAGGATATGTCGCCCACACTGCTCCAGTTGTATCTGCCTACGCCGCCCCTGTCGTATCCGCCTACGCCGCCCATGGTGCCTATGGCCTTCCTGCGTACTCGGCATACTCCTCCCCGGTGGTATCCGCTTACTCTTCACCTGTAGTGTCCGCCTATGCTGCCCCTTCAGTGGTCGCCAGTGGCGTGGTAGCTCACAATTCTGTTGATACAGTAGTTGCTGGTCCATCCGGAACCATCTCGACCCGCAAGACTGTTGCCTCTCCGGCTTACTACTCCGCCCCAACAGCTTATGCCGCCCACGGAGTTCATGGACTTTATCTTTGAGTAGTTTTTTTCAATGAAAAATGCGTGTAAATGTTTGTAAGTAATAAAAGTTCATAAAATGAAAAAAGACATGAGTTTATTATCTTCGTTGGTGATACAACTATTTTTGTCTTCATGTCACGAAGTGACCAACTCCATGAGCAGTAGTTGGTCCGGCAAAAATAACAAATGTGTAATCAGACACGTAAGGAGTCGAGGCCTGGAGATACTCAATACTGAGGAATAGGATGATTCAGGCAACTATAATAAAAGAGAGAGTATAGTATCTAAAGTGTAAAGGTAGACACTGAACTTTCGACCAGGCATAGTTGTGAAACCTGCAATAACATATGCTCTTGGTCACAACAGAAAAGGATTTTAACAAGAAAGATACAGGAACTTGCCTGTTTTGGGATCACAGGGACCATCTTGTAGTCCATGCGAAGGCAAGCCTGGGTGCCTTCATAATACATAAATACACTGGGTCAGGGCTTATGAGCATCGTAAGAACTAGTACGAAAGTTACAACTGAGCAAACGCCCTTCTGCTTTTCAAGCAGAGGTCTGGCCACACTCAAATCAATGAGAAGTCAGAAAGTGACATTTCGACTGGTACAGGCATGAAAAAAAGAACTGAAAAAACTGGCAGACCAGATTCGCGTTGAGATGATCAGGATGCTGAGAAATCGGGAAATGCCAGGCAAAAAATAGTATGTAGTAAAAGCAATACATTCCCGGACGACAATGTAAATTGTTAGCCGAGGCGATAAGCCGAGGCCAACAAGCATTGAAGTCTGGGAATGTGCTTTTACTACGAGGTACACATACTATTTTTTCTGAAATCGTAATCAGCATTATCATAAATTAAGGAATTATACTTATTGTTTGCGTGCATTCATTTACTGTCTAAAATGTATACAAGCCGTCAAAAATTTTCCCGGATCGTTCACGATACGGAAAAGTACTTTCCCGTACAGTTTAGTGCCGAAAACGGTCCGGGAAAGTTCGTTGCTTAGCAACGGACTAAAATACTAGATTAGCGTATTTTGAGGCCTGAAGTTGCTCCGAGAAAGTGGGCATTCTTGAACGATTTCAGAAAAAAGGTGTTGTTGAATTGCCGATGAAATCTTCCCTTTCCCCAGGAAATGAAATGAGGAATTCAGTCAAGTTTTCGATGGAAAAAGAAAGGAATAATACCTTGCCAATTTTCGAATATCTCAATTTCTGCTTCAATCACCCAAATTCCACGAAAAGGGGATCGTAAGAATATTGTTGGAAAAAGCGATGCAAATTTGCAATAACTAAAACTAAACTATATCAGAAAGGACCTACTCCAAAATAGTTGCTCTGAGAAAATACTCGGAGAAGTACAAAGATGACTCGAAAGAAAGGATCGTTTACAACCTTCAAACATGCCGTTGAGCATCCAGCGTATCGATTTGGTGCAATAGCAGCACCAACTTTGGTGCTATCGAGGAAAATACGAAGTGTTTTCGCCGAAGCAAAATCGATTTCTTGAGAAATGAACATTTTTTCCCTTACTTGAAGTCTCATCTTCTCTATTATTGAAGGAAAAGATTAATTTGCAAAACTGTTGGGATATACGGAATGTGAATATAGCATCAGACGATATTCAGATTAAACTGGATAATATCTGGTCACCCCAATTCTCTTCCAGCATAACGACATCAGAGTTGCAAGTATTATCATATGCCAGCCACAGAGCATTGTGAGCAGTAGCAATATGAGGATGATTTTTGTTACTTCAAGAAGCTCCAATTTTTGTATTCTCTGGACGAACTGTACAAATAGAACAAACTTTGAACTTTGTTCATTATTTTGGACTGGACTACTAGTTTTCTTGCATTATAATATTCCGATAATTTCCTCTCATTCTCATTAAATCTATACCGACCCAATGTCCAAGGCTCCTGTACCTTTATCCAATTATGAGCAATCTTTGTACAGGGTGGGCCTAATTGGACACTTTTGAAGGGGAAGTTTTCTGTTCAAACCAGATAGATGAAAACTTATGATCATGTCAAAGAGTAACTTTTTATGACGAATTCGGAAGTAAAAACCGCATATCGATATCAATCATCATTTCAGAGAACAGCATATTTTTTGAAGAAAAGTTGCTGTAACTTCCTTAATAAAATAGGGGCTCTCCATTTCAGAGATGATTCTAGCAAAATAACAAGTGTGCTACATTTTTGGAAAAGGTCAGTTCAAGCTCTATTGAAATATATGAGAATAACCGATCGTCCTGTTAAAAAAAAATTGACATCATCAACTATTTATAAATGATTTAAAAGGATGAATTACTCGCACCATTGAATTCTACACAAAAAGTGCCCTACAAATGTTGTCATAGAAACAAAAAATCTTCGACAAGGAAAAAGTTAGAGCAACTTTTTGAATATGCACAATTTTGAAGAACATGCTGTAACTGTAACCACAGAAATGAGTATGCATTTATGAAGGAAAAGCTACTTCTATAGAGATATAGTATAGGTTTTTGTGGCATCCATATTTCTGAGTCTTGTGATCACCTGTATCAAACTCTACTCAAGTCTAATGACAATTTTTTTCTTTAAGCTTTAACTGGATATCAAATATGATATGCTGTAGATATTGTGTACCCGTATCTGCACTCTGTGAACTCCGAATATTCTATCAATCTAGTACGTGTATTTTTTTCTAGATAATCCAGTTCTTACTGATGACATCACTGAATATTGTTCAGTGATTGGTGCTAGCAACTGATGATCAGTTCTAATCAGTAAACAAAACTGATGACTCCAACAAATAGTTGATATTTTTTCATTGAGGAACTTATTGAATCAATGAACTTCTTGAAAATTTCATAAGCTTTTTATTACTCACAACTATTCACAAACATTTTTCTCTAAAAAATACACTACTCAAAGGTAAAGTCCATGAACTCCGTGGGTGGCATACACTGCTGGGGCAGAATAGAAAGCGGGGGATGCGACAGTCTTGCTGGTAGAGATGGTTCCGGATGGACCAGCAACTACTGTATCAACAGAATTGTGAGCTACCACGCCACTGGCAACCACTGAGGGGGCAGCATAGGCGGACACTACAGGGGCAGAGTAAGCAGACACCACAGGGGAGGAATATGCTGCGTAAGCAGGATAACCATAGGCACCATGGGCGGCGTAAGCGGATACGACAGGGGCGGCGTAAGCGGATACGACAGGGGCGGCGTAGGCAGATACGACTGGGGCGGTGTGGGCGGCATATCCTGCCTGATCTTCAGTGATGATTTGACCTCCTGGTGCTACAGAAGAGATTACACTGCCATCAGGTCCTGCGACTGTGGTCCTGCTGCTGGGCCCTTGGATGATCCTTGCTGAAGGAGCAATGATTCCAGCGTTAGTGGCTGCCAGAGCGGCGAAGAAAGCTACAATTGCCTGTAAGGAATAGAAAATTTGAGTATAGTTCTGAGCTCCATTTTTTTATGTGGAAGATTGCCGAACATTGCACCAGGAGATATCATTCCAGTTCATAATAATTTGAAGAAAACATCTGATTCTGTTGAGACATTTTTATGAAATAACGTAATTAGTCAGAATTTCTCTTGAGTTGATCTGAAATTATTGGTGAAGTTACCACTTATTCATTCAGTCTTACAGCTGAATTTCTTGTTTCGAACTTAACATTTATCTTGAGTTCTTCTAGAAACGCCATGGAATGTTCAAAAGCCATCTCAGAACTGGATTGAAAGATCTGGAAACACTTACTTTTGTACAATCCATAATGTAGAATGTTCCTATCATATTCTAGAATGTCTTTGGGGTTCGAGAACTTATTTCTCACTAGATGAGGAATGAGATTTGACAGAAGGGGGTAATACTTATCCGGAGTTTGTTGAAAACAGTTGAAAGAAATTGACATTGTTCAGTAGTGTGTTTTTCAGCCACCAAGAGCCATACTATACAATTTCGAAATCTCCATGAACTGGTAGAGACAATGGAAACGAAAATTGAAGACTTCTTAATGACCTCATTCTCAACAACTGATTATTCACTATCAGTCGAGTATATGTTGATCAAAATGATTGATTTGAATGAGATAATTAGTGTAAAAAATTTAAATTTGAGTAAAATGAGAACGGAGAAAGTATAATATTGATAGAGAAAACATTGCAATCTAAATTTTATCCCTCTGTTCCAAATAGAAAAATATCCACACTTTAGAGCACTCATAGAACCTACTGACTTACGTAGCTGATTTTTACATTGAATGTTAAGGGAAATATTGATATATGGAAGTTTTCAAAATTGGTCATTAAGAACAATAGCGTCGGATACTGAGGAAAGAAATCTAAAGTATTGGGCACTACGGCTGCTTCATACAAAAAGATACAGATTATTTTTCAAATATTCGAGAGGAAAATGTATTAACCAACATGTGGGGATGAATAAAATAGGAGAAATTCCCAGCTTGATTGCAAAATGGCTTGGAAAAGACATGTATAAAAGCTACACAGGTCACTGTTTCAGGAGAAGCTCTGTTACTCTTCTGGCAAATGCAGGGGGCAACATTACATCCATAAAACGTCACGGTGGCTGGAAATGTGCCTCCGTATCAGAAGCAAATATAGAAGATAGTTTGAATAACAAAATTGAGGTTTCTTAAAATATCTGATAAAATTGTGGAATCAACTCTTCAAGAAATATCTAACGTTTCTGATCAGCAGCAACTTGGAATTTATGTTGGAAGTAATTGTTCAATTATTATTCCAATGAATGGAATTGTTTTATGATATGATGAATAATCAATTAATAATTGACTCTGCTCAAAATAAATCCTTCAAAAAGTAATATTTCATGTTTACTTTGTGAATTACTCTGGCAGTGGAAAAAAGGAAACATTCACGCACCAATAGAGATGCACAAACGTCAAGTTTTTTTGACAGTTGTACAAAAAGGATATATACTTTTGGGTTGTACTGATTCTGTTACGAATATTATCTTCAGTTTTGATCGATTTTGCCAGTATAGAAGAAATCAGATACTACAGATCACTCGAGAAGAATATTTTCAGTACTTGAATATCTGGATTCACTGAGAATCAAACACACTTACCAAGGAGTTCATGATGCTTTGAGTGGTTTAAGATTAGCTGAAACTACAACTGATACATTTCACCCGAATTCACGACAATTTATACCTAGCCCACATCGTTGAGATATAACCTTGTCAACGCCCAAAACGCTGATAATCTTGTAAGGCTAAACGGAACTATATCATACACGGTAATTTTTTACGTACCTCAATTTCACGAGTCAAAGTAACAAGTTTGATATTCACCGGCCTTTGAGATGACAATGTTAAATTTTAATTGGTTTCAGACATTCTTCTGAGATCACAGCATTAACATAAAATGAAAGTGATTTTACTGAAAATGCCATGAAGTTATTCATTGGATACTGAAAAGCTCAAGCAGATTTCCAGGCAAGTGATCTGAGAAAAAAATTCAATTTCATAAATGAATACACGTGAATACAGTTGAAGTATATTTGTGAAAAGGCAAATAATAATCTGAAGGGATTTTGTTGTCTGGGAATTGATATAAAGATATACGATGTATCAAACTGGAAAGTTGAATGCGAATTTTGATAAAATTGATGCAGTCTTACCAGCGATTGAAAAGCTATTTACTTACAAATTGAAAATGAAATGGACGTTGAAGTTCTCGGTGATCGTGGCGATATAATGGTAGTTATCTGTGCAGTTACAAAAACCAAGAAAAAACGCATAGTATGACATAATAAACGGATTTTTTGCCTTGGCTCTATGCTGAAAATATAGAAATTTCAGATAGCCCAAAATATCGCACTCCAGATATTTTTTTGTTTACCATAGGGGAAAATTATCTGACAATGTAATCGGAAAGAAAAAAATTACCTAATAAAAGGAAATAGACGCTCCCATCCACTTTATATTTGATTTTCATGAATTTTTTTCTTACAAAATCGATAAGGCAAGGAAGTAAGTAACAGTAAAATCCAAAATTAAATAAGGTGACATACTAACTTTCTATGCTATAACCCAAGCAGATCACATGTATTATTATGTAAGTGAATGGGTTGAAAAAAATTGCCATTGTTTCAATTATGGAAAATCAACATTAACTGTGTTCAGATCGGGTTGTTCTCTGGTTGAAACTCCAACTGCTATTTCTCTGAACAACATTAAAATATCCTTCTCTGATACTACAAAACTTCTATGTCTCTAATTTGAAACTGGACACACAAATAAACAATTTTTCTCGAAATTTGCTAAACTTGCTATGCACTGTGAAGAAGATATCCAAAAACTGATCCTTGAAGCACACCTAATTGCACGGTAGGTATATGCATTGGATTCTACATCCTTGCAACTCTCGTTTCTTGTCACAAGGGCATGTTCAAAAAAGAGGTCCACGAACTGATCCCTTGGGGACACCCAAATGCACGGTACACTGGATCATGGTCTACCTCCTATATCTCCATTAGTTTTGAAGGTAATTGATTGAAATTTGGGATATCATATACATAATGAACGGCCCCTACAAATGATTTTTTTCTACTTCCGGTTTCGTCGGAAGTGATAAAAACTTTCGATTTTTGAATAGAACACCTTGAATATTATTACATTTCTGAAATCTGCATAATTTTATGATAATAAGTGATATTTCAAACGTCAAAATTCTTGATATTTTAATTTTCCATTTGAGTGGGCTAGGATGGTTCCGATTCATTCCAATTGAACCGTCTAATGCTAGAGAAATCGAAATCTCGTTAAAAATACTAAATTGCATTTTTTATGAGCAAATCAAGTTCACCGTAATCGATTTTGGGGTAAAACTCAATTTTTACAAATGTTAGGTTTGCAGGCCACCTAACAGGACAATATGATCCGATCCACTTTTCCCCAAATCGGTCACGAAGGTAATCCGTCACGATTCTACTATTGTGCGGAGGTGCACCATCCTGCTGAAACAACAGTCGGTAAATCTTCTAAATAATCTTCAATTTCATTTCTGAGGAAACTCAAGTATCTACCACCATTCAAAGGTCCATCAAATATTATGAAACCAATTATTCGATCTCTAACTACTTTCAGTCATACATTGAATCCAAAACGTTCTTAGAAATTCCCCTGCCTATATAAATACTGATTCTCTTGCATTTGTTTTTTTTTTAAACTCATCGGAGAATACAATTGTTTTCAGGAACCCATTATTTTGCTGTACATGCATTATTGCATAGTAGGTACCTACCTGCAAGTTCGATCCTTCATATACTATCGTCTTCGTACAAATATTGATGTATTTGATATATATATACGATCGATACTTACGTTTCTTCAAAACGACTGATATCCAACTCGGAAGCGATCTCCCTAAGAAATACTGTTTTGTCGATTTCCACTCTCATGAGAACGTTTATCTTCATGTCTTCATAAACAATATTATGCTCAGTACCAACATCAGGCTCTCTTCTGAACTGCTCTTCAAGAAGCTTGAAATAATTTCGAGCCGGACATTGTCGTTCGTGGTATCTTTCCGAGTGGAGCTGTTGAGCATCAACTGGATTTTGCCGAAATTCCCCATACACTAATGGCATATTAATCCACTTTTTCGTTTCTGTTATAAACTGGTGGCATTCTTAATTTACTTCTATTATCATTCCGATCAATTCAATAACGCATTCAGTGACTAACTGACAATTACAGATTATCGAGACTTCAAATTGTCATTTGTGTTCCATAGCCACCTTGATGAATTTTTGTTATTGATCCGAGATCGAAATTACGATAGTGTAGCATTATTTCGATTATTTTTTTCATATGATTTTCAACCAATCAGAATGTCCAATTTAGTTAAGTTACCTCGTATAATTTCGATAATACCTGATTATACATAGAGTAGCTCCACCAATCGAAAATTTTAAAATAATTTCATTTTCATAGTAACCACATCGACATCAATATACAACAGACAGAACTGTCAAATTGTGACGTATATCAAAAATTGTTCAAAAATGAGTCGATTCAGAGATTTATCATCAAATGCAATAGACCAAAGTATACAAAATACTGAGCCTCATAATACAGTGAAAACAAAAAAGTACGTATGGAAAGAATTTCTTACGTTTTGCAGTGAAAGAAACTATGTGCTAAATGAATCAATTTCCACTGAAATGATAGCGTCCATTTTGAAAGATTGGGCTTTCAACATGCGAAAATCTAATAGAGAAAATTATAAAGAAAATGTGGTTAAAACGATGTGGAACATTACGGCAAAACAAGTACAAGAAAAATATATGAAGGAGTTTAATAGACTAATTGATCCATTCTCTAGTCCCATATTTTTAGCCGCAAGAAACGCAAGAAATTCAAAAAGAAGGGAACTTCAAATGTTACCAGACAAGAGGAAGGTTAGTGCATCAGCATTTAAAGATAACGAGTACATAGCAATGATAGAAGCGTGGGATGAAAATACACCGGAAGGATTACAAATAAAAAAAATTTAATTGCTTCTGTAGAACTTGCGTGGAGAGGAAATGAAGGAGCGTCATGCTTGACTCATTATTTTCAAAAAGAAACTGGAAATGATGATACTCCAACTGGTAGAATACAATATAATCCTATTTTTACCAAAACCACACATGTGCTGATAATAAATGGCTTGTACCTAACCATAATGAAGTGAGTCGTTGTCCAGTGAGACTTCTAGATAAGCTAATGATGAAAAGAAGCGAAAACATCAATATTAAACGCCAATCGATTCAGAATGATGAAATTAGTATTCACTGTGAATTTTGAGTCATTCGAATTGAAACAAAATTATTCGAAAAATCGAAATAAGTCCAAAGGGGTAGACCCCTTAAAATCGTGAAAAATGCAAAATCTGCAGATTCTCTCACAATCCGCACTATGTACGTAAACTTTCATGCAGATTCCAAAAATATATGATTTGTTTATGCTCACATTGAAAGTTTGACATATATGATGGAAATTACTCCTTCCCCCCTCCAAATGAACAATTCAACTCGGAAACGGTTGAAGATAGAGCGATTCTGCGAACGCCAATCGATTCAGAATGATGAAATTAGTATTCACTGTGAATTTTGAGTCATTCGAATTGAAACAAAATTATTCGAAAAATCGAAATAAGTCCAAAGGGGTAGACCCCTAAAAATCGTGAAAAATGCAAAATCTGCAGATTCTCTCACAATCCGCACTATATACGTAAAATTTCATGCAGATTCCAAAAATATATGATTTGTTTATGCTCACATTGAAAGTTTGACAAATATGATGGAAATTACTCCTTCCCCCCTCCAAATGAACAATTCAACTCGGAAACGGTTGAAGATAGAGCGATTCTGCGAACGCCAATCGATTCAGAATGATGAAATTAGTATTCACTGTGAATTTTGAGTCATTCAAATTGAAACAAAATTATTCGAAAAATCGAAATAAGTCCAAAGGGGTAGACCCCTAAAAATCGTGAAAAATGCAAAATCTGCAGATTCTCTCACAATCCGCACTATATACGTAAAATTTCATGCAGATTCCAAAAATATATGATTTGTTTATGCTCACACTGAAAGTTTGACATATATGATGGAAATTACTCCTTCCCCCCTCCAAATGAACAATTCAACTCGGAAACGGTTGAAGATAGAGCGATTCTGCGAACGCCAATCGATTCAGAATGACGAAATTAGTATGCACTGTGAATTTCGAGTCATTCGAATTGAAACAAAATTATGCGAAAAATCGAAATAAGTCCAAAGGGGTAGACCCCTAAAAATCGTGAAAAATGCAAAATCTGCAGATTCTCTCACAATCCGCACTATATACGTAAAATTTCATGCAGATTCCAAAAATATATGATTTGTTTATGCTCACATTGAAAGTTTGACATATATGATGGAAATTACTCCTTCCCCCCTCCAAATGAACAATTCAACTCGGAAACGGTTGAAGATAGAGCGATTCTGCGAACGCCAATCGATTCAGAATGACGAAATTAGTATGCACTGTGAATTTCGAGTCATTCGAATTGAAACAAAATTATTCGAAAAATCGAAATAAGTCCAAAGGGGTAGACCCCTAAAAATCGTGAAAAATGCAAAATCTGCAGATTCTCTCACAATCCGCACTATATACGTAAAATTTCATGCAGATTCCAAAAATATATGATTTGTTTATGCTCACATTGAAAGTTTGACATATATGATGGAAATTACTCCTTCCCCCCTCCAGGTTATTTCTGACAGTAAATCCCAACTGGAGAAAAGAAAAAACCCTTGGCTGGTACAAAAATATGCCAATTGGAGTGCATAAAATTAGTAAATGGACCAAAAAGTCTGCAGAACTGGCAAATTTGAATATTACAAACAAAAAATTTATAAATCATTCTCACCGAGCCACTGCTGTTTCACAATTGGCCAAAGTAGATGTATCGGAACAAGAACTTATTACAATAACAGGACATGGTAATAGCAATTCTATCAAACCCTACCTACAGATAGATGAACAACATCACCAAAACATATTAAATAAGATGAGATCCAATTTTAAAAACGCTGCAGGTTCAAGTAATAACACCTCAAGTATTTCCAGCACTTCAATGAGCAGTGGCCACGTTTCCTGCGCCGAAAATACCTCAGTTAAAATAAACATAGTATATAATAATTGTAACTTTCATTGCACCAATTTAAATTAATATATTAATATTATATATTTACTTAATTTACTCAAAAAATAATCGTATCAAATACAATACGT
Source organism: Chrysolina americana (assembly GCA_958502065.1). Lineage (NCBI taxonomy): Eukaryota > Metazoa > Arthropoda > Insecta > Coleoptera > Chrysomelidae > Chrysolina > Chrysolina americana. The sequence goes on along the minus strand of OY293421.1, from coordinate 5,110,950 downwards.
ACTTCAAAATAAATACGGTTATACATCTCAAACTTCCTGCATAATTACAAATCGTGTCAATTTGGCAGAATAATCCTCCCGCTTCGCGGTCGGATTATTTAAACTGTCAAACTGACACTCTTTATAATTATGCAACAAGTTATCGATGTATAACCTGATTATTTTGAAGTACTTATAGTATTAATTCTGATTATTTGGAATAATTTCATGGAGTTCATGGCCCTCTAGATCGAAAAATAAATTTGATGTTTTGACGAATGAAATATCAACTGATAGGTTTCATTGGATTCAGAAAATAATGCAGATTTCAAAGATGTAATAATATACAGGGTCTCTCATTTTCAAATCAAAATTGATGTAATTTCCGGAAAAACCAGAAGTTTGATTTTATTCCCAAATATGTCCAAAAGTGCCCTTTAGTGAGCATATACAACGTTACAAATTTCAGAAATGTAGCTACAGAAACAAAGGAGAAAAGGGCGTGTCCCATGAGTCTGTGTCACTCGGTATATGCATATTTTAGATTTTTTCAAACTCGAAACTTGATTACTACCATGAGCTCTTTCAGCAGACAAAATGAAAATAATTCACTCTAGACTCTTCATCAATTTCGATGAATTTCTAGATTTCAGCACCCCGCAACCCCCAAATCAATACCCCGCATCCCCTCCCATGCTCTGTTGAGGAAATAGCGGTTGAATTGAGATCTCGAAATACCTGAACCAGCATTCTAATCATCGCAATAAACTTCTCAACATCCGCGGAAACTATTAGGGTAGTTATTAGCCGACCCCTTCGAGATAACTTGGAATAATTGAGTTACGAGACAGCAAAAGGGCTTAACAAAGGCCGTGATTGTTTTCCGCAATAAATTTCTGCAGGTTTATTGTCTTTGTATTAAAATGCAAATGCTCTCCTTGAATCCGGTTCGGGTGTGGTTGCTTTTATGAAGTTCACGGCTAACCGCGACTGGCCGAATTATCATACATGCACGTTTGTTTTTGGTTGAAGCCGGTAACGACGTTGACGTTTTCAGCAAGTGCTGGACAACAGACAACAAAGACGTTTTCAGAATTTTTGCAGGATAATGAATTTTTTTGCGGCGAATTCCACTTCGGATACCAGTTCTGTTTGAAGGGATAAAAAAGTACGAATCTCAGTTAACACAAGATATCTATCCTCTGGTAGTGTGTAATGTAAGTCAAAACTATGATGAGTTACTCATTTTCCTGAACCAGTTTAAAAACCAATTTGAAATAATCATTTTAACAGAGACTTTCATTATCTCAATTGAAACTTATGGCTATGACAATCTCTATAGTCATGGATCATTGAATAGGAGCGAGAAAATCACTAAATAATGTCATCTACCTGAAATTCCTGAATAAATTTTAGTCTTGACACAAACCAGAAGACACCCAGAACTAAATATGCGAAGAAGCCCTCCTATGAACAACAGAATACGTCTAAATAAATAAGGTACTACCCAAAATACCCAAACGCGACTATACCCGATTATGACTTTATAGCAATACCCTACTCGAATATGTCAAATTACCTGAACCCAACATAACCAAGAAGGATTCATTTCGTCTTATTTAATTTTTGTAAGTGAAAATATTAGGTTTGCACAAGCATCATTTACCTGAAATCAATTATTCAGCTCTATGCTGTATCACTTCCGTGTCTATAAAAATTTTTGGAAAGATAAGTGGAAAATCAATTAAGGGTACATGTTGTCAAGTTTGATATAATTTCTGAGGTGCAATCTGGGAGACTGCATTGTTGAATATAACCGATGATATTTTAAGAGGGTTGGATGAGAAATGTGCAACAGTGTTGGTTCTCCTTGATTATAGTAAAGCTTTTGACACCTTGAGTCGCAAAATGTTATGTGCTAAACTACATTACATTGGCTTAAATCCAGGAGCATCAACATTTTTTTACGAATACTTAAGTCGTAGGAGTCAGCAGGTTAGAATTAGTGATAATTTATCCACATCTCTTCCCACATCAATTGGAGTCCCACAAGGCTCCATTTTGGGTCCACTTCTTTTCTCAATTTATACGTCAGATTTCTAATCTTGTGTTGAATACTGTAAAGTGAGCTTTTGTGCTGACGATACTCAATTATACCTATCGTTTGATCCTTCCCATATAGACTTAGCACTTTCTAGAATAAATTCTGATATTGCCGCACTATTGGATAAATCTAAATCTCATTCATTGAAAATGAATGCCTCAAAAACGACTGTTGTGCTTTTTGGATTGCAGATCAATAGAAACCTATTGAAAGACCTTGTTGAAGTTGAAGTTGATGATCAGTTATTTAAACCATCCAAGAAAGCCAAAAACTTCGTGCTCACTTTCAACGATGACCTCAAATTCAAATCGCACCTAAATAATGTTAGGCGAGCTGCTTTCTATAACTTGAAGTTGATATACAATTCCAGGCATTGTTTGAATAAAAAAGTTAAAGCACTTTTGTATGACACTCTGGTGCTTTCTAGGTTCAACTATTGCGACGCAGTGTAAGGTCCATTCATTGACGCCAATGATAAACGACGATAGCAAGTTATGCCTCATTTTTGGCGTGAGAAGAAGGAAAAATATATCACACAAACTCGATGACCTTTAATGGTTGAATATGGCACGTAGGAGGACATTTGCATTCAGCTTGCCTTTTTCATAAAACCATCAATCTCAATTCCCCCCAATATTTATGGAAATAAAAAACACTGATGTCCACAACATCTATCTATCTATCTATCTATCTATCTATCTATCTATCTATCTATCTATCTATCTATCTATCTATCTATCTATCTATCTATCTATCTATCTATCTATCTATCTATCTATCTATCTATCTATCTATCTATCTATCTATCTATCTATCTATCTATCTATCTATCTATCTATCTATCTATCTATCTATATATCTATCTATCTATCTATCTATCTATCTATCTATCTATCTATCTATCTATCTATCTATATATCTATCTATCTATCTATCTATCTATCTATCTATCTATCTATCTATCTATCTATCTATCTATCTATCTATCTATCTATCTATCTATCTATCTATCTATCTATCTATCTATCTATCTATCTATCTATCTATCTATCTATCTATCTATCTATCTATCTATCTATCTATCTATCTATCTATCTATCTATCTATCTATCTATCTATCTATCTATCTATCTATCTATCTATCTATCTATCTATCTATCTATCTATCTATCTATCTATCTATCTATCTATCTATCTATCTATCTATCTATCTATCTATCTATCTATCTATCTATCTATCTATCTATCTATCTATCTATCTATCTATCTATCTATCTATCTATCTATCTATCTATCTATCTATCTATCTATCTATCTATCTATCTATCTATCTATCTATCTATCTATCTATCTATCTATCTATCTATCTATCTATCTATCTATCTATCTATCTATCTATCTATCTATCTATCTATCTATCTATCTATCTATCTATCTATCTATCTATCTATCTATCTATCTATCTATCTATCTATCTATCTATCTATCTATCTATCTATCTATCTATCTATCTATCTATCTATCTATCTATCTATCTATCTATCTATCTATCTATCTATCTATCTATCTATCTATCTATCTATCTATCTATCTATCTATCTATCTATCTATCTATCTATCTATCTATCTATCTATCTATCTATCTATCTATCTATCTATCTATCTATCTATCTATCTATCTATCTATCTATCTATCTATCTATCTATCTATCTATCTATCTATCTATCTATCTATCTATCTATCTATCTATCTATCTATCTATCTATCTATCTATCTATCTATCTATCTATCTATCTATCTATCTATCTATCTATCTATCTATCTATCTATCTATCTATCTATCTATCTATCTATCTATCTATCTATCTATCTATCTATCTATCTATCTATCTATCTATCTATCTATCTATCTATCTATCTATCTATCTATCTATCTATCTATCTATCTATCTATCTATCTATCTATCTATCTATCTATCTATCTATCTATCTATCTATCTATCTATCTATCTATCTATCTATCTATCTATCTATCTATCTATCTATCTATCTATCTATCTATCTATCTATCTATCTATCTATCTATCTATCTATCTATCTATCTATCTATCTATCTATCTATCTATCTATCTATCTATCTATCTATCTATCTATCTATCTATCTATCTATCTATCTATCTATCTATCTATCTATCTATCTATCTATCTATCTATCTATCTATCTATCTATCTATCTATCTATCTATCTATCTATCTATCTATCTATCTATCTATCTATCTATCTATCTATCTATCTATCTATCTATCTATCTATCTATCTATCTATCTATCTATCTATCTATCTATCTATCTATCTATCTATCTATCTATCTATCTATCTATCTATCTATCTATCTATCTATCTATCTATCTATCTATCTATCTATCTATCTATCTATCTATCTATCTATCTATCTATCTATCTATCTATCTATCTATCTATCTATCTATCTATCTATCTATCTATCTATCTATCTATCTATCTATCTATCTATCTATCTATCTATCTATCTATCTATCTATCTATCTATCTATCTATCTATCTATCTATCTATCTATCTATCTATCTATCTATCTATCTATCTATCTATCTATCTATCTATCTATCTATCTATCTATCTATCTATCTATCTATCTATCTATCTATCTATCTATCTATCTATCTATCTATCTATCTATCTATCTATCTATCTATCTATCTATCTATCTATCTAACTATCTATCTATCTATCTATCTATCTATCTATCTATCTATCTATCTATCTAACTATCTATCTATCTATCTATCTATCTATCTATCTATCTATCTATCTATCTATCTATCTAACTATCTATCTATCTATCTATCTATCTATCTATCTATCTATCTATCTATCTATCTATCTATCTATCTATCTATCTATCTATCTATCTATCTATCTATCTATCTATCTATCTATCTATCTATCTATCTATCTTGCTATGATTGGTAATAGCAAAAGAGTTCAAAGAGTTGGTGGTCGAGGAGGACTACATTTGGCTTATTGGCTCATATTTGCCTAGGTGTGAGGAATGAGTAGTTCCGAATAGATTCGGCACTTCTCATTCTTCACAACGGACTCAATATCCCCCGGAGCATAAGGCAACACCAGTGTCTCCTCAATATTGTACGAGTGTCGTAGGTGGTAGTACAACACTCGTAGTGCCGCGTTATGCCGGTAGGTATAGACTGAGACCGGATAAGCTGGAAAAGCTCAGCTGCCCCATGATATGCTCTTCATCTAGTGTCAGAGACCTTTATACCCATCACGGGAGTACGGTAGAAGAGGGTGTTGAAGACGCCATCTTGGCAGGCCATTATGAATACCTCGGTTTCCGACTACCCCTGAGAAAAACGAAAGTCAAGTTTTTGGAAAAGCCAAGGTCTTCAATGTTCTTGAAGAAGACCCCATGCTGCAGCTGATGGAGCCCTCCATTCTCGGCAGCTTTGACGTAAGCCTTTTGCTGAACGGGTTCCAGCTCGGTGAGTTTGGGTTCGTCCGTTCAGTGTCGAATACGAAACCGAGTTCAGGATCGCATAGTAAGCAGAGAAGGGGATCTGAACTCCTGATGACTTCACAGGCTTCATCCAGTACCATTCTGTTGTGTAGACACTCCAAGGTCAAAAGTACACGGCCTCTTCGTTGTCTGGGAAAGTATAACTGTTAAACAGACGATTTAGGATGCAAGTTATGAAGATGCATTATTTTGCGATTTTTCACATCGAGTTGTCGCAGCTCTTCTAGACTCAATTTCATCACTTCAAATGAGTAAAGTAGGATCGAAACGGCGAGCATATTAGTTGGAGTGACTTTGTTCTTTCCCGACAGTTCTGATGACCACATCTATCGGAGCTTATGCTGATACTTGCCGCGGAGACAGTTTCTAACAGTAGTTACCTCTTGAGAGTAGCGTTGTTCCACCCCTAGGTAAGTATCCACATATCGATCCCAAACTCCATTCCGATAGTATGCCCGTACTCTTTCATCACCCTCAAGGACTGATAAAGATCCTTTTCTCCGGAGGCATATAGTTATTAAGGTCATCCATGATCGATGACCTTATGCCTTCGTTTGCTGGGGGTGTCGCAGTTGTATCCGCGGGATTTCCATAGTGCACCGAACAATGGCAGTAGAGAGATGCAGAAGAGAAGCGGCGGGCTGAGGGAGTCACCCTGAAACACGTTCCTTCTGAAGATAACCGCCTCTGTTTGGACTCTGACGTGACCAGATGTTATGGTGAAGCGAGTCCTCCAGAGCAATGCATCTCACTATGTGATCGGGTATCGGAAGGCATCGAAGCAAATGCATGATGAGCTCATGCGATGCTGTATCGAATGCCTTGCGATGGTCCATCCAGGCCATTGAAAGGTTACGCTTATACTGCACGGAGTACTACGTGATACATCTGTCGATCAGCAGGTTCTCCTTGCAGCCAGTGACCCCCTTCTCTGCTCTTTGCTTTGCTCATATATACACCGGATCAACTAGGGAAAGTACTGGCATGTATAAAATGCTTCGGTACTTTGGAGCAGACCAATCTCCGTTTTGGGAATAAGCACGATTTGCTCCCCGACAAACCAATCCGAAATATGTTGCTCCCCATCTAACCATAAGTTGAAAACTCTTGCTAGACGGTGGTGGATACATGTAATTTTTATTATTATTATTAAACATATGTAGAGGTGCTCACAAAAATTATATCGAATCACTCCTTTGATAAGGAGGAGGGACAGAAAATTTTTCACCAGATATTCGATAAGGTACCACGAGTGGAGATTTCTATTGAAGGCATTCGAATGCGGGTAGCTGTAAATCAGGAGGAGAGTGATGAGGGTGGCTGTATATGAGAATAGTGTTGGAAAGGATTATTCCATGAGTCGCTATACTTCAATTTTCATATTGTAGTAAAAGTTATGGACAATTCGTAATAATTATATAATTTTGTTCATGAGACCCTAGACGTGAAAAAATATGAACTGTTGGACAGGCAATCAGATACATCCCAATGTAGTTGATAAAATCCCATACTTTAAAAAAAAATCTAGTAGTTTGTTCCTTAGTTTCAACGGATTGGGTAAGAATCAAAACGATTATGGTATTGATAATCATTTATTTCTATGAACATTATCTAGCCATGCTGTAATGCAACACCCTCTGTGCTATTTCATTTCTTATTCAAATGGAGGAGCTACACTTCAGATGTGATGATTTCATTTCTAAGATACATCAATTTTGAATAAGAGCATAAAAATCAAATCGATGCCAACTACCCAAATTAGCAAAAATAGAAAACTGGTAATAGAATCGATCTGTGAGTTAAAATACGTAATGCGCATGCTAGGTCTGCAACATATCAAAATTTAAACAAAATTTGCCGAAAGCCATGTTACGTAATAAATGTGCGGGTCCTTTTTCTCGTTTTTTCTGCCTTTAACCGTATGAGAATATATTGAGGTTGAACGATTCAATGCAACACACTGTACATTGCTTGTGAAGTAAATTGGCTTCTGATATCCTCACGAAAAATTATTTGTGTTTGAAGTTTCAAATGTCGAAATAAATTTCAGTCAATTTATACGAATATCAGTGTTCATTCAAAAATTCCCAGCGGAAATAACTTCGACGGACCGATCAATCACTCCTTTGAGTACGCACACAGGAAACAAGGTTACCTCCGAAATACTTGCATATAAATACCGCATCATCATGATTCCAGTACCAGTTTTCTCAGTGACAAATTGGGTTGATCATCATGGCTCACTTCGTGAGTATCATTGTATAATTCGATGCTTATACACGATAAGTAACGAGTTGAATATTAAAAATTATTGTTTGAACGTTTTGTCAAATTTTATAAGTATCATCTGTTTTCCATCTACCATGGCCTAGCTGAAATACGGAAGGAATCTCAAAATGCAGAAATATAATATTTATTTTAATTTCCATACATCTTTTTTTAATCTGTACAGCATCAATACCGAGTAGATTTTGCTACAAGCGTTTTCTCATTCAATATTTTCGAACATTTTTCAAAAAAAAATCATTTTTCAAATGAATCAGATGAAAATGAATATTCTTTCATAAAACTCAAAGAGCTGACTATACAAATACTCTGTCTCTTCCATCACAATGCTATCGATATTTCCTTCTAATGACATTCGGATCAATCAAATATTTCATATCAGTGAAGGTTCTGAGAGTTGATGGCTATAAGATAGGAATGAAATAAGATGCATTTTATGAGATTTTCATATCGTTTCCTAGAATGAACATTATCTTTCTCAATAACGTTCACATCAAATGTTGCAATCATAACACAAAACTTTCGAGTTTATGTCACTATTTTGTAATTTTTAACGGACAGTCATAAACATGTTATGATCAACAATTTCGAAATGTATGATTTTTTAAACAGATTTATTTCGCCATCACAGAAATAATGTATTAATTTTCACGATCGGAGTTTCTATATGAAGTTCAGTATTTTTACCATCAATTTTAGGATGGTTATATGGGATGATGGCTTTCCGTGAAATTTTCTGAAATTTTGAAATGTTGTATACTTGATCATTCTAATGATATGTTTTCATGGGCGCAACACGATCCTATGACTAGTTTTCTTGATACAGGGTGTTGAATATGAGAAATATTCACTTTTCGTCACTTCGTATCATCCAATTTATTATTTTATTCTGATTTATTTTATAAGTGGTAATATAATCAAATCCTTGTATGATCAATTTATGAGATATTTATTTTCAAATCTTCTCTGTCTACAAGGCGAATTCCTTAGATATTGATGCTGTTTCGAGACTCTCATATTTTTATTATATTTTATAGAGTGAAAATTCAGAAAAAGGATGAATTATCACACAATATCATATATTCATTTCATTTATCATCACAGTTGATACAATGCATACAAGGTGATTCCCGATTGTGAAATAGTAACGAATCTTGTTTTTTTGGGCCACCTTGTAGTGATGAACTCACCGAAAATGACAAAATTCTCATGAAACATGTCAAATGATGTGTTCCATCGTATTCAGAGTCGAATGATGTCACCAGTAGGTATACTTTGATAAACAAAAACCTTGATTTGTTTCATCACCCTATATCTCATAAGAGAGTCAGGTATTTTTTTCATGGGAGTACTCAAAATACTTCTCTTCATATCGTACAGAATTTTCATCGGAATTTTATGCCAGGATTTCCTAGTGAGTTTATTCATACAAGGTGGCCAAATCACTAACATTAGTTTTTTTCTCACAACCTTATAGAATTGTATATAATGATAATGGATAAAATGAATATATAATATTATGTGACGATTCATTCTATTTTCGCATTTTCAATCTATAAAACAACAAAATTGTGAAGGTCTCAAAATAGTATTACTATCAAATTAAATCACCCTGTACTAATAAAAAATTTAATTCTAATGGATTGGTCACACAAGAATGTGATGATAACACCACATAGAATAAATCAGAATAATATCATAATTTGGGAGTGAGATATGAAGAGATAAAAAGTGAATATTGCAACAAAACAAATATTTCGTAAAACCGAAAAATATCTGTCTCTCCACATCATTTCACAAAGTGGAAATTAAGACAAATATCTCACTGAAAACAATTCCTTTCCCCTACGAACATTGAATTATATCTGTCGTCCATTTTTGCAACACATAATCGCAAGTAGAAATAATTGTTATGAAGCCACTGAATATTATCCTTCATTATGTTGGAAATGACCACCTATAATTCAATGTCCGTAGGGGGAAGTACTTGTTTTCTGTCAGATAATTACTTCAATTTCCTTCATTAAATTGAACTCTCCAATTTACATACTCGAACTTTGTTCGTTTTATTGAAGAGCCATTTTCCCATATGAGGGGTGCAAAGTTCTTAAATTTGAAGAAGCAATACAAATTTCATGAACCAATAATGTTATCCTTGGAAGGCATTGCAACTCAACCCTGAATGGTTTTTTCGTGATATTTTTTATGGAGTTGACATTACTCTTCACTCATTTGAAAACCATTTTCTCTCTCCGCCGCTTTCGAGAAAAATAATCAGTTATTTTCCCGATCCATACAAATGATGGGTACTTATATTATCTTCAATATCTATTGGAAATGACATCCTGTAACTTAAGTACTTATCCTTCTTTGCATTAATTGAGGATTCTTCTAAAAAATGCCAGAGGATCATAGAATTCTTTCACAATTCCTCCACATGTTCAATTGGAGTCATAAAAAGTAAATATCTGATACATCCGTTGGAAAGTTGAGGGAGTTCAAACCTGAAGACCGTAGAGGCCAATACTGTGTTCTTTCTCTGCCGATTCAACGAGTTGCATTTGCAACTTTCACATACTGCTTGGCAATCAAGCTGAAATCATTTGGAAAACCCGCCAATAAGTTCCTCTAAAAGACTCTCTTATTTTTGTTAGTGAATCGTAATAATAAACAACACCCTGTTGATTGGGGTCGAAACTCTGAAATATTATTCAAAGTCTATTGAAAAATTCTATTAATGAATTAAAACTGAAACGAAACGAGTTCAACAGTACGACGAGAAAGAAATTATAAGCTCAACAATTTTTTTTAGGTCCTCTTTGCAGTTCTCCAAACCTTGGCTCTGGCCAACGCCGGAATCATCGTTCCATCAGCGAAAATACTACAAGGCCCTAGCTCGAGAACTACTCTCGTGGGCCCTGATGGCAGTGTCATCGACTCATTCCAACCTGGAGGACAAGTCATCACAGAAGACCACGCGACTCTCCTAGCACACGCTGAACCAGCTGTGGTAGCTCATGCTGCACCGGTACTAGCCGCCAAGACCATAGTTCCTGTTCACGCCGAAACCTTGGTACACACCCCACTAGTTGCTGCCCCAGTAGTGAGTTTACATAGCGCTCCCTTGGCTAAAACCATCGTGGAAACCCCAGTGGTGACGGCTCATGTAGCTCCAGTTGCAGTGTCTGCAGTTATTGGTAGCAAGACCACTATATCTCAACATTCTCAGTCCATTATACATCCCGCACCAGCAGCCAAAGTATACTCCGCTCCAGTGGTAGCCGCTCCTCTCGTAGCAGTAGAAGCTGCTTCCGTTGAAAAAGCAGAAGCTGAGCCTGTGATTGCTGTCAAAACCGTTGCTGTGGAGAGTTCTAAAGCTGAGGCCACCCAGGACGCCACAAATGTCAGTGCTAAGACTGCTGCAGCTCCTGTGGTCACTGCTCAGGTTGTTCCTGCTATCGCTACGAAAACTGTAGTGTCTGAACATGCCAACACTGTAGTGTCTGAACATGCCAACACTGTAGTGTCCCATTCCGCGCCAGTTCTTGGTGTTCACCATATCCCTGTTGTTACATCTTACGCCGCTCCAGCTTTGGTAGCTCACCCTGTGGGATTGGTAGCTGCAAGGGCTCTAGTTCATGGTGATACAGTTGTGTCTGGCCATTCTGGATATGTAGCAACTGGCAAGCATGTACCAGTTTCAACTGTCTTTGCTTATCAAGGTCTATATCAATAAGTGAATGGTGAATAAAATATTTATTGATGTGATTTTTTTTAATTTGGAATTATGTAGTGGAGAACAACAGCAACTCACCGTTACGGTTTGAATAACATTTTAACACGTTTCCAGGACGACGGGGCCCAATTGAATGTCCACCTCGGTCACCCGAATTAAGTCCTTCATTTTTTTTTCGTGGGGACACATAAAAAAAGCATTGTTTACAAAACACCACCAGACATATTAGAAGAGTTGCAAAGAAAAATTATTAACGTATGTCATATAGTTTCGTCGAATTTTGAAGCGATCACTAGTCGAACATAGTCTCTGTAGGCGTTTCAACGAACGAATGCATCTTCAAACGGGTTGAATTTGAAAATTATATTTTTGCATTTTTTCAAAATTTGATCTTGTTGAATCGATGACGAAAAACACGGAAAAAATAATAAAAAAATTCCAGAACCGTCGGAAGTATTTTTTTTGAGCGGTGATATGGGTTGGGATACCGGAACATTCTGCACCTTGTACGTTTTTTGCATTTTTCGACCACAAGGAGACACATTTGTTAATAATATGTATGTATGGGAAGAAAGCTGAGAAAATTTCCTACAGGAAAATGGAATATTCGCGGAAATTCTTTGGTATTACGGTATTTATACGTCGTCGAAGTTCGACTGGACATAATATTAGTCTTCGGGGTGGTGAAAGCAAACGAAAAGAAAATCGTGTAAAAATATCTTTGACATCGCAAATGCACCAAAATGTACGACAACGGTTCGAAAATAACTTGTACCACTGTATGCAGGTTGGCAGACAGCAGTTCGAGCATTTGAAGGGGCAAGTGGAAGAAGTTTTGTTACAAATATGTGTTTGTGAGAAAAATAGGTTTTAGTAAATAACCGAAAATTTTCAAAAATCAGAGAGGTATAGCATAGCGAAACGCCGGTTGACCTATTATCTTAGAGATGGCGTAGCGTGCGGTTAATATACTCAAATAAATTCTCATGTCCCCGTTAAACTCCTTTTCATTTCTGTCTCACCATCTGATCTTACCAAAATGCTAAGGCTCACATTAAATTCCATCAACAGTATTAGGTATCACGAAAATAATATAATTCCGCCTTCAAATGTTTTGTGGATTGACACGCTACATCCTCCAAGGGTACTTATGGTAAATTGGTAGTAGGTAGTATTTTTCCGATATATGGGAGATCTGACATAACGCTAAGGTTGATTGTAGCATGATGGGATTATGAGTTCAGTTAAATTCAATGAATAACATTGGCTGTTTTCTTCGATATTCTTGAGAATCACCACCCATCAAATGAATTCTCGAATAAATCGAGGAAGGAACAAACTAATGAAAGATCAATATGAGTCAGAACCAGACGATTCGATATGTTCAACTAGAAGTTAGCGCCATCTAAGAGCTAATAGAGCAAGTATCTACCAGACTGATATATTGTTCACTAAAATTTCTGCTGGATTTCGATTCTGATCATTTTATATCTTACACATTATGTTTCCATAAATTTCACGATACTACATTATTTTTTTCGGATAATTTGTTGGTTTTACGTTTTTAGATAATATTATCTTTCGATGAAATTATGTTTTATCATTTCAGTCACTTTCGTTTATTAACGAATTCAGAGCTATGAAAAATAATTCTTACCGTTTTCGTGTATGATGTTTTAACGGTTCTCATACAAACGCATCAGATGAATTTTATTTCGGATTATAAATCAGTTCTATACGTTCTGCTATATTTGAGTGTTATAAAAAGTTATTCTGATAAATGATTAATTCTCCATTTTATTGTTTTTTTTTTTCATTTATTGTTATTAAGAAATAAATTCTATTATCCTTTGACCCACCACTTATTGTTAGAGATTCAACGCTCCATATTTTCTAAAAGACTGGATTGATTTTCAAAAACTACGCAGCACTATATAGGGAATGACAAGCACTTCTAATGAGGTATCACCTGATCCCCCTTCCCAATTGAAATTGTTTTTGGGATTTTTGGGTTGACGGCTGTACTATGCTTTTTGACCATCTTGATGGGTTTTTGGATTTTGCCGAAAAATTCTTTCCCATCCTGTAATACCTTGAGGTACGTTCTCGATGAGTCACCCTGTATCGTCATATCTAGTGAACTGGATATTCAATTGCACTATCAGGTACTGTGTTAATACCAAGTTCTTTCTCAGCTTCCATGTAGTTGAGTACTTAATACATTCTCAACAAATTAGCTAAAATATCAATGCTCGCCAGAGAATGACAAACAGAATAAATTAATTGACTTTTCTATTACCATATGATTTGAAGGTGATCTCTCCATATGAGGATCTCTCCAAACTATCTCGTTTATCGACGTTATATTTTTGTGACACATTCCTATATCAATTAACAATGAGAAATATCCTTGATATTTGATTGTCTCGAAGGTGTGGTCATTTCAATTTTTTGTAGCATACATTGTATAGCGGAAGAATGGCAGTACCTATAGCGTATATCACACCAGTTGTAATTCCTTCAGGTTCTTGAAATGTAAATGAAGATTAATTCAAACAAAGTATTCCTATACTGATTCCAAGTTGCGAAGACAGAATTAGGCTGATCCTGAGTAGTGAAGTCGGAATTATAGGAATTTCGAGTTGTAAATTCGATATTATGATGATTCCGAGTTGCCTAGTCAAAAATTGGGCTAATTCCGATTTGCGAAGTCGGAATTATTATTTTTTTTTTATATTTGTGGCCTTTTTACGCTTTCTTACTGAACTGCCCCATTTCGACATTGTGTACTTAAAGGCTGAAAAACTGACGAAAAATTCAACTGAAAAGAAAAAATCGAAGTTTACCACAAAAGAATCCTAATCATGTCCCAATTCCGTAACCACCGTCATTCATCTATTCTTTTTACGATATTCGACAATACAGCCGAGTCGTCGAAGCCCATTCAGACCAAAATGCCCCACATCCAATGCCATTTCGCTGATTTCCGATTGTGAGGAATATCGCAGTAGCCTATATACGCTTTTTCCATCGTATATGTCCCAGACGAAATATAACATCGTTTATATCCCCGAAAGAAAAAAGACATTCTTCGGATTCTACTCAATTTTCAACGAGCGCCACAGAATCGTCATGTTGTTGACCTTTCTCGATGGAAATTGCCGACAAGATATAAAATGCGGCCATAAAATAATGAGTGCTCGATTTGGAAGGGTCTTCTTGCATTTACAGCTAGTCGATCGCGACTTTGATGTCTGTACGTTTGGAGTTATCGCTTTTCCTATTAGCTGGAAGATTCGAGGAAATGCCGAAGGAATTTTCACCGAGAGTAATAGGGTGGCGTGGTGAATACTGAATAATTTAAAATAGTTTTCCGATAGATGTATGGAAATGACAAAAACAGAGAGCTAACAGAACTACCTCCATTTGAGTATACAGTGTGTGCCATTTGAAACTTTATTTTGGAACCCATGGACCGATTTCAAAAAATGAAAATTTCTAGTTACAGTACTCGACGAGCTCTATTCAAAGATGACGACAAATATGAATCATTTTCAAGGCCCACTATGCTCGACTTAATGATAATAATATCAATAAATGGGCTCCATTCATCGACATATACAGGGTGTTCCAGATTAAGTTGGCACCATTGCCAACTCCGTTATTATTAATGGAACGAATTCGGTTAAATGGGCAAACTAATAGCATTTTTAATGGCCTTCTCAATGCCGAAAACAAAAAACAATGACAATCGCGTTTTCATAATTAATGGAGCACCCTATATTTTTTCATGCATTTCGATTCGTTATAACATTCTCAACAACAAATCTCATTCGACATGTTTTCGTAAAGGTGAAAATGAGACAGTTTTATCAATAGGAAACATTTGTAACAAACGGATTTGATGAAGTGCTATAAAATATCGAGTAAATGTTCAAAAACACCGCCTTCTTGATGAACACATATTTGGGTCCTTCTATCGACACTACGTGTGGCATTCAACACAGTTCGGCCATCAATTCTATTAATTATAGTTTCAATATAATAGTTCATCTACGTTATTATGTTTCATTTTGTACACCTCATTTTTCAGAAATCCCCAAAAATTATAATCTAGAGGTGCCATGTCTGGTGAACGAGGGGGCCACTTAACAGGACCATCTGCAGCAATCCATCTGTTTCCAAAACAGCATTCTTTTTACGCCACTGACATTATGTGCTGGTGCTCCATCCTGCTGAAAATAGATCATCTGACGAGCCTCCAGATCAAGATCATCGAAAAACTCTTCACTCTTGTTAATAAATTAATGTAACGGGGTCCGTTCAAAGAACCATGGTAGAAAAATGGACCGATAATTCTGCCTCTAAATAGACAAAACCAAACATTAATTCTAAATCGTCTTCATATAATATTTCTAAAGAAGTTTGGATCTTGTCTGCATTTATTCATAAACCACCGACAAAACCCCAATCGTCTCTCAGGATCACCAAGTTCTAGTGTTTGCACTGGTCTTAACTTATAAGGAGGAATCTTATGTTTCTTCTGAATTCGTCGAATAGCAGACAGTGAAACAGCTATTTTTCTAGATAAAAATCTGATGGAATTATTTGGATATACCTCGAAGTAGGATAAAACGTCAATTTCTGTATCTTCAGATATTACAAAACGCTTTTTAGTTCTCCTTTTCTCAAAAAGCTTTTTATTTTTCTGGTAAACCAAATAGGATTCTGACATATCGCATTTTTCTTGATGTGAAAACGGCATTTCGAAAAATATTCGAACAGTAGTTGACATTTACAATAATTTATGACATTGTCATGATGAACTTTAGAATATTTGACAAAGTTTCAAGTCAACTTGATTGCTCATAATAATTATGTTTTATCGAATCAAACAAATTTTTTACAACCACATCATGTGACCCTTCAGTATTTTCTGTTCTGTTCAAAAACGGCTTCAAAGTTATCATTACAGCAGACATATTTTGATTCACAAAATAAATGCGGCTAGCGGAATGGCTTTAAGATGGAATTTATCGTTCTGTACATTAATAGCAAATAGCTCAGTGGTGTCAATTGATTGGTGCGACATGATGATCACGGGTTTCACGAGTTCACATCCCAGCGTCTTATTTTGCTATTAGTAACAAAATATTGTCATTCGTATAAGTACCAATGGGTGTTTGGACAATCATGAAGTTTTATTCGCCAAAACAAAGAAATTTTTTGTATAAGTGAACGAAATAAATATTTCCACATAAGTCGCTCATTTTCCACTTTATAAGCTTTATGAGCTTTGTTGTTGAGAAGGATATTAAGAATCGAAATGCATGAAAAAATATTCCATTGAAAGAAATATCATTATAAGAAATATTCTGAAAACGCGACGGTAATTTTTTTTTTGTTTCCGGCATCGAGAAGGCCATTAAAAATTCTACTAGTTTGCCCATTTAACCGAATTCGTAGCATCAATAATAACGGAGTTGGCAATGGTGCCGACTTAATTTTGAACACCCTGTACATGTATCTATATTATTTGTAGAATGTTGAAGATTTGGAATTTTCTACGCAATTTTTCCCAAGACTGCCGAAATAATTGTTGAATTCATTGGTGACTCCTCTTTGTTTTGTTATATTCGCACCATCTGCCATATCAATATTCACAGTCTCTAACAAGGCTTTGAACAGTTTTTGTCCTCTTCGATCAGCTTTGAAAAGCATTCCTTTTGAGCCTGTTTTGTCAGCTTATCAAATTTGACCTAATGGTATTTGTAATGTCCTTTCATCTCTTCATTTCCTGGATATTTCAGCGAAATTGTATGTAATTCTGCTTAGATAATTTTTTTTTCATTTGTATATTCTGTATATTTTTCCTTACAGTATCTCATTTTTTCATAGTGAGTGTATATTTTGAATTTATAGTTTGTCTGTATTTGAATCACATTTTTGACATGAGATTGCCATAGGATTATCGAAAAATATATGATTTGGATTTAATTGTTTCGGCATTTTTTTTCACTTTCAACTCAGTCTTGTATACTCAGTAGTAATACTTTACTATAAGTACTTCAAAATTATCAAGTTATACATCGATAACTTGTTGCATAATCACAAAGAGTGTCAGATAGACAGTTTAAATAATCCGTCCGCGACGTCTAACTTGCCATGGACCGTAACTCACGCTGTATATTTCCCCCTGAAGCACGGCCACCCTTGAGCAGAAACGAAACATTTCGGCATTCCCTTATCAGATTTTAACTTCGCTAGACATGTCTCGGCGTCCATTTGTTTCCTTGACCGCCCGTATCTCGGACTATTTTATTTTGAGTTTTGGGTTTTTTATCGCCAACTGGGAATGATGCGACGCCTCTGATTGGTTGTTTTTTTGATAACCTTTTGCGAACGGGTCGTTTTATCATCCCCGTTTGGTGAAGCCGCAGAGGCAGGAGTTCGCGGAATTTTATTATTTTCCGAAGGATGAAATGGAGAAGTGACCGAATCAGAGAGAGGATGGTTCATTCATAGAAAATCTGATGTGAAATGATTTGTTTTTAAATTATACTAGGCAACAACAAGATTTCTCACGTCTGGCAGCTTGCATTATTAAAAAAAAATGCATTTCGTGTACTGTCATGACTTTATGATTTTAGATTATTGAAATCGAAAACATTCAAAACCGTGAACCTAGAACATATTTGAGAAATTAATAATTCAACTCCTGACAGCAGAGAAAAATAAAGTTGATAAGAAATAATCATTTAGTGTCGATAGGAGGTGTGGTTGATCAGACTATCAGTGCCTGTTAATATGGTTCATAATCAGTGTGGCATTGCCCTCAAAGGGCGTAGTAGTTTTGAGGTTTTGTCTTGGTTCTAGGGTAAGACTTGTATGTATTCCAAATTATTGTTTACTTATTATCATCGAGAGTGTTCAGTCAAAGTCTGTATTTACCTTTACCATAGTTCCATGGCTAATATTCAATGTTTTCTTTTCTTATACGTTGTAACCTTCGAGTTTCAATAAATATCATCTATAGTTGCAACCCTCAGTTTGTAACATCTCTTATTCGCGATATATGGTAGAGTCAATTCTTGACATGCCCGGCACCTCCACCATAATATGGCGATTTTTTTCTTATATGTTAAGCCGCGTATCGATTTGGCGAGGCTGCCTCGCGAGGCATGCTTCGCCACACACCTGAAGTTGCCTCACCCTGAGGCAGCCTCAGGGTGAACCATCGACAGTCGGTTTTTGGTCGTGCTCAAAGGCGCCTCTACACTCTCGCCTCGCGCTGTTTGTACCGTGCTTCGTCGTTATTTCTGCCGCGCCATGGTGGAGTGCCTCGCACTGACTGATGGCTCGCTCTGCCGCACGTGCTTGCCTCATTTCCGTTCAAAATCACCCGTTGAGGCAGCCTAGCGAAGCATGCCTCGTGAGGCCGCCGGACGAGGCTGCCTCGCAAAATCGATACGCGGCTTTACTATGGCATCCACCATTACGTCAACAATAGAATTTTCAAAAACTGTAAACTAATACGATTCAGGAATTGTAGCTACTAATCTGATAGCTCCTGAAACTCAAAGTAGGAAAATGTCAGTTTTTCTTCCGCATGTGAGGTTTGCTACCAGCCACTAACATAGCTGAAATTGTCAAGGGTAATATAACAAGACCTTGATAAATAGTCGACTATATTTTATAATAATTCAACGAGACATCATTTTGGCATTATTAATCTGATGATAACCCGAGGGTAAATCTCGCGGGCTTTCATTCTGATTATTAATGCCAAAATAATGTTAATAAATACAAAAGAAATTTAGCAGAAATGAAATAGTCGACTATAATGCAAGGTCGTGTCATATTTATGAAGATTATTTCTTGAATCCAACTCTTTATATCAGTCATATGAATGAGACTGCATTGTCAGGGATTGTAGCTTCGATGACCCTATCTCTTGTTTTTTGGTTTCTTCAAACCGATTCATTTTCAATTACTCATACAGCTTCAATACGATTGCTGTTTGACGTTTTAGATGTATTAAGAGTACTGTCAGATACATAGGTTCCTTGATTTATTGATGCTGTAGGTAATATCCCAAGACCATGACAAATAGCCGACTATTATTTTCATAATAATTTTATCGAGAGTACCTTGTATTTTGACAATTTAATGAGACCATATGAACATTAATAATCTGAATAACTCCCGAGAGCTTTAGCTCGAGGGAGTTATGCTTTGGTCGAATTGAATTGTCTCAAAATATAAGTTACTCGAGATGAATTAAAGGAAATAATAGTTTCTATTTGTCATGGTCGAGTGATATTCAGGAAGACTATTTCATGAACAGTATAAAATCATTCAAATATACTCCTCCATATACTCTTTACTCTTCACGGTATTTTCTGGGATGGATTTGCTTCTATATGCATTGATTTCTTTCATAGAAGACAACCCAAAACCAATCATTTCAATTTTGAGCAACTGAGTTGTCAACGTTTGACACTTATACAAACAAAAGAAAGCTTTGTTTACATTAATAGCCGTGTTTGTCCGCTCATAACACATATTATGTGACTTCAGTCATGAAATTTCATTGGTGTAGCAATGTGTGAATGAAATAATCGGTGACTATTGTGTACCATGCAGAGAGTCGCTAATAGAGCGTGTTGATTGGTCCTGTCAAATAGGAAACAAACGTATGCTTGGTTGATGACTGATATTTAATAGACGAAAGAAATAATCATTGGATTAATAAAGTGATTAATATTAAAAATTCAAAGGAACATAATCGAGTTGTTTCAAGATGTTCGATTCGCATAATAGTAAAATGATCATCAAAATTATCGATTGTGATTTCGATGACTATGTCCATTTGAAAATGAGTTTGATAAGTTTATATATAAATATGGACGAATTAAATTAATATGAAGAAAATATTATACCCCAACGAAATACAGGAAGATGCAAAATTACTGAATGTCTTAATTGGAGGAAAACGGAAAAATCTAGATTCTGGTATGAATAAGAGTATAATATGAATATAGTTTTACAAGCGCTACTTATGACAGAAATGTTCAACGACGATACATTAACCATCAATAATAATATTTTCCAGTTATTCTTTGAGCTGAAAAACGTATTGTACTGAATTGGATGAGGAAAAAAAGAGTGTGACAAATTAATGAATGGGTGTTTTGGAGTGTTTTCTGAAACTTCCAAAGATTATGGTAAAAATATTCAATGCTTCTTTCGACAATTTCAATAAAGGAAGTTAAAGAAATGAAACCCCAATCATTTTAAAATATATTAAGTGCTGGGTAATGCCAAGAAAGATGTTGTTTTTTCCAGAGTGGAAATTAATGATATCACTACTAAATGATAAAGGTATGTTCTAGTTACTAGCGAGTTTTTTGTTAATTGGGTTATTTTTTTGTAGGTTGCTCTATAATTGCAATCTGTGGTGCAGACCGATGTGACGAGTTATGTTATATGATTGTTGAAGGAATATAAGATAAGGATGATAATATTTTAATAGTAATAGATGATAATCTAAACTTGAAGAATACCTGTATTCATGTGAAACTTCGTTGAATTTTAATGGAGGAAAATGTCACTTTCAACATTGAAACTAGGGAGAAAAGTCAAGTTTCGATGAAAGTGATAACAATAAAATTGTTTTCTTTTCTGTTATTATCTTCAAGTTTCAATTGATACTATCTCTGGCTGCAACTCCTAGTTTGCATTTAGTTTAATGAAAAAATACGGTAACAATTCTAGAAAGATGCCCGGCAGAAAATATTTTTGGTGTGTGACCGGTCCTCCACCATATAATGGAAAGCAGTTTTAATATATTACCAGCGCCTCCACCAGATGTTGCGAAAGGAGTTTTCAACTCTCAACTTATTTGATTGGAACTGTAGCTATAGATGAGAGCTATCAAAACTCAAGAGTTATAACACTTCAATGAATAACAACTTTTGAAATGGGGAAAAGTCAAGTACAGATTCTGAAAAGATATCACATTTTCAGTAATGATGAAGTTAAGTTTTTCATGGTGCACCATTCATATTCTGTTGTTAAGATTATCCTAGATCTAAGTACTCATACATCTCGACTCCTGTGTTGAGGAGTACATCATTCAATTAAAGTGTAATATCATGTCACATATTCAGTGAGGAGGGTCTCGTATACTGTTGAGTTTTACATCTGTGATAACCTAACACCTATCAACGTTTTTTCATGAACTCTACCCCTATTCACGAGATAACACAACGAAACCAGAACAGAACTAGTAAAACCTGGAGGCATAGTTCATACCAGATGATTTCCTGAACCTGTTACGTGAAGTGTCATCTTGTTCATGCTCAGGTTAGCAGAACAACAACCAAGACGTTCCTGTTATCACTAGCCACTGAATCTCAACACTGTATGAATGAACTAAGGTAGCCTGTGTCGCTGAAGCAAATTCAGTAATAATATTGTTTGAATATCATCGTGTTATTTTGACACTACATTTTGTTTAATTTATTATTATATATTTGCTTTGGAATATTGCTTTATTGTTGGTCTGGTTACAGAAGGAAGTCAATTTATCTTATTCAATTATCTTCATTAGGTATTTTGTACTTTTTATTCCTGTTAAATTCAAAATTGATGGCGTCCAAGCCAGTCAAATTCTTGAAGTTCAAAATTTAAAACATTTGCCTGCCACATAAAAAATCCGAAACTGGAAATATAGTCCAAAGAACCTACGCCGTTCTCTGCTGAGCAGTCGAGCAATCAAAGTAACCCCGGTTACGTTACAACAGTAATTTAACAGGAATAAGACTGATTACGAATTATAATAACGTCTAATGTCTCGTCATTCTCACAAGATTGCAGATTCCTAACGATCAATTTCATCAACTTCATTGTAATCATCTGTCAGAAGTTTGAATAGTCTCTCCAGTCTCGTTTTTCAAAATATCATGCAGTGTTTTCAACTAGGTGGTTTTCTTGACCTCAGTTTCACACTTTGTATCAGAAAAATTTGATTCACTTGTGTAATGAAGTTTGGTTTGGTATATCCAAATTATCTCTGTTTAAGGTATTTCCATTTTCTGTTATTTTGTGATACATTATATATAATATATATTCGGTAATTTTTAAGCACTTGCTGAAAATTTCCGATAATTCAGCCGTAATTAAACAATGCATCTGATTAATAAAATCAACACGCGTTCATGGAATATTCAAAGCTTTCGAATTCGTTCAATAGGGATTATAACTTCGACGTATAACTAGCATTAGATTTTGTGTGCATTAGATTCAAACTTTAATTAGGTTTATTCAGCTCTGTTTACCGAATTCAAATAAATAACTGTTAAACTAAATGAGCATAGTGCCATACAATGTTGTGAAACACACAGTACGTTCATATCCAACTAAATGATGTGCCCATGTATTTTCAGTTATGACAAATATTAATAACGATTTGTTGGTTTGTAAAATTTACTCCTGATGAAAGTACTTCAATGTTCAACGATTCGTTTTTTTTGACAAGTGGAAGTATCTTCACGAATCTATTTTCATATTTTTGCAAAATTTACGAAGTTTCTGAAATACTATCTTCCGGACGAAAAAATATCAACAGTTTCTTTCAACTTCCTTCTTTCTCAGTCTTATTATCGTATAGAAATGTTTGGATCATTCTACATATGGTCGCCATCACGTTTGAGAATGTGTTCCAATATATTTTAACCAGTTTTATACAAGTGCTATGTTCTTTTGATCGTACAGTCAACGGTCTGGATGTTTCGCCTATATTACTTCCACGACACGAACAATATATATTGTAAACATGATTTTTGAACAATCATCGATGTTTTTTAGTTTGATGTATCTGTTGTTGGTGTACTTCTGTTGGTTGAGCTGTCTGGTTGTTTGTGTGCTAATGTTTTAGGAATCAGCATTTTGCTTCAATAGCGAGAATTTTAAGTATTTCAGAAAATTTTGTATTTTTCATGATTTTTAGGGGTCTACCCCTTTGGAATTTTGACTTTTTTCGAGTATTCCTATTTATTTGCCAAACGAATTGAAATTCACAGCGTATAATAATTTCATAATTCTGAATCTATTGGCGATCGCAGAATAGCTCTATCTCTAACCGTTTTTACGTTGAATAGTTCATCTGGAATTTGGATGGGGTATTTTCGATGATTTACTCTCCTTACATGCTGTACCTTGTACCTGAGCATAATACACATATCATATATTGTTGGAATTATCATGAAATCTTGCGTATATATAGTTAATCTGATAATTTTGTATTTTCCATGAAGTTTAGGGGTCTACCCCTTGAGATTTTTGAATGTAGCAACTTGGCCATGGCGTGTACTTCCTCCACACATTCAAATAATCCCTATTTTGTCAAAAAACGTTCAACTTAATAGTTGACAGTTTTTCTGGTCCAATTGCTAGGCAACTGTTTCTCATTACACAACCCAAATTCACCCGATGAAATACAAAACTCTCGTGCAATTATGAGTAAAAATATCCTCATGATTGAATATCTATCCCGAATACATGAAGATACGTAATATGTACCAAAGATTTTTGGTTAATGATTCGTAATTGAATGTTAGTCGCATATTAGAGCGATTTTTTTAATATTCCAGAAATTTCATAATTATCTAAGAAAAATTGAAATAAGAATAAATAGATTAAACTTAAAAAATATCACTGTTGATAGGTAGTACGTAGTCACTTAACCACATCCAGATAGGTAATTTTTATATTTTTCAAAGCACAATCAAACAAACGCCCAAATCTAATTTCAAACTTATTTATCAATGAAAGTTTTTCCCATGTTATCCAACACTATAAAAGACCCTATATGTTAATATATGTTTCCTTCAGATAGTTATATTAACTCAAGAGGGTTTTATTTTTTATAAAATCTGAGAAAAACAGTTAATTTTTTTTTCTGTTCTTGAAATGAATCGAAAATAGATAGGCCATGAAAACATAAAGTTTATACACGAAATACAAACAATATTTTTTGTATAACTGTGAATATGAAGTGATTTTTTGTCCCGATAAGTTATCGCTTTTGAACGTCTGTTGTCTTGAAAATATTATTCAATGTTTTCAGTAAAATCGTATTTAAAAATTTTTCCTGTCTAAAAAAAATTTATCCAAAATAACTAAATAATACTTCTTTTTTCCATACATGATATCCTTAATGTTATCAATACTTCCAAAACAATTTTACAGCATCCAGTGGTCTTTCTGTGTCGTTACTATAGAAACGGTTTATTGGCACGCCGCGTGTTTGAGTGTGTTTGCTCATAGTTGCTTCAATTTCAAGTTATTTTCAAGAAGATGGATGTTGAAAAAGCAAATGCTGTAGTGTCTATGTTACCGCCCAAGTCCAAGTTAGTATATGAGAAAACATATGACCAGTTTCATGAATGGTAACATGAATGAAACATGTAAAAAAGGTTTCTGAAAATGTGCTTGTAGGCTATTTTGACGAAAAATCATAAAACTTCCTACTTTACGGAGTGTCTACTCAATATTGAAAAGTACATTGAATGTTGAGGAAAATATTGATAATAGGAAGTTTTCAAAATTGGCCCCGCTTATTTAGATACCGAGGAAAAAAATCTGAAGTTTTAACAAGGATGATATCAATAAATTTATTCAAGATGCTGATAACAAAACAAATTCACTTTATAAGGTACAGATATAGTCATAATTTTGTAAGATTAGTAGTAATTTCAATATTATCAGCGGTGCTTGTCGCCGTGAAAGAATATTACATATAACTATTGATGCCATTGAGGATGCTAGATCTTTATTAATTGTTAAAATACCTGATACGAAGACCTATTGCGCAAGAACGTTTACTATTTCAAATTCTGATTATATTGAGATATACCGCAAGTATAGAGTACTACGGCCGCCTCATACAAAATTTAACAGATAATTTTTGAAATATTCGAGAGGAAAGTATATTAAACAACATGTGAGGATAAACAAAATAGGAGGAATTCCCAGCTTGATTGCAAAATGGCTTGGAAAAGACATGTATAAGAACTACACAGGTCACTGTTTCAAGACAAGCTCTGTTACTCTTCTTGCCAATGCAGGGGGCAACATTACATCCATAAAACGTCACGGTGGTTGGAAATCTGCCTCCGTAGCAGAAGCATAATATACAGAAGATGGTTTCAATTACAAAATTGACATCTCAAACAGAATATTGAATCGTACATCTACTTCCAGAAATATCTAACAACATGAAACATTTTCGGGAATTTATGTTGAAAGTAATTGTTCAAACTTTACTATTAATTATTATTTCAATAAATGAAATTGTTTGATGATGAATAATCAAATAATAATTGACTCTGTTGAAAATAAGTCATTTAAAAAGTAATATTTCATGTTTATTTTGTGAATTGTTTTGGCAGTGAAAAAATATAGAAATGTCAAGGTATTTTGACAGTTGTACAAAAAATAAACATTATGAACCTTTGCTCTGGCGTGAATTAAATTCGAGGAGGAGAAACCCCCCAAACACCCCATCAACGTCAATGTCACTTGTCGCACCGCAAGTTTCGCCAACAAAGTAAGCATCTTCAGATACTAAAAGCTTACAACTCCTGATATTCGTGCAAAACTCTATTCTTGATATATATGTGAATTAACAAGACAAGCCAAACCGTAAAACATACACAGAGCGATTTCCATCTAGAAAATTTACAATTCAAGTAGGTAACCAAAGATCAAGATTTGGTTAATTCCATTATTTCGTTATCTTTCTTATCAGTTTTGCAACGGGATCCGCCAAATACAATGAAGACTATAATTAAACTAGAAAAGCCCATTCAAACTCGTTTTGGACCCGAAACCGTACATTCGTTAGCAACAATATTTTGCATTATAAATGAAATTTGCATTTCATTCCTCTGCGGAATTTTGAATGCCTTTGTTAGGAGTCTTACAATTAGTCGAAGTTGAATTTCTACAGTTTTCTGATTAATTAAAGTTCTGTCAGGATTGCGGTGACCTATTGCCGAAAAATGAATAATTAATTTCATACGCGTTACTCAGATCGTGGGTAAATTGAATAAATCATTCCAGCTATTAATAAATACTAATTTTCTCCATATCTGAATAATTCAAAGGGGTGATAGGGGATTGTACCTCTTTTTGAATTATTTACACAGAAACATTCATGGTTTTACATAGAGCATGGTACATAATAACATACATGGTACATATTTATCATTTTCATTAAAATTTATATAAATAAATCAGAAGTATATACAGGGTATTCACAAAACTGAGGCTTATCAGTCAACACGATATGTTTTTTGAAACTGGAAAAATAAAAAGGTTTCGAAATCGAAAACCCGAAAAAGGATCCAATTGGAGTGTTGGGTCATTCAAGAGGACTGTTTAATCAAGAATAAATTAAAAAAAAAAAAAAAAAATTGTTTTTAAAATTGTTTTTTCCGTTAACCAGCTGTCATCCCCGTACGAACGACAGCCCTCAGAAGTCGAAACTTGTGCGAGCTAAGGATTAACGAGGTCTTACCTTTTAACGTGCGATTCCTAGCACGAGACCAGTGACCATGCTGGGAATCGAACCCACGTCCCTCTGACTGATAGACTAGCGCTCTACCATCATGGCCACTGCGGCCTATAGATGCACAGGCATATTCTATATTTTGTGTCAAGTGTTTCGAATGCCTTATCAGAATCAGAAATACCTAATTGTCATAAAATAATGAATTTTCTTGACAGAGCTCCATTTCTTAAAACTAATTCACGTATTTATGATGACGCATCATGAATAATTGTTATTTATATATTTATAAGGGCTTCAATTACCGATGGCCCAATTTGCTCATTAATTTCCGTGGTACCAAGATAATTTCACTTCTGACCGATTTCAATAACAGGACCCCGCACCGCATCAATGGAAAATTGGCTTTTGGTGAATTTGTTTGATTTTTTTAAATGTTATAGACATCATGATGCTAATCAAATGTCTCCATTACACTAACGTTCTAAATTGAGGTAATCTTTTTCTTATTTTCCTTTTTGAGAGTATTTATTTCCTTTTTTTTGTTGGTTGTTTTGATCTTGGGGTATTTTGGGGAATGCAGAAGTCCGGAAATTTTGAATATGAAGATATTGGATATAGATGACCGGAATTCCATTATGGTAGTGAACGTACCAGAAAGTAAAACTGGTGTATCGAAGAAATTTACAGTTGTGGATGAATGAGAGTTCTCCGCTTTGCCTTACTAGGACTTTATGTCTTTGTGTCCTGAAGGAATTGAAAATCTCCAGCAGAATCGCAATGTATTTAAGATTGCCAAACCCATTTTCCTATACGGGACATTGCCTTCGTCATACTTCTGCTACTGCTCTAGCTGATGCAGGAGCAACTATGACTAACTTAAAAAGACACAGAGGTTGGAAAAGTTCCACGGTGGCCGAGGGGTAAATGGAGGAAAGCATCGAATTAAGAAATTAAACGGGCGCGTATATTATTTACTTTGCCATTAAAATAGGTAAGTACCTCGACAGTAGTAAACAGAAACCCCAGCCATACAAAAGAAGAAATGAGCCCAATCTGAAGAGTTTTCATTTTTGATTTCAGTGGGAATTTTTTTAAAAAGATTTCAATAAAGAAATGTGAATCAAAGGCAATATTTCCTCAGTTAGATTCTAAGCTATAGAACAATAAAACTTATCAAGTTCTTCAGAAATCAATTCACACTGTACGGAAGCTGAGTTGTTTTTTCCTCTCAATTTTCCAGGTTTTCTTTTGTTGACAGCTAATAAACGTTGAATCAGATGACTCTTTTCAGGTATTTCGATGACCCTTCTATGAGTACTTCTATACTTGTTATAATAGATGAGGAAATGTTCTTCATACAATAAAGACACCTCATAATCTGTGAAGAAATTTTAATGTATTCGGTTATCCAAGATTTCTTTCTATTAACTTCAATGTTCCCCATTGAAAATGCTTCATCAAACAAGAGAAACAGTTGATGATGAAAGACATTTAGTGGATCTTGGTCAGTCAATACACGATCCCACTTCGAATCGTTACATAATCTTCTCATAATTTTCCCTACAATATTCTGCCACTGTCATATTTCTTGTGAGTAATGTTTCTTCCGATTTCATTGATCGAACGCTCACATAATACTGCTTCTGGATCAGAAATGACCTCTTTATGGTGGATTGATCAAATGTAGTCGAAAAGACTCGATGAATATTCACAATTCCGTGAAGGCATACGTAACATGTATTGTTAGGTAGAAATAATTCAATAAATCATCTATTGTAGAGTGTTATTTAAATATTATATATTAAAGTCGCGTGTTGATGGTAATGAAGCATTCAGGAGAAGAAAATATTAAAGTGTTTCTAGTTTGAATGAAAAATAATCTGAATTTGTAGTTGGGGATCTGTACATACAAATTATGAATAAGAATATCTGTTAAAAACTATTGAAAATACAAATGGTTTTTGTGCTTACCAAATTCTTTCACTTCATTATTTTTTAAATATTCTTCGTGTATGACAATTGACAAGTTATAGATTTTTTCCTCAATGTCCATCATTTCGAGTACGTTATACAATGCACTGGCCAGCTCGTTTTCCAGATATGGCACTTATAGATTTTTCCTAAACGATTCCTCTGTCAATGATTCGCGCACAAGAATGCTTTAACTTCAAGTCAATTCACACACGAGAATCAATTTATTGAAATGTCATAAGTAGTTTGTATATGATGAATAGTTATAAGATTTTAGGGCACCGATTGACAAAATTCTGCATAACCGGAAAGTTTCAAGGCCTTCTTCTCCTCGAACATAATACAGATACAAAAAATACGACTCAGATTTTTTGTTGTTGCACTTACCTGCATGTTGCAAATTTTATATCGTACGTGTTCTCCTCTGCAATTGCCAGATGTACACGTTCTCAGCTGGTGAGATGCTCCTCCATCACAAGATCTGGAACATGGAGACCAGTCTGACCAGGCTGACCATCCACCAGCCTCGTCGACTTCTTCTAGTTGCAAAGACAACCCCTTGAAAAAAAAAATGTCGCTTGAGATGTGATTTCAAAAAATCCATTTAGTGAATGTTGGCTTTTTTAAATCAGAATACAATTAAACAGGGTGTTAGTTGATTACTACTATAATATCAGATGATGATTCAAACAAAATTTATTTGAAAAAACGTCAATATCAATAAAAGTTAGTTTCATTTTTATATTATCAACAACAAAAAGACCCAGATCAGAAATATTGTAAATAGAGCAAATCTTTATCAAAATGTGTAATTCGAGTGAAGAAAAACTGAAGTGTTTTGCCAAGGAATTGTTTGAGGTGAATGCCATCAAATTTGGCAACTATAAAACCAAAGTTGGGATAATGACGCCCGTTTACTGTGATCTACGGGTTATTGTATTGGAGAAACATTTGTATACAAGTCAAATATAAAGTCTCTTTACTGCACTGCAAAAATACCAACTCATATAATTGTATAAATAACTAATTCGCTATATCCTAACATATCATTAACAATTCGATTTGATATATTCGAAATTATGCCGAAGGAGCTATAGTTACGAACTTCCTAATCCCTGCATTTTCAAGCATATCCACCCTTGTAATCTGATGAAAACATGTTGGATCTGTTAAATGCAGATGATGACACATCATTCCAGAAAGTTTCACTGTCTTCTATGAGAACAATTGAACCATTTATATATTCGAATAAATGGTGGAGGCGCAAAATATTTCCTCATGGAATCTGCATTCTCTTTAATATCTGAATGGATGGATCAAGCCGTTCATTATTAATAGAGCACCCAGCTGATGTCACAACAGGGTGGTCATCAGCTGATGGGAGGACAAGTCGCGTCAAGCCGCTGCATCCTTATGAAAGCAACCCTCAGAAGTCTTCCGGAGACTTATGCGAACTAGGGAAAATATTGTATTTTTTTTTCATGTGATCTCAAGCATAGTGCGTGCTGTCATATTTTGACTGGTATGCAATATGAAAACGCAATTCTACATGAAACAGGAATATATTTATTTCACAAAAAATAGCTATCGAAGGTCTCTGCAACAATCATTCAAGTTTGATGCAAAATTATTTGTTTATATGCTAAAAATCAATGGTCCAAGAATGGATCCTTGAGGCATATCACAAGTAATTTTTGTGTAATTGTTGACATGTCCAGACTATGGTTCAGAAAAAAAGTTGGCACTAAGAATTTGACTGGAATTTTCTCAAAGGTTGAATTGGAGTCAGGAAATTTCGAGTTCTTCAGATGTACTCACAGCCATACTCGAAATAGCCTTCTTTGTTCTGTAGGCAATAGTAGAGCCTATTTTCGAATTCTTCACAAACGTTTTTCACGACACATCTCCCCACTAATTCTTTTACGTTCTTCAAAAACGACGTTATGGTTCTTCATTTTTTGCGGTCGTAGCTTTATAATAATTTTTTTGGTGTGTCTATACGAAAAAAAAGTCAATTGGCTTCAAATTGGGTGGCAGGTTATTCTAAGACACCTCTTCTCTCAAACCTTCTGGAAATCGTTGTTGCAATCATTATCTTGTCGTTGGATGGGGTGCAACTCCATCCCGCTGGAAAAACAAGTTTTGTTGACTTTTTTCTGCTTCACGAAGAATATACTTTCCTTCATGGAAGTGACATGTGTATGATGAATTTCATTCTTTTGAATCGATTGGTGTTTGCAGATTTGATGAATATGTCCTCTAGATTAGAGAGGGGTCGTTTCCCTCGAACGTTTTTTGAATTAGTGAAAAATCAATCGTTACTGAATATGCACACCGAATTCGAAGTCGATTCATAGGCTTTTTACGGAGTGTCTGCAATTTTGAGTTGGAAATTCCCTAAAATTTGGTCATGCCAGGATATCTTTGAAGTTTTAGTTTTTTTATGCTGAACATACACATATCATATATTTTTGGGTCGTTCTCCTCGAACCATTTTTCTTCAGTTTCTGCATGCATATGTTAAAATCATTCTTTTATGAATATACAAAATGAATTTGAAGTCGATTCTGAATCAATTGGAAGTTTCATTGGCTTTTTACGGAGCGTCTGCAATTTCGAGTCGTACATTTTCGATAATTTGTTTGAAATTCGATATATTGATATTTCGGTGACAAATCGGGTACCAATTTGTCAACTGATCATAAATGGCTCGCTTTGAACCTTCAGATATATAAGAGAATTCAGACTCCATGATGAAATATCTTGCGCATTCACCATTTATTCGAATATAAAAATATGTTTATTTGATTTTTTGTCGTCTACAACTTTAAAAGAGAGTGAAACTTCCTCGAATTTCTGTATTGGAGATCTTATATGCTCACACTCCCCATCAGATTGCAAGGGGTAGATAATTATGCTTTTGAAAATGCAAGCATCAAGAAGTGCGTAATTTTGGTTCCTTCGCCATAATATTTTAAATCGAGATGTTAATATGCTACTTGCGCTCGAAATAACATAAGGAATATAAAATTATTTTATTTGCAGCTCCCAAGTGCAGAAAATAGACTCTACATCCGAGTTTTGTATATGATTGTTTCTAATACATTTGTTATTATATATAAAAACGAAATTATGTTTATTATTGATGTTTCGAAAATAAATGTCCAATTATTTTTGTCGTGGTAGTGACAATGACATAAAGCTAAATTATTCAAGCCAATCCCAATGCATACATACATATCAAGAAAAAAATTGAAGAAATCTTAGATTGGCAGGGTGCAAAGAAATAATTTCCATTATTGAACTAGTCATTACTGTAAACCCTAATCAGATTATGTTCGTTAATGTATGAAATTTGGCTACGACTACAGATGAAGAAACTTTTTCTGTTGTGATATTTGCTGAGTGCTTTATTGATAATGAACGGCTTGATCCATCCATCAAGATATTCAAGAGAACGCAGACTTCATGAGGAAATATCTGGCGCATCCACCATTTATTCGAATATTGAAAATATTCTTCAGAGAGAAAGGGGTGGATATGCTTTTCAGTAATATTCCTGCGAAATAGTTATTTGGAAGAATTTCAAGCGACTTTTTTGCCGTGCAGAAAAAAGGCTTCGAATTCGATTTGTATACAGTTTCTTGAATACTTTAAAAATTAAATCAACCTCTCTTGAAGATTTGAAAATAAAAATGTCCAATTGTTATTATTGTGTACGTGATAATTACAATAGGTTGGCAGGGTGTAGGTATAGTGAAAATTTCCATTCTTGACGTCACCATTACTGTAGATTCATAATTAGATAATCTTCGTAAATTTATCATATACTGTTGTAATTATAGATGAAGGGAGTGATTTCAGTGATACATCTGATATTCTTTCCAATATAATAAGTCTGAAACTTCCAGTAAAGTCCGGACTACTATACGAAAACGAATATGATGCATTTGACAGTATGTGTTCTCAGAAAAAAATATCTGAGGTATCAGAACCCGATATTCTTGCATATTTGGAAAAGAAATCGTCATATAGGTGATTATCCCTAAGTGAAGGCATTTCCTAACTCTTCGAAGGATACTAGTTGACATAGTGTGGCACTATGAATTCCGGCTACATGCACGGTGGTACCTGAAGTGAACCATCATTTTAAGAATTGTCTTCCATTGTTTCCCTACTTCACAAGAAGAATTCAAGAGGAGAACGGCTGAAGATTGATCAATTCCCTGGATACTGATCGATTCAGAATAATAAAATTGATATATTTCGTACATTTCAAAACTCTTAGAGGTGAAAAAAATGCGAAAAACCGCAAAAAGTTATGAATGATACAAATTCACCAGATTCATTTGAAAATCTGGACATGTCATCAATAATTACATCAATTTGACTTATTTTCTTTGGTTCATGAAAAACTGAATAATGTTGGATTAGCAATCATATGAATCCTCATGTAGATAAAGGCCCATTTTTTTTTCAAATTGTTAAAATCTAACCCTTTGTCTTAACGTATTGAATTGAAATTAAAACAACTTTGGTATCGAAATTAACATCGAATTTGTAAAATACGGAGGACATGAGTTGAAGAAAAGAATGCATTAATAAGGAGAATATGGATACAGAAAAAAATGCCAAAAGAATGAGAGACATGACAAATAATAATTATCCATGAAAGAGGAGACCAACAAATTGTAAAAATTACCGAGAAACAACACTACTCAACACAGCGTATAAAATAATGACATCAATAATACAATCAAGGTTGGCAAGTATTACAAAAACATAATTGGGTCATATCAAAGTGAATTCACACAAGGAAAATCAACCATAGACGCGATTCATACACTAGCACGTGATAGAAAAAGCCCATGAATACAAGTTAAAATTTCGAACTGCTCTTTGTAGATTTCTAGTTAGCATGAAAGATAATAGCACTGAAAGAGTTAAAAATCCCACGAAAACTGAGAAAGCTGATATTGATGACGATGAAAACAACTAACATCACATTAAGAACACAAAAAGGAAAAACAGAGGAATTCACAATCAACAAAGGGGTAAAACAGGAGAACTCACTTTCAACAACGGAATCTTAGGACAGGAGGAAGACAAATAATTGTGTTCGCTGATGATATAGCCATAATCACCAAGACCAGAAGAGTAATGAAAGATATGCTGGAAGAAATTATAGAAAAAGGGGAACTAATGAGGCTTAGGATAAACCAAGAAAAAACAAAAATATTGAGATTAGAAATGGAACAAATAGAGAGAAAGATCAAATTAGTAGCGAGAGAGAGTTTGAAGAAGTAGAAGAGTTCAAATATCTAGGAGTAAAGATAAGAAAAACGGGAGAGAGAAGACCAGAAATGCAAGAAAAAATATCAAACGTAAACAGAGCATACTTCGCCAATAAAACATTATTGATAAGTAGAATATTAACAAAGAATACCGAAATAAACATTTATAATGCCATAATTAGACCAATTATGTTATTCGGAGCGGAGACGATGACAATGACAAAAAATACGAGGAAAATAAGAGGAAATTTCGAAGAAAAATTATGAGAGCAATATCAGGACCAAAAAAAGATCTCAGAGGAAGAATACAGAATAAGAACTAACCTGAAAATTGAACAGGAATTAAAATAATAATTAACTGGCTGAGGCATGTGTGGAGGACGGGAAAAGGGGCAGTAACTTACTCAATGTTAAAATGGGACCCCGGTGGAAGAAAAATAATAGGGAGACCAAGATTAAAATGGATGCAGGAAGTGGAAGAGGAGAATCGCAGGGCAGGAGTGAAAAACTGACAAGAAAAACCCAGATATAATGAGATGGAGAAAAGCACAAATGAATAGATTGGGCGTGATCTATCCAAAAAATTAGATCTAGATAGTTTTTGTTGGTCAACCCCACAAGGGGTGTATACCCACTGTATATTAATGGTATTGCTATTTCATTATTTATATGAACAAATATTTTCTTGTAATTGTAAACATGTCGGGACGATGATTCGGACAAACTGAGTAATATTTTTTCGTAATGATTTTCGGAGGGAATTATAGAAACTTCCAACACGTTTTTCCACCACATACATTTACCTAAAGAATATTCGTTAATTTACAGCGGAAATCTTATCTCAAAAAGGAGAATTATTCTCCCATTCATGTTTTACAAGTGGATTTTCCTTTCGAAAGAACATTTTTAATGCGTAATTTATTATAATTTCTGCGGGTAAATCTCGTTCGAAAGTCGGTGGTGGAAAGCCACTTCTGCGAATCAACAATGCATTATTCATCCCTAAATCGCGCTTTTCTCATTAGCTCCACTTCTGCTGACTCGAGAATATATTCGCTTCGGAATTTTTCATTCAAATTATTTCCAAGATGAGTGGCGTGATAATTCACTTGTGGCTTACAAGGAAACAAGTTCTGTTGAATGAGGCTTTCCGTGAACGCTCAGTCACTAACAGCAGACGTGAATTGTCGCTCGAAGAATATAATGAGGAGTTGAAGAAGGATCAGCAAAAGTTCTGAGGGAATCTGAGGACAAATCCTTCATTCAAGACGCCACAAAGTATCTTATTTATTTCAGCTGCTCTAACTTGTTGAAAGGAAATTTGGGAACCCACGTCAAAACATAACAGGGAAATGAACAACAAGGAACTGTGAAAAAATGTTGGGAATTTTTCAAACATGTTGAATTATTCTTCTCTTTTTCTTTCGCTGTGTATGTGTGTTAGAAAATTCTATACGAATACAACATACAAAAAGTTTATTAATATCAAATTCACAATAAAATATATACTACTCACAAAAAATCCAAATAAATAAAATAAATATTAAAGCCGCTGTCCTGCCCTTCTGGGGAATCCAGCAGGTGGACAAAAATCTACTCGGGCCTGCTCGCGCAGGCCCCACGGTGTTGTATAAGCCTTAGATGCTGTGAGCGCACGTCTCTGCTTGGGTTCATCATTCATTGTAGCATCAGGCTATTAGGAGCATGTATTGTTGAGTTTTCCTTGATCTCCCGAAAAAGCAACGAGCATTTTCAGTTTTCCCTGTATAAGTCGGGAAGGGTGAGAGTTCCCGTAGATTTTCTCTGACCAATGTACTGCTCACCACAATAATTACATTCTTTCCCATTTAATCGTCTTTGTATCTATTACGGTTTAGAATATAGCAATGTTACCACATGATAAAAGAAACGGCCTGTATATTCAAGGCGAAGTCAGGACAGTCATGAGCAGGTTGCTTAGAGAACAAGCACCCATAAGCAACATGCATGGGAGAGACTACAACAAGCTATACGAAGAGTTGCAAAACAACCCTGTTATGAGAATGCCATCAGATGACATACTTACCAGATATAGCTTTGACAAAACGGACAGGGATGCATGTGAGAAGAGACCTACCATCAATGCGGAAATCGCTGTCTACAAGGATGGCTCAAAAACAGATGAAGGTTCAGGATTCATAAATCCAAGCCGAAGATAGAAATCTCATTGAGCTTAGGTATATATGCGAAAATATTTCAAGCCGAAATCGTCACTATACACCATTGCGTTCAAGAGCAAATAGGGCATGAGTTTTAAGAAAAAAGTATTGTCATTTACTCAGACAGCCAAGCTGCAATAAAAGCAGTCAACTCAATGCAAGTAGCCTCCAAACTTGTTTGGGATTGTATTGGAGACCTGAAATAGATGGCCAGTCAGTAAAGACTGACCCTAGCCTGGGTACACCAGTACACAGGCTATAGAGGCATTGGAGCGGCCGATTCAATAGCCCATGGAGGAACAAGTAAGGCTTCAAATGGCCCAGAATCGCTCTGCGGTATGGCAAAAGCTGTACTAAAAGCAAACACCAAATCATGGATCCAACAGAAATCTAAGAATGGTAGAACAATTCACCAGAAATGAGGCAGGCCAAAGAGTATATCAAACAACCGCAGCCAACTGAGGCAGAAGAGGAGCACTAGTAGAATATTAGTAGTAGTCTCAACAAACATATGAGTACAATCAGTCTGACAAAAGGTTCTGTCAGGAAGAAGGGGAAACACCAGTACACATACTATGCCACTGCGAGGGCTTGTCAAAGCTAAGGTTTCTAACGTTGGAAGAAGGAAAACCAAGAGCTTCCAGATACATGGCAGATCTTAAAACGAAAACAGGGCTAGAGAGAGAACTTTGAACGATTTCGAAAACACACACAATAGATCTGAAAAGGTCGCGTTGTAGAGGTTTGTAGCAC
The DNA here is from genome assembly GCA_958502065.1 of Chrysolina americana. Taxonomy (NCBI): domain Eukaryota; kingdom Metazoa; phylum Arthropoda; class Insecta; order Coleoptera; family Chrysomelidae; genus Chrysolina; species Chrysolina americana. The sequence continues at coordinate 5,073,472 of OY293421.1, read as the reverse complement.
GAAACCCCCAAACTAATCAAATCTAACAGTCTGAGAAGTGTTATGGATCTCAATCAAGCAACAACCGAGTAGATTGGGAACTGAGGTCCTTTTTCTATTCACATAACTGAAATGACATTCAGCGTACTGTGCTAAATGATCAATGAATCTGTATATGAAGCAACTGAAAAAAATTTAATATCAACTTCATTCGTTGAATATATCGCTAGGTTTACTGTTTGATTCAAGTGGTTCTGACCTGTCAATTCAGACATTTATGAAAAAACAGATAATAACTTGACAACACACAATTTTTGGGTTAAACTATGAGTTCGTAAAAAAGTATGGTATCTGAAGCGTCCAAAACTATAGAGACACTTATTTATTAAACACTGGATGTGTTCGATATCTACGTTTCCAGTTTTAAATGAAAGTATAACGAGATGAACTGAGAAAGTTCAATGAACTAACTTTATTGCCGACACAATGAGTTTTCAGTGTTCCATTGCTGAAATATCACGATGAGGAATATTGGGTCAACAAAGAATCCTCGTTCTTTTATAGAAAAACTTGCAATCTTCGTTCTCACATCGGGCAAAAGTCCTGCAATTTCGGCGGGATCGAAACAAAGCCGGGAACGAAGTCATTACTTTACGCGGACGGTCATAACGTCTAGTATCAAGACATTTTCCCGAGACCATAGCTCGAGTTGAAATTGACGTCCATCAAATCATTCTAGCGCCCGGAATTTGTCGTGTTGACGATATCGGAAATTTGATCTGATGCGAGTACAGTGGAATGAAATATCGATGAATTAGGTGGGTTAGGAGCGTTTGAGATGTTTAGCAATGGAAGGGAAAAACGTTATCTTATTTTTTGAAATACTATATTGTGAAACAAGCCCAGAAAGTACCAAATCCTAACGATTCGAAAGGTTGGATTACTTCATCCAGTCTTTATTCAAAATCTCCTTAGTGTTAATGTATTTACCGTGAAAATTAAACGTTTGTATGAAAAATCTTATATACCATAGTGTAATTGTCAATTTGACAGCGACTAAAGTTAGCTGCAACTTTAACGGCGACAAATGCACTAGTGTTTTTTTCACTAATCCATTGGTTTATCAATTATCGTGGTGTTGAAATGCTAGAAAGTAAATATTATATCGAATTTAATATTGTATTACAGATTACATGACGAAAATGAACCTAAAGGACATCAAAAGAAATTATATCACATTTTGGCGTTTGAATTAGCTTGGCGCGGAGGAGAAGCAGCTTACTACAAAATCACTTATTCCGTTTCTGAAATTGAAAATAATGGACCTATCGAGTATATTCCTCTATTTTCGAATACGAGACAAGGTGGTTTCAATAAACGATAAATTATGTGACAGCAAATGGATTGATTTCGCATAATGTTTTAGAGGAAGATATCTGCCCAATACGTTTATTTGAAAAGATAATGGAAAAACGAGAAACTTTGCCAGGTACTCAAACTGTGTTGCTGTACAAAACATCAATCGAGCTCTCGTGGTGAAAAGAAAAACACATCTGAAACCTAATTTGTTTTGAATTGATTCTATTTAGATTCTCAGTTTGATTTTTGTTTGATTTTTGGTATATTTGAATATAATTGCTGAATGACGTACTTTCAATTTTGTCGTTATGTACCAGTCAAAACATTTTCAGATTACAGTCCTCATGGTAGTATCATTGACTAGTATCACAGTTGAACTCTCAGAATACAAAAATTCAGTTTGATCCATTCTAAAATAACAAAAATCCATCGTTGTTTCAGACCACGCTGTATTTTCAACTTTTCTCCAAAAACTGTATATGCTTCAGCACATAGCTTGGGTACTTGCACATTCAGATTATTGCATTGATCTCCTATAATAAGTTTTGATATTTTTTTTCCTCTTACTTCATTTTCCACAGTACTTCATTTTCGAAGGGCAGTAATTGACATAGTATACCACTAAGAAGCTCGGCCATCTAGTGAATGTCTGAGCGACTTGCACAGTTGTTAATTTTCCATGCGGATGGCGCTGCGACCAACTCAGTTGTGGATCGCAGCTTACTATCAGTTAAATATATAGTAACCTACCTTGGCGCTGATGAGATGCGAAACCTCAAAACATGTTTGTCTGTGCTTTTCAAAGAGTGTAATTTCAAATTTTCCAAGCGAATGGCACTGCGACCAACTTAAGTGTGGGTCGCAGCTTCATTTGAGAGGAAATACTAGTTGAACAGTTACACAAAATTATCATTCATTGGGCAGAGACAGGACAATAAGAATGTTGTCCGACCTACCCTTGCACTGATGAGAGGCACAAATACACACAGATACACTCTGAAACGTATTTTCTAACTTTACTCGAAATGATATAGTTAATTGCTGAATTTCCATATTTGAATCTTTGATAATTTGTGATTATTTTGATGATTAATTTAATATAAATGTTTAAGTGTTCTTAAATCATGTGTTTCATTCATGAAATTCCATATACTGGCCCTTATATCCTTATCAAGTTGAGATTAGGAATCTCAATTATCAGAATTGAAAAACCGAGCAAGTGTTTACTGTGAAGAAAAAAAAGTAGTAGCATAGCATCTAAGGCAAGCAGAACGATGGAAAAATCAAGGTGAGATAGAAATCTTCAATTCTGTGAGGAATAATTCTAATTTCTCGGTAATAGAACGCATTGTTCCCATATATTTAATAACAATAACGATTCCGATCGGACGTAACAAATATGACAAAAAGTTATTCAATTGAAAAGTTGCTTTTGTTGAAAATTTCAACACTCTATTTGACAGAAATGAAGCAGTTGCGGACCTACATTCATATGAAGAATATTCCTTAAAATCATCTAAGGATCACCGTCCCTTATAGGATCAGCATTCAATAATGAAACCCTGTATGTTTCTACTTTCCAGAAGCCACAACGCTACTGTCAAATTTGTTCATTTTTATCCTTAATAAGCCCCTAATAGACTGACTGGAAGCAATCTTAAGTTATTCAATGACTGGCAACGATTCTCCAACGAGTCAACCCGCCCTCATCAATCGATATCTTCATTACATCTTCAAACTTCCTGTTGTGGGCTGTTGCAAAAGACACGCAATTGCAATTTTTCACTTTGCTAATTACTTCACTTTCAGAGAAATAAAATTAAATAATTGACAGAACGAGTGGATCGCGTTTTCACGAAGAAAACCGATAAGAAACTCACCTGCTCTGAGTCTTCTTCATCAGTAATGGAGAGTTCGACGGGGAATTTTGACGCCGTTTTATTACTTTGTGCGGACCATGATGGATTCCAGCACGTCACCTAGAAAGAAAATAAATTATTATATATCCAAGTGTTATGATGGAGATGTGTATCATCAGCCTTTAGCAACAGGGAAAAGCGTTAAAGGAGAATACAGCTGATAGAGATACAACTGGTACAACTTCGTTTGCTAATATTTCTACCACAGAAACTCTAAGGTTTGAGAGTAGCGTGTCCATCATGACCTCCTGTTGAGAGAATGGTTTGGGTAGATGCCTCCGGAGTTCAAAAAGCAAATACCAATATTTTGTCAGCTTTATTTTTCTCTTTTGGTGCGATATTTATTTCACCTGCATTAGAAAACTCCAGCTCCAAGTAAATCACTACACTTTGGTAGTCGGGAAGTACAACATCAGATGTATTATGTTTTATTTACATGTGGAAGAGAAATAAAGGAATGAAGCACGTATGAAAAATTGATAAAAACGCAAAAAAAGAAAATTTCAACCACTAGTAGTCACTCAAAACTTATGTAAAATAAAAAAATTAACCATGTTCAGTCTTGAAATGTTATTTCCATCCAGCTACAACACGTAGAAATTAATAATTTATAGGCTAAAATCGCTGCCGAAACTGTTGCACAAATAAAATTTGTTATGTATACCTACCTTTATGAAAAATCGTTGAAATTATAATTTTCAACCACTGTTGGTAGCTCTTAGTAACTATAAAATGAAAGAATATGATATTTCACATCCAAAAATAGTGATTTTGTGCTACTAAAATTAGTAAAAATCAACAATTTATAGGCTAAGAATCCATTGAGGACGAAACTAAAATTGTTCATGAATCTATACAGAGTTGGTCAAAAGTATGGACCTTCTTATTTTTCTCAGTTAATATGAGGATAATCGAAAAAAAAGTTCGTACGAAAGTTGAAGGGTATATTGCTCTCCACTTTTCTAGGACTTCAAATAATTTTTAGATGTGCCATTGGTGGAGGAGTGACGTCATCGGCGTTTTTTTTAATTGAACTATATGCCATGTTTGGTATCAATAGAAAGGTTATTTTTTTCTCATTTCAGCAGTACCAATGTTCATTATATTTATTTAACTAATCTGGAGAACGAAATAATCCCGAAAAATCTACTCTGGTCGAATTGAGTATAAAACTCGGGAGATAAAGTTTTTGGGAGATTTAGCTAGTTGAAGTCAGTTGAGCAGTTTGAAGAGATTCAAGTGTTTTATTCGGAGTATTATTTCAGAAACAGTGGTACGATACGATAGAGAACATTGTAATTTTTTTTTTAAATCAATTCGCGGATTTGGTAGAAGGCGTCATAAGAAAAAACAAGAATGAAAAAAACAAAAAGAGTAAATGTGATGGTAGGATGGAAAGAAAGAACGAGAAAAGGCACTACAGAAATTTCTAGAAGCACAGAGAAAAGAGCGAAGAGATGAAAAATAAGAAGGAGAAAATGGAAAACAAGAAGAGAAAACGCGACGATTGGATGAAAAGAAAGAACTAAATGAGGCACTCTAGAAAATTTTCGAAAAACAAAGAACGAATGAGAATAGACTTTCAGGATGTTTTAGAACATCAAGACAAGTACTTTCAACATTATTACAGATAATCGAAGTGGAACATGGAGGAACTGAAAGAAGGACTAAAGGAAGACGTCAAAAAATCGAAGATTAGCTCAATAAGAAAGTTGATACAGTGCGAGAAGAGATGAAAGGACTTGAAAACCAGATAGCTCTCCTCGAGAACCAAGATCGTCGAGACAGGGTTGCCAGATCAGGAATTTCCGTTAAACCACCAATTTTTGATGGACAGTCCTCTTGGTCTATGTATCGCTGGCAATTCGAAACTGTGGTAGTGGCTAATAGATGCGACGAAAAAGAGGAAGCTACGGCACTTAAAATAGGTTTGAGAAGTCCAGCTTTGGGTATGTTGCAGACGATACCCATCGAATAGCAAAATGAATATGAAGACCTGATTACTGCATTATAATTTCGGTATGGCGGTCAACATCGAGAATAGATGTATCGGTCTCAAATGAAAACGCGCACTCAAAAATCGGATGCGAGCCTGCAAGAATTTGAAGCAGATGTGAGACGTCTTTTTCAGCTGGCTTAGCCAGAAGTACCGGGAGATGTCAAGGAAAAGCTAGCGGTGCAGTTATTCATAGATGGACTAAGAGACAATGAAATTGAAAGGACTCTGTGACTAACATACTTCAAGAGGAGTAGCGATGCCTTGATACGTTCTATAGGAGTGGAGGCAGCCTTCAACACTTCGAGGCCGAAAGTACAAGCGGTATCAATAGAAAAACCCGAATAATGATTTAGCGCAGTTACTAGTTCATTCTAGGGGTTCTGGATGAGATCAAATCTTTAAAAAGCGGAAGGAACACTCAGAAGACGAGGGCGTGCTATAGATGTGGAAGATTAGGACATCTTATGAAAGACTGTAGGGTAAGAATGCCACCACATTCGCATTTTCTCATTCTTGGAACAATTTTTTTATGATTTCTGTACTGATCAATCTGAAGAATGGAGGAATCCCGAAAAATCTACTCTCGTCGAGTTGAGTAAGTATATAAGGCGACACATTTCACTAGGAAGAAGTTTTTTTGGAAGATTCAGTAGTTCAGTCAGTTGAGCAGTTTAAAGTGTTTTATTAGCCAGTATTGTAGTAGTAGTATACTCGGAGTATTATTTTGGAATTATCACAAATGTATCGTGACTTGGAATTATAAATGAGAATTTTCAATGCTCTCGTTGTATTACTTTCGAAGAGAATTCGAACAAAATTATTAATCTAGTTACTTTCTAGACTATATAGGTCAGGAACGGATGTATTTAAAGTACGTCTTCGTCCAGATTCAGAAAAAGTGATAAATGTGTGAAAAAAAAACTCTTTTTCCAATAAGAACCCGACGATTCACGATGTCAAACAAGCCAGTCCTCTGTTGACGGATTCCAGATACACAAAACTCGTTTTTTCCGGCTCGGTAATCACTCTTAGCCGTCAAGATCCGACAAGCAACCCCTTTGGGCCGACCTCCAAATCGAGATAGACGTCTTCCCGGTCCACCAGACCCCGTTCGACTCCGGATTGTCGGCTCGTAGTCCGTGTGGCGCCTGTTTTACGGTCCGACCGGAACGCGAATGTAATTGTCGACGATTTGTGTAGTTGGCGGTGGATCATGCATATGTAATGGTCTGGTTACTGTGTGCCAAACAAGCGGACGACGTATTTGCACTTCAACGAGACTCGTTTTCCGTTGATGGGATGTTGCAGTTTTGTACTCCGTTCGGAAATATAGGGATGCGGGTTTAATTTTTGTCGCCCTGGTGGGCTTTGCCGCAGCGAATTATATCACTTAATTAGAGTAGCTCGACTGGTTTTGTAGACTAAAAAATGTAGAGGTTCCGTTCAGAGCCTATGATATCTTTGATTGACACAGTATCGACTTGAAATTTGTTGTGCTCATTTAGAAAATATAATTTTCCAGGAATTTGACTGGAAAAATAGTATATCGTGTATCTAGTAGTAAAAGCATTACATTCCCGGACGACAATGTAAATTGTTGGCTGAGGCGATAAGCCGAGGCCAACAAGCATTGAAGTCTGGGAATGTGCTTTCACTACGAGGTACACATACTATTTTTTCTGAAATCGCAATCAGCATTATCATAAATTAAGGAATTATACTTATTGTTTGCGTGCATTAATTTACTGTCTAAAATGTATACAAACCGTAAAAAAATTTCCCGGATCGTTTACGATACGGGAAAGTATTTTTTCTACAAGCGTGGGTGTTCCGCCCTATTCCCGCACGCAATTTAGTTTGAGACGTGTCATATTCCCGCACTAGTGCGGGAAAAATTTTCCCGCACGCTAATGTCACTTCAAGTGAGCTTACCCGAACTCCGCTTTGCGTCGTTCGGGTAACGGCAGTCTCATTCGGGAATAGTACTCTTTCCGTACTTGTTAGGATAATAACTATTCCCGTTGCTTAGCAACGGACTAAAGTACTAGATTAGCGTATTTTGAGGCCTGAAGTTGCTCCGAGAAAATGGGCATTCTTGAACGATTTCAGAAAAAATTCTTAGTGGTAGACCCTAAATATCACGAAGAATACAAAATCAGCAGATTCTCCCGAATTTCGCTCTTGATAAATAGTTTATGCTGAATCCAAAAATATGTGAATTCTACTTGTTCAAATTAGTGCAAAGAAGGAAAAAAAAATCAGAAAATCCCTTGCACAATCAAAGTTTAAAAAACTCTCATCTCAAAAATGCGGAGGTTCCGATAAAAGCCTATGAAATCTTTTATAGATATGGATTCGTCTTGAAATTTGGCGTGCATATTAAAAAATTATTGATTTCCAGGAATTTGAGCAGAAAAAAATTTCAAAACGGATGTTCTAGGGACATGGCCCCTCTCAATCCCAGATACACTTCTCATTTCGAGAACAGTTTGTGTTAGAGAAATTCTGCGAAGTCCAATAGACTCAAAATGATAGAATTAGTGTACTTTGTGACAATCAAGTCGAACGACATAATAATAACTGTTTTCAAAATGTTCCTTAGGAGTAGACCCCTAAAATTCAAGAAAAATAAAGCATCAGAGATGTTCTAATACTTTCAAATAGAAAATGCAGAGGTTCCTTAAAAAGCCTATGAAATCTTCATTTGACACAGAATCGACCTGAAGTTTGTTATATTCAGAAAAGAATAATTTCTCGAAATTCGAGCAGAAAAAAATTTAAAGAAGAATAATCGAGTAAAACTCCAGATAAAGTCTTCAACTCGAGAACGGTTCATGATAGGGCAATTCTGCGAACTCCAATAGATCCAGAATGAGAGAGTCAGTATACTCTATGACAATCAAGTCGAATGACATCACTGACAACGTTATACCGAATTTTACAGAGACAATTGCCACCCTTCATTATACCTACATTACTTTTTTATCATCCATATTTCAATGGAATTTGAATGGGTTCAAACAGCAATTTGAAATGTCTCGCAGTACAAATGAATCATTAAATTTATTCAAGAAACCAACTCTTCGGAAATAAAACAGCGTAAGTCCAATAATTACGAAGCATTTGATCATATTGGACATAAAACAAACAGTTAAAATAATGGTGAAGTCACAACTTGCTTACATGTGCTTAAGTGAAAATAAACAATATAGTTTCAAGGAACTAAAAAACACGCTTTTATTACACATTGAATTAAAAAGTAAGACATAATTGTTTATACAGCCAGAAAATAATATTAAATGAAAAATATTAGTACCTCTGTGAAAAAAGCGTGTTTCTTAGTTGCTCGATATACGAGAGCACACGCTTTTTTCACAGTTATATTAATATTTCGCATTTGTTATTATTTTCTGCCTATATAAACAATAAATTTTTACTTTTTGTTTTAATGTGTTATGAAAGCGTGTTTTTTAGTTTTTTGAACAATATTTATTTTTCGCTTTTTAGTTCTCAATTTATTTACTAATCAAACCTGTAATCACTGGTCTTGACACTTAAATCATTTTATCTTTGCAGTTCTGGCTTTAGTACCTTTCTTCAACATACGCTCTCCTGTATTCACTATTATTAACTTTAGTATTTGTCTCAGTCATCAACATTCACTGCTATGTCAACAGTTTTGGACTAAATTTGAAAGGTAATCCACGACTCGGATTATTTAAAATTATGGCGAAGGCGCTCACACAGAGTATAAATATGAGAGGCAAATTATTTAATTTTTGCGATCCTGATTAGGATAATGGGACAAACTCATCAAATTATCGTATTGTCACTAGATATTGATGAGTGTACGAAGTTTAAATTGAATCTGTCTGTTTGAAGTATGTCAAAATCGTATGTAAAGGATTACAAATATACTAGCTAAATAAAAACGTGTTAAAAAATGTAGAGGTTCCGTAAAAAGCATATGAAATCTTTAATTGGCACAGAATCGTCTTAAAATTTGTTGTGCACATCCAGAAAATATTATAATCCAAGAATTTGTGCAGACAAATTTAAAGAAGAATTTTCTAGTGAAATGACCCCTGTCAGCTGAAGATACAATTTTGAACTCAAGAACGGTCCAAGATAGACAAATTCTGCGAACTCCAATCGATTCAGAATATTAAAATTAGTACATTTTATGACATTCAAGTCAGTCAGCATGAAAAAAAATACTTGAAAATTTCCTCAGGGGTAGACCCCAAAAAATCATGAAAAATACAAAATCGCCACATTCACCCGAATTTCGCACTGAATATCTACACAGTCTGCTGATTCCAATAATATGTGATTCGTATACGCTCATTATAGAACAATAAATCAAAAGAAGGAATATAACATTAGAAATTCTCTCACCTTATCGAATTTTCGAAAACTTCCAACTAGAAAATACAGAGGTTTCGGAAAAAGCCTATGAAAGCTTTTATTGACAAGGAATCAACTTGAAATTTGGTGTGCGTCTTTAAAAAAGATTGATTTCCAGGAATTTAAGCAGAAAAAAATCAAAGGATAATTTTTTGAGTGGAATGACCCCTCTCAACTTTATTTTATATTCTGTCAATATAAACAATAATTTTTTACTTTTTAATTCAATGCGTTATAAATGCGAGTTTTTTAGTTTCTTGAACTATAATTATTTTCCACCTTTTAGTTCTCAATTAACTAATCAAACCTGTAACTACTGGTCTCGGCACTTAAACCATTTTATCTTTGCAGTTCTGGCTTTAGTACCTTTCTTCAACATACGCTCTCCTGTATTCACTATTATTAACTTTAGTAATTGTCTCAGTCATTAACATTCAATGCTATGTCAACAGTTTTGGACTTTTATTTGAAAGGTAAACCACGACGCGGATTATTGGAAATTCTGGCGAAGGCACTCATACAGCGTATAAGAGAGGCAAATTATTATTTTAATTCTGGCGATCCTGATTAGGATAATGAGATAAACTCTACAAAATATCGTATTGTCACCAGTTCTTGTTGAGTGTACAAAGTATCAAATAAATCTGTCATTTTAAAGGAATAAAAATATTGAAAACTTGGAAACCTGCATTGTGAATGCACAGATTGTCTATACAAAGTGTCTGTGATTCACTTACCCCTTCAGATAGTTACATTTTTCGAGGAACTTGGCGATATCTTTAATACAATTCCAAAGTGTAGGAAATTATCCCAGGCTCAGGAGTTTCAATTGCCATTCATATCGTAACTTACTTTAATCTTACATCTGCATATCAATAACATATTATTTACGACTCCATTTCGTTCTGGCTCTATATTATATGGCATCCAACAAATTCAATACAGACATCCACACTTCCTATGCTGAAAATTATTCCTCCATATACATCACACCTACTCAGGGATCGTATGCAAATAATAAAATGTTGCTTTGGGACTGCTTGTATGCAATATAAGTTTGATGTGAACTTCGCATAATAAATTTCAATTAAATCGCCATCTCGCACCGATCATCGATTGTTCTGTCAGATCGACTGTCATGAAAGTTTCCGAACTGGGTTCTTTCAGTTCACAATTTTAGTGTCTTTTAGCACGTCACCCACCATAGTAGCATGTGGGTTTCCAACATGCAAGCAAATATTTGGAAATGAAACGAAGTTACAGCGTAAGATCACGCAAGAAAAAAATCGTTGAAGTTGTAATCTATATTATGTTATTTTATTTTCGTCAGAGAAATAGGGTGGAACTACTGATAGTCCAGGTCACTCAGTTTTTGAGACGAAGATCGTCTGTAACACCTCCAAATTTGCATGCTAGTAGTTTGAACCATGTCAAACAAGAAAAATAATTGTTTAGCAAAAATCTGTAGGTGGAACCCCAAGAAAAAAATTTTTGAAAAAAAAGTTCTTTGTTGTTATCGTAGAAATAATGAAGTTTATATAAAATAATTTGGAAAGAGTTGAAGATCACTCAAAACCCTACAAGAATGATAGCTGGTAATTTCTTATAAAATGCACCCGTTTTCTCAGAAAACGTGATTGAACGCCGACATCAAATTTCAGGACCCTGTTTACCTGCCGCTGCAAGTTTCTGAGGTATCATAACTTTGCTAAAAATTATCGGAGAATGAAAAATAATAGTGCATTTTGATCGTTAAGACTTCTACTCTTTCATGCAAATATAACATGTGGGTATCAAATAATCCTATTGCGTTTTATAAAGAGGATGCAAAAATCATTACCTTCTTTAGGCACTATATAATGATTTAAGAAAGTGAAACAGATCTTAGTTATACACACGCAAAAAAACATGGTTTTAATCGTGTCTCATTTTCAATTCCCCTTATAATTCCGACATTTCATTAAGTAAACGTTGATAATAATCGCTTATACATATCCTACATGAAAAATAAAGTATGAAATTTCAAGCTGGACTTTTGCACTTTACATTTCTGTTGTTACATACAAAAACAACTCCAAATTGTGTTATAATTCGAAAAAATTCAGAGGTCGTCCAAAAACTTATTCTTTTCTAACGCTGAATAATATTGTCGAACCGCGTGATTTTCAGAAACCCCTGATTATCCGAAACGAAAGGACGAAAGGAGATGAATTCATCTGTTCATTCCATACATACAACATAGTCCAGGATCAAATCAAATCAAATAATATCGTTGCTCTCTCTAGAGTGATACGGTAAGCGATTATACATTTTAACGCCGTTATAGAAAATGGAGTCCTTCACCAGGGATGAGGAAGGTATGGGTAATTTTAAATTATTTTTAGATTTTTGGCGAGTACTATGACACGATGAAATATTTTCAAATTTTGAACTATGTTTGTGTATAAGACATACAGTTTCCATAACGAAGAGAGCCACAACTGTCAATATCTTTTTCTCTACAAATAACTGCCTACATGAATTGCGTGGTCCTAGTTTGAAAACATATCTTATGGCTCTCTTTTGCAGTTTAAGTACTGAATCCAGCAGGTTGGAGTTACATACCGCCCAGAAAGGTATAGCATATCTCAGTTGAGATTCTATTAATGCATAATATGCGGTCATAGCCGTGACAGTACCAAGCTCCCTTGAAATAATTCTCATTGCATAGCAACCTGAGGAGATTTTATTCTTTAGTTGTTTGACGTGTGCTTCAAATTTCAATTTGCTGTCAACGAAAAGACCCAAAAATTTTGTGCAATCTTTATTTTCAATCATCTCATTTTCTAGAGGCATATCTTCAAGAGTACATTTGAAAGTTACTATATTTGTTTTTCTTATATTAAATGAAAGGAGATTCGAGTCGCACCAAGATTTTATTGTATTTATGTCTCTTAATATCTTATTATTCAAATCTTCAACAGTTTCACTATGCCATAAAATGGTGGTGTCATCTGCAAATAAAGTAATTTTTCCAGAAGTATGTATACTTAGTAAATCATTTATATATAGAAGAAAGAGAGTAGGTCCTAAAACCGATCCTTGTGGTACTCCATAATCAATATTAATATATTTTGAACTAGTATCGCTTTTTACGACTTGACTGCGCCCAGTAAGATAGGACTTGAACCATTCCAAAGTAATACCGTCGCAGCCGTAACGAAGCAGTTTCCGCAAAAGTATTTTATGGTCTACACAGTCAAAAGCTTTTTTGAGGTCACAGAATACTGCTGCTGCTACATCTCCGGTATTTATATCTGAATATAACTCATACAGGAAGGAAAAAATTGCATCTTGGGTGTTCTTTTTAGCTTGGAATCCGAATTGATTTTCTTTGATGATTTTATGAGCAATAAGAAATTCATTAAATCTTTTTTTCACGAGTTTTTCAATTATTTTTGCTAGAGTCGGGATAAGGGATATTGGCCTATAATTTGAGGGGTCGTCCAAGCTACCACCTTTGTGCAAGGGAATTACCACAGATTTTTTCAAGAATGAAGGAATTTTACCATTGCGAAAGGAAAGATTGATTAATGCAACAGAAGTTTCAAGTGCTTCTCTTGGAAGATTCTGAAATATGTTCATGGAGATGTCATCGTATCCAGTTGATTTTTTATTCTTAATATCCCTAAACACTTCGAAGATTTCATCAATACTAGTATCGTATAATATAAAAGTATCTCCTGTATGACAATTATGGACATTGATAAGAGGATCGTAAGGAACAATTATGTTATCACTAAGCTTACGAGCAATTGAACAGTAGAACTCATTAATTTCATCTGCACTGATTGCAGTTTTTACATTGTTCCTTTTTTTAGGATTCTCTCTCAGGTCATTTACTATGGACCACGTCTCTTTCATTTTGTTATTCGCGTAATCAATTCTATTTTGAAAATATCTAGATTTCGCAAGCTTGAGAACAGTTTGCTAAATTCTACGGTAGTTATGAAAATAGACAAAGAAATCTGGATTTAAAGTGAATTTTCTTATACAACTAAGGGACCGTAGATTTCTTGAGGATGTCTTAATTCCAGATGTTATCTAGGGTTTTTTACGCTTTTGTTTAATTTTCTGGATAGGAAATGATGCACTGAAAAGTTCTGAAAGTTTGTTATAGAAGACAACGAAAGGTTCGTTCAAAAGTAAGACCCGATCCCAGTCAAATTCAAGACAGTTCTCATAGAACCTATTATAGTTTGTCTTAATTCCAGATGTTATCCAGGGTTTTTTACGCTTTTGTTTAATTTTCTGGATAGGAAATGATGCACTGAAAAGTTCTGAAAGTTTGTTATAGAAGACAACGAAAGGTTCGTTCAAAAGTAAGACCCGATCCCAGTCAAATTCAAGACAGTTCTCATGGAACCTATTATAGTTTGCACTGCTATAAAGTCTTCCATATTTATATCTATTATTTACAGTTACATCTATAAGAATGGAACATTCAATAGCTTCATGATCGGATAGTCCAGAGGAAATAACTGTACACGAAACATTTTCCAGGTCATAATTAGTACACACATAATCAATACAAGTGGAGGAATATTTACAAACTAGAGTGTTTGATCTGACGTGCATGTTAAGGTTGAATGATTGTAGTATGCTCTTAAGAGCTTGTGTAGCTGCACAATTTTCATTCTCATAATTTATATTGAAATCACCACCTAAGAAAACATTTGCTTTCGTTGGGAGGTCACACAGTATTAATTCTAATTTTTCTACAAATAAATTCACATCAGAGGAAGGAGACCGATATAGACACAGGACATACAGGTTTAGCTTTTTAAAGTAACATACAGAACATTCAAATACTTTTTCAGTTGTGAGGTCATTGTATTTTGTAACATTTTCAGGTAGTAACACGCTGAAAAATTCTTCATTAGCTAATATCATAGTGCCACCATAACCATCATTTCTACAATATTTGGAGAGAATCATGTAGTTTTCCATGAAACAAGGTTCTTTACCTACAAGCCAGTGTTCAGTCAAAAGGATAATATTTGTAAATTTTTTATCTTCAAGTAATACAAACAGCTCATCCGTTTTATAGCGCAAAGATTGAATATTAAGTAGGAAAAAAGATATGCTTCTTGTGAAATTGTTGCACATCAACTTTGTTCTTTTTGTGTTTCCACGGGTTCTAAAAAAGAGACTGCAGTGGATTTTTCCAGCCTGTACAATATTATTACCGTTTGCGTTTGAGAGATAAGACATTACTTTATCAAGTATTCTAAACTTACTTCCTGTTTGTCTACTGTCAATCAGGTATCGTATTGAATTGCATCTGTTATGTTACTTGAAATAATTGATTTCTCTCTTAACTTTGCTAATGATGATCTGGTCCATATGATTATTTTTTTCGGTCATTATTATTAAATTCGTGAATTTTCCAATAGGTAATATTTGCTTTAGTGCTAGAGTCAAATTTCTATTATTACTAACATTGCTTGTGTTGAACATAATTATGACAAAATCTTCGGATCCATATTGTATCGTATCTTGAAAGATATTGCTTGTCAAATCTGATAGTTCCTTTTCTGACTTCAGAATTTCCTCAATTTGGTAATTTGTGTGTTGATTTTTTTTTCTCAAAGCTAATGGAAAATTCACCGCATATTGATCACCTATTATCATGATTTATTTCTTTTGAAGAAATGGAAATTGTGGATGAGCTTTTTTCAAGTAATATCTGTTTATTTTCTTCATTAATGTTAATGAATCTTTCGGATTTCCAGTGTGAATCTCCTCAATTAGATTCACAACTACGGACTTGTCAATATCACATGATCCCTGCGTCTTAGTATTTATTTGATTCGCAGGTGTTTTTTTATTTCTTGGAGTACTAAGTGGTTCACCTTCTGCCGACTTGTTAACATTTTCTATCAATTGTTCTGCATTGTTCACCTGGATCTTTTTTTTTTCGTCTGTTGGTGGGATTAATTTTGATGATAAATTGATTTCTGTTTGCGTTGATGTTGTTTGTTTGGTTTGCTGGTTAAGATCATCGAACCATAATATATAAGCCAACAATGGACACACTTTTGGAGCAGTTTTCTCAGTATGCTGGCAATTCTGAACATGAACTGCGAGCGTAGTATCTTAAAGTCACGATTTCTGAGAGAGAGACTAATTGAGATTATAATAGATCCAACAGCGATTGTCCGACTGAAAGTGAGTAGAAATTTATTGTAGAGTAGACAAGACCTCAAAAATTCTTAGAGTGGATGGAGTGGTATTGAATGCTGTAGTTCCTTTCACATTATTAGTGCTTATCTTTTACAAAAAGTGGGGTAGAAATATGTCATGGTATTGATTTATTCTGGCAAAGAACAAGAGTGTTGTCAAGTGCATAACCACAACTTTCACTCTCTCCCAAAGAAGTGATAGTCCATTTGAATTTGTTATGTAGTAGTTTTTCCTAAGGGAATAGTTTGACTTGATAACTGAGTCATAAGAATATTCTCCTAGGGGTATTTGAAGAGAAAAAAATAATGGAATCTTATATATATATCATGCACTGATTTTCTCTGAAGTAAATGCAAGTATATCCAATTATTTTGCTACTCAGGACATATCTTCAGTTATTCCCAATTTTCTCAGAAACCTTTACTTTTAGGTACATGGAATGTTATGACTTTCAAGTTGAGTATCGATGAGCCTAAATTGTCCATTCACTTGTCCAAAGAAAATATGAAGGAAAATATTTCCACATACCAACGAAACTACGCCACTGGTTTACGAAGATTAAAAATTATAACTTCCAATTACCACGTTGATAAACCTGGAATAATCTATCGAGTTTGGTATATTTTGCTTCAGGAATTTTGGAGACAAAAAACATATTTTTTTTCGTACTTTCGACAGAGGGGATGCATTTTAGAGCATACCTTGATAGGAACTTTTCACCTCTGATTTTGTCGGTCTTATTCTGACTCACCCTGTATATATGAACTCGATAACACTAAATTATTATGGCGTTTGACAAACTTTTGAAAAAACAA
Organism: Chrysolina americana; assembly: GCA_958502065.1. Lineage (NCBI taxonomy): Eukaryota > Metazoa > Arthropoda > Insecta > Coleoptera > Chrysomelidae > Chrysolina > Chrysolina americana. The sequence continues at coordinate 5,056,769 of OY293421.1, read as the reverse complement.
CAAAAATGTAATATCGTTCTTCTCATACGCAAACTTTTCAAGAGTACAAAGAGGAAGCGAATACTCATTTAAACCCCGATATTACACCCCCCGAGTCACTAGAGACTCCAGCGGGTTGGCAGAGCAAGGATTACGACTTTGGCATAGCGAGAATCGCTCTTAGGGAACAAGACTGGGTTATACTTTTTACCTTTTCTCTGCTTTATTAAGGGAATGAAGTCATAGACGTTCACAGCAGGAATGCATATTTGTCGTTTTATGTAGAACTGCCATCTTTTGAAGTGAATGAATATTTGGTGTGAAGAAGATTCAAGGAATACAAATTACCCAAATATCCAAAACAAGGCCAATTTCACTCGACGCGCGTTTCACCAACAAAGTTGGCATGCTCAGGAGCTTGAAGCGTACTGAAATACTAATTATATTCTAATTCAATGATTACTACCTATTGATTAATGGCATAACTCTCTAAAAACGGTTACGAGCAATGTGCTCTTTGAACCGTATTTCCATGGCGCTTCTAGTTTGACCCACATACTTGCAGTCCTTGCAGTTTATTTGGTAAATCCCTAACTCTTCTATTTCTTCTGTCCCAAGATCTGTTGTAGCTCGGATAGGAAAAAAATATCGGTATTAAGAGATACGAAGATGGTTAGATTTGGGAAAATTTGCGCATCTATGTGACCAGCAATACGCCGTTAAATAGGTGTCAATATTCTGAAAAACACCGAAATTTTGAAAAACCTTTATTTTTTCTGGCATAATAATAGCACATTTTCATTGCCGTTTTGTCCCTGCTATACAAAGGTATTTTCAGATATTTTTCACCAACCGACGCGACGTTTAGTTTTTTGGCCACCATCATCAATTTTTTTTTTTTTATGGAAGTCATATTGAACTGTTACAAATTAAAATAGAATTTTTTGTTCTGATTCCAATTATGTATAATAAGTGATACTTTGTTAAGTCACAAAACCTTTTTTATTTCACAAATATTAAAATTATGAAGTTCTTAGGCTCTGACTTCGTCGAAAACACATGTTTAATGAGTTGATTCGTTGTTTCCTATTTTTATCACGTAGTCACGTCTGCTGTCATGATTTCAAAGTGATAATAATCGCAACATGGTTTTTTCAAACCAAAAAAAAAACGGGATACGATGGAACTGTTTTATAAATCAGACAGTACCAGGAAGAATATTCAAAATGAGGAAATAAACTCCCAGATAGGTGGATTGGAAATAATGGTCATGTGAAATGGCCAGCAAGATCGCCTGACCTGACAGTACTTGACACTTTTTTGTGGGGCACATTGAAAAACCGGGTTTATGGCCAACAAGAATTCGATAATGTTGAGGATCTTAGGAGAAGCATAATTCAACAGTGTCAGTCAATAAGAAGTAGAGATATAGCAAGAGCTGTAGAAAACTTAGGACGTTGAGCACGTCTATGTATTCAGGAAGAAGGCAGGAATATTGAGCAGTTGCTTTGATGTTTCAGATTTTTCTTCGTCAGTGTTGTGTTATCAACTTCGTTCATTTGTAGTGAGAGACAGATATTTTCAATAAAGTTCATTAAAACTAATTTAATCAGACTATGTCTCGTTTAAAAAAAACATTTCAGGTGATTATTACTTCGATAATAACATGAGACGTGACAGATAATGATGTAACAACAAATCGATTAGTTTGACAAGTGTTATTTGATGAAATCGAACTATATACCCTGGTATGCTGGTTAACTCTAGTTTCCTTGCCATCCATTTGAGGACTCGCTGGAAGACCTAGTCCTCACAGATGATTGCAAACATGGTGGCATTCTTACCCAGCAGTCTTTAATAAGATGTCCCAAATTCTCACATCTATGTGCATGCCCTGTTCTTTTGAGTGCTTATTATGTTAATCAAACATTCAATCCCATCCAAAATCTTCTCGAATGGAGTACTTACTGCGCCAAATCGTTGATACCACTCGTACTTTTGGCCTCAAGGTGTTGAAGGCCGCCTCCACTTCTAGAGAACATACCAAGGCATCGGCTACTCTGTTTGAAGTGTATTTATCGCAAAGTCCTTTGGATTTTGGTGTCTCCCGGTCCATCTACGAATTTCGCGAAGAAATAGATACAGCTGTTCTCGATGTTGATCGCCATACAGTAACTCTAATGCAGTATTCAGGTCTTCATATCCATTTTGCTGTTTGATAGGTATCGTCTGCAACATACCTAAAGCTGGCCCTCTCAAACCTACTGAATGCCGTAGCTTCTTCTTCTTCGCCCCGTCTATTAGCCTCTGCGGTAACTTCAAATTGAGGGGATGCATGTACCAAAAGGACTGTCCATAAAAAGTTGGTAGTTTCACGGAAATTTCGGACGTGGAAACCCTGCCTTGAAGATCTTGGTTCTGGTTTTCGGGCCCCTTTATCTTCGCTCGCACTGTATCCACTTTCTCATTGAACTCATTGTCGATTTTCCTGACATATTCTTCTGCTACTTTTACATTTGTACTTCGGTTTTCTGTAATACATGTTGAAAGAACTTGTCCTGATGTTCTAGAACTTTCTAAAAGTCGTTTTTGTTTTTTTCCATTCGTTCTGATCCTTTTATTGCTCTGAAGTTTGTGGAGTGCTTCTTCTCTTTCTTGATTTTCATTTATTCTTTCTTATTTTTCATCTTCTCGCTGTTTCCTCTAATCTTCGAGAATTTTTTGAAGTGCCTCTTCTCGTTCTTTTTTCTCACCCAACTGTCGCGTTTCCTCTACTTGTTTTTCTTCCTGGCGCCGCTTTGCCTCTTTCTGTTTTTCTTTCTTGTGCCTTCTTTCCAAAACCACAAATTGTTTTTGGATGAATTTACAATGTTCTCCATCGTATGGTACGATATACTTCTCGTATTCACCATAAATAGTTTGTTGTAAATTGTTTCTGCTTTTCGCAATATTTTGTTGTAAATGGTTTCTGCTTTTCATTAATATCCTACTTCTGTCACCACTGTTACGATATTTCTCAATAATACTCCCACTAAACTGAACTATACTGGGTAATAATAAAACTATCTGACTTCAACTAGCTAAAATTTCAGAAACAAAACTTCTCCTCCGAGTGAAATGTGTCGCCTTATATACTCAATTCAAGCAGAGATTTCTCGGGATCCTTCCGTTCTCCAGAATGATCAGTCTATAAAAACATCGAAAGATGCTCCAGGTAGAGGAATTATTTCAAGCGAACGGCCGATTTATTTGTTATGCAAATGAGTCACGTTTACAATTTCACAACAATATAATGGTTAGGGGGACGGGTCAATCAGATACAAAATTTCATGATCGTAGAATCACTTTTCAGAAAAAAAAACAGTCATTTCCCGAAAGAGTCATTTTTCCTATGGACTAGGTGGTTTTACAAATATCAGGGAATCTCTCAATGTCTCCTATTCGTCACGTCATATTATTTTTTTTTATCATCATTACCAAAATTCACAGCAGTGTTTGATTTTGCACAAATTTTTGTTGCTAAAATCGTTATTTCTGTCAACCCCTCATGAGCACAACCCTCAGAAGTCTTTGAAAGACTTGTGCGAGCTAGGGTAGACGTAGCCTTTACCTTTTAACGTGTGATGCCATGCACGAGACCAGTTGCAGTTATGCGTTGAATAATTTGCTCAAAACAAACCGTAGAAACGAAAAGAAGAAATACAACCGATTCACGTTTCATCAACTTGATGTTCGCTCTCGAACCCTCTATGAAAACATACCCGCACGCCCCTGACTGAACTGTATTTTCTGGATCGGTGCGGTCGCGCCTTATGGCTAATAAGGGCCCCGGCAACTTTTCAACTTTCATGCTCTGCAACATTTACGTATAAATGATACAGTTCGAGTGCTTCATATCGGTGAAGTTATGGTATTGGCTATAGTCGGAGCGGAACGCTTCACACCTGGGATAATCGGGGATGGAAACATAGGAAAACCCGGAAAATGACTGTTCACGAGGTGCTTGACGATGCGGATAGTTCCGAACGATGTTTTCGCGTTTGTTGAGCGCTTTTCACCTGTGATAAGGATTATTGATACCAGGAATATTCGATTCTTAATGGGAAGATATATTGGGGTATTAGTAGATGTTTTCATACAGCTCGTATATAGTTGTGTGTTATATTGATCCTAACTTTGATCAGACAATTCTCATTTTGAACTAAGAATTGTCACTGACAATACCCAATTTCAACTGACAATTGTCACTTTCAAGTAAAAATTGTTAATTTGAACTGACAAGTGTCATTTTGTACTGAAAATCGTCACATTCAACTGACAAATGTCATTTTCAAAAAAAAAATGCAAATTTGAACTAACAATTGTCACTTTTAACTAGCAATTGCCACTTTAAACTGACAATTGTAACTTCGAACTGGTAATTGCCACTTTGAATTGGAATAATTTTTTTATTTTTTTTTTTGAGTAATAGTTCACAGTTCAAAATGACAATTCAGAGTGACAAATGTAAGTTCAAATTGTCAATTGTCCGTCCAAAGTGATATTTTCAGTTCAAGGTGGCAGTTGTCAGTTCAAAGTGACAACAGCAATTTCCAGTTGGAAGTGACAATATTGTTAGTTCAAATTAGCAACTGGTCCAGTTCAAAGTGACAACTGCCAGTTCACAGTGATACTTGTCAGGTCAAATCGGCATTTTCAGTTCATTGTGACAATTTCTAGTTCAAAGTGACAATTTCTAGTTCAGAGAGCAATAATGAACTCGCCACACAGTGAATCAAGGCGTGCTGTTCACCATTGAACAGCACTGTCTTGATGGGAAAAACATGAAGTTCCATGATGAACCTTCTCGCCTACTTTAAGAGCCTCCACATGTTATAAAATGTTTACCCGCATCTCATACATGCCAATACTCTCCGCAAATGATCCGGTTTATGAAAGGATATATGAGCAAAGAGGGTCAAAGAAAGAGAATGCTGGCTGCAAGGATATCACGTAGGACTCCGGGCAGTATGAGCGTAATCTTTCAATGGCCTGGATCAATTATTGCAAGGCATTGATACAACATCGTCCGAAAAGAGAAAATTGTTGTTGATGTTGTTAAAATTGTTATTTCCGTCAACCAGCTGCACCCCTCTAAGAGTACAACCCTCAAAAGTCTTCTTGAAGCTATGTACACGTAACTATTCAATGCAATGACTTATCCGAGATAGAGAGAGATGCAGCTCTTACCATTAAACGTGCGCTGCCATGCACGAGACCGATGACCATGCTGGGAATCGAACCCATGAGCCTTACGTTAAGAGACAAGCGTTCTACCATCATGACCATCACGGCCCATAAAAGGAAGGAGAAACATACTAAATATCGAGATCTACTGTTTGAACTCCGCAAGCACTACCCAAACCATTCTGTTAAAATGGTGGTTCTGAAAATAGGGGTCCTTATTGGAATGATGAACCTGAAAATCAAAACGGCTTGTCGTAATATGGCAGAAATCTCAGCCGGACGAATGCAGAAGGCCGTCATCCTTGTTTCAGTCCGCCTGCTCAGGGTACATGCTCCTCGGACCCAATAGTCACCACGGCGTAGGGGGTGGTTATTGGGATGAATGATTTAACGCACCCTCTCGAGGTGTCAGAGCATCGCAAACAGGGCCTGACCGGGAAATTCCAAAAAAATTATTAAAAAAAAAAATATCCAAAATATATATCCTCAATTGTCTTCCCACTCCACCTCAAGTATCAAAATTGAAATAGCATGAAATATTTATTTTCATCAATAAGTTAATTTTGGCTTTATCAGAGGAGGAAAGTCGGCAAAACAGGCACTAGTGTCTAGGTGACACCTCCTCTTATGGAGCCCAAATAAAAATTTCAATATTTATTTTAATTTCAACACTTATGTATGATAATACCTTTACAACAATTATCTTTTGTCAACTACAATGACTGTTATAGAATAGAATAAACTTGATTTGATTTGAATAAATAAATAAATGAATACTCATATATACCTATCAGTTGGCAGGGTCAAAAAGTGTCCTGAGACACAATGACTAAGTTTTGCTCTTCCACCCAACCATACACCAAAGTTATTTGCTGTCTATGTCTTTCGAAAGAAACAATATCACACCCTCTCCAGAAGCATCATTCCGTAGCAAAGAAAGTATCCTCGAGCGTGATATCGCGACCTGCAAGGTCGCCTCGTCCATACACTCGGTCTCAGAGCGGATTTCGAGCAGAGAGCAGAGAGCAGAATGCGATCAGTCGCTCCCTCGGGATTCGGGAATGCATGCCGGAAGTCAAAGTGTAACGGAATTACGGGAGCGACAAGCTGCTTCATCGCTCCCCGGCTGCCTGTGTCGCGTCTTTCAGGTTACTTTCATATTTGATGGAAGACCAGTCGGGACGCGTGTAGTAATCAAGACAGAGAAAATCGGAAAAGACTGCTTGGCGTTGGGGAAATAAATAATCCGGTAATTGGGTGTTTTTCGAGGAAGCAACGTTAATGTCTGGTGATTTGATTACGACTCAAATTAAGATTAACTTTTTCTTCAAGCGTGTGTGAATCACCATATGCCCGCAAAAAATTCTGTTTCGGAAATATTATTTTTTGTACAACTGTCAAATAAACTTGACATTTCTGCATCTCTATTGATGCGTAAATGTTAACTTTTTTCACTGCCAAAATAATTCACAAAATAAACATGAAATATAACTTTTTGAATGATTTATTTTCAACAGAGTCAATAAGGAATTGATTATTCATCATTAAACAATTTCATTTATTGTTATAATAATTGATAGCGAAGTTTGAACAATTACTTCCAACATAAATTCCCGAAGATGTTACATGTTGCTGCTGATCAGATTGATATCTCTTGAAGAGTTGATTCCACAATTTTATCAGATATTTTAATTTGTTTGGAAGAAGATGGACAATTCAATATTTTGTTTTAAATCTCAATTTTTTTATTCGAACTATCTTCGATACAAGGTGTTCCAAATTAAGTCGGCACCATTGTCAACTCCGTTATTATTGATGCTACGAATTCGGTTAAATGGGCGAACTAGTAGCATTTTTAATGGCCTTCTCGATGCCGAAAACAAAAAAAAATGACAGTCGCGTTTTCAGAATATTTCATAAAATGATATTCCTTTCAATTGAATACCCTATATTTTTTCATGCATTTCGATTCGTAATAACATTCTCAACAACAAAGCTCATATCACCTTTCTACCTAAAGTGGAAAATGAGCGACTTATGTTGAAATAATAATTTCTTTCACTAGTACAAAAAATTTCTTTGTTTTGTCGAATAAAACCTCATGATTGTCCAAACACCCAATTTTGGTACTTATACGAATGACAATATTTTGTTACTAAAAGCAAAATAACACAGTAAAAAAAATGCGCTGGGATGTGAACTCGTGAAACCCGTGATTATCATGTCGTACCACTCAATTGACACCACTGAGCTATTTGGTATTAATGTACAAAATGATAATTTCCATCATAAAGCCATTCAGATAGCCGCATTTATTTTGTGAATCAAAATATGTCTGCTGTAATGATAACTTTGAAGCCGTTTTTGTACAGAACTGAAAATACTGGAGGCTCATTTATGAATGTGGTTGGAAAAAATGTGTTTGATTCGATAAAACATAATTATCATGAGCAATCATGAAACTTTGTTGAAGTACTATTTGTCAAATATTCTCAAGTATATCATGACAATGTCATAAATTATTGTAACTGTCAACTACTGTTCGAATAATTTTCGAAATGCCGTTTTTCCTTCAAGAAAAATGTGATATGTTAGAATCCTACTTGGTTTGCCAGAAAAATAGCGTAAGAGCACTCCAACACTACAGCAATTCGTTCCCCGATCGTGAGTTACCTAATCGACGTTTTTTTGCTGTGCTTCATCGTCGATTCAGGAACAATGGAAAAGTTTTTGAGAAGAGAAGAACTAAAAACGTTTTGTAATATCTGAAGATACAGAAATTGACGTTATATCCTACTTTGAGGTATATCCAAATAATTTCATCAGAAATTATATTGCAACTATAATTAATAGAATTGATGGCCGGACTGTGTTGAATGCCACACGTAGTGCCAATAGAAGGGCCCAAATATGTGTTCAACAAGGCGGTGTTTTTGAACATTTACTCGATATTTTATAGCGCTTTATCAAATCCGTTTGTTATAAATGTTTCCTATTGATAAATCTGTCTTATATTTTCACCTCTACGAAAAAAAGTCAAATGAGATTTGTTGTTGAGAATGTTATTATGAATCGAAATGCACGAAAAACTATAGGGTGTTTCGTTGATACAAATATCATTTTATGAAATATTCTGAAAAGGCGACTGTCAATTTTTTTTCTTTGTTTCCGGCACCAAATTCGTAGCATCAATAATAACGGAGTGTGGCAATGGTGCCGACTTACTTTAGAACACCTTGTATATGCTTCTGCTACGAAGGCAGATTTCCAACCACCGTGACGTTATATAGATGTTATGTTGCCTGCATTGGCCAGAAGAGTCTGAAACAGTGACCTGTGTAGCTCTCAAACATATCTTTTCCAAGACATTTTGCAGTCAAGCTGGGAATTCCTCCTATTTTATTTATCCGCACATGTTGGTTAATACATTTTCTTCTCGAATACTTGGTACATGTCTTCTATGCATCAAGGTGCATTTTTAAATGCACAAACATTTTCATTTTCTCAACCAGTGGCGTCCGTACGGGTTTTGCATTGAATATTTTTGGAGAAAAAATACTACGCCACTGCTTTCTCCTGAAAAAAAAAATACTTTTGAGATCCTCATTCATTTTTGAGCAAATTTGATCTCTTGAGTTTTCTTTGTCCGCCGCATGGTTTTCGCTTAAAAAAATAAAAATCGTTTAATTTCAGGATCAATTCTTCAAAAATCTGATGCGGTGTGGAAATGTTTGTGCCTCGACTGAAAGCAAATTGAGGGATCAGATTTGTTCCAAAATGAATGAGAATCCAAAAAAATGTGTAATTCTTGTCAGATGCTCGGTTCTCGATTAAAATAATTAAATTGAAATTGCTTCATATCGCAGTAGGTACCAACATTTTGTTGACAATAAATCGTCCGATAGTAATTTAGCTACCTCTTTATAATTGAAATTTCTTTTCACCACTTCTTAATCTTTTCACTTATAATCTCCCAAGTGCTTGAATTATTGCCGGAAATTTACTTTACACTTATTGGGAAAGCTATACCTAGGTAGGTTTTTATCAGTGTAATCGACCGTTGATTGGTCGAGAAATTGAAGTAATTTCATTGACTGTCAGAATAGGCGTGTATTAATCATAATAAATGCATACCTGAATGGATTTACGATATTAATTCAGCTACCTATCTGTAATTAATAGCATTTTGTTCTTCAAATCACTATAAATATTGTGTTTTCACTGGTTATGAATACCATTTTGTGTTTGAAAAAGCTATAGGAATAGCGAAGCGCACAATTATTTACTTGATTTTTAAGTGTGTTATTGAAGTTATTTTGGTTGTCCGCCGTTTTTCTGAATATCGGTAAATATGGTGAATTACACGAATGCAGAAATGGCGGCAATGCATTACGTATATGGCCTCGCTGATGGTAATGCAACAGAAGCCAGTCGCATTTATCAGGAAAGATCCTAATCGTGCCTTACCAGATAGCCGTTACCTTTTCAAATATTCATCGCCGCTATCACTACTTATCTTGCAACATTATGTTTATATCCGTACATTAATAATAATAATAATGTGCCTTTATTGGAATAAAAAAAACAATAAATGGGTGACATAGATAACGGGTGGCGATATTCGCTTTAAACGCTCTTCCATACAACCACCTTGTATCTGTATATGTTGAATGACTTTATTGATATCATCTCTTGATAAAACTTCAGATTCCTCTCCTCGGTATCGGACGCTTTTGTTCTTGCTGAGCGGGACCAATTTTGAAAACTTCCTTGCATCAATATTTTCCTTAACATTCAATGTACTTTTCAACATTGAGTAGACACTCCATAACGTAGGAGGTTTCATATTTTTTTATTTTTCCTCAAAATAGCATATAATCACATTTTCAGAAACCTTTTTTACATGTTTCTTTTCGCACCTTTCACGAAATTGGTCTTATGTTTTCTCATATACTAACTTGGATTTGGCCGGTAACATATTGGATACTATTGCATTTTCTTTTTCAGATATATCACTACCACTACCATAATTAGCATCCATCTCCTTGAAAATAACTTGAAATTGAAGCAACTACGAGCAAACACAGTAAAACACAGTTAAACAGTTAACAGGCGGCGTGCCAACAAACTGTTTCTATAGTAACGACACAGAAAGAACACTGGATGCTGTAAAATTGTATTGGAAGTATTGATAACATGTATGAGAAAGAGAAGTATTATTTAGTTACTTTGGACTTATTTTTTTCAGACAGAAAACATTTTTAGATACGATTTTACTGAAAACATTAAATAATATTTACAATACAACGGTCGTTTAAAAGCGATAACCACGTCAGGATGTTTCGGAAGTATTTGTTTTTGATATATTTTAGACGATGTCAATTCACATTCACAGTTGTACAAAAAATGTTGTTTGAATTTCGTGTATAAAATTCATGTTTTCATGGCACATTCGAGAGAACTTTTAGCCTCGGCCTGCGGTCTCGGCCAAAAATTTTGCGTGAATTTCATTGCGAACGATGTCTTCTTTGAAAATGTAGTTGACGTATCCGAGCCTTTTCATATAATTCGGTTCTGCCGACCTACAGAGCCGCTGTTTCGTATTAATGACCCACTCATTCTATTAGACATAGATTTATTCAATTCAAAGTCTAGCTTTTTCGTCTACAAGATGATATTGAAAACAGTTTAAACATGCAATTGAAATGTATCAATATCAGTTAAAAAAGAAAAAGCAGTGTTGTCAAAGAATATTATTCTGTCCTTGAAAGGTGAAAAATGTCTCATTTAATTCGCTAATGAGTACCCAAAAGAAAAAAATTCCACGAGAATATATACGTTGCTATATGGTTATCTGTCGAAATAACCCAATTTGATTGGTTAAAAATTACTTTTATATTAAGGATCTCTGCCAATATGTGTCCAGGTCATCCCCAATAATCTTTCATTAATCATCCCCCTCAAAAAGCGCTGAATCTCGGAGACGCACTCCAATCTGTTTACAAAGAAAGCGAAGCCCTGCAGGGAAACGGTTCATTCAAATTCGGCCGTATATTGTGGAAAGAAAGAGAGAACGAGGAAGAAATTTATCAGCCCGGCTTTCAGATAAGATTGGTTTGAGCAACTGTTCCCTTATCGCTTCTGACTAATCCACTTTGAATTTTATCTATCCAACGACTTCTCTGATATATTCGGGATTCTTCAATAGAAATAAATTAAATTGTAACTGAGCTTGCGACGAATGGAGCGTGAAGAGGTGCGATAGATTATACTTTTTGTGTTTTGTGTAGGGCATTTGCTTACGTCGTGATTTTTTCTACGTTTTTTTTGGATTGAATTGGTCGTTACTTGATGGAAATCCATAGTATAAAGCACTAAGGTACACGATTAAATTTCCACAAAACTTTATTAAATTCGCGACATGTTTCACTACACTGTAGTTTTATCAAGCGATAATGGTTCACTAAAATCCTCTTCGTTAGGCTTTACTCAAATATCTAAATAAAGAAGACTAATAACATAACTATACCCACATTACCTGGACTTGTTATGTTAAGTAATCTGACCTATCCCAATTCCTATCTTCCTCATTAATGTTGTCCACAAACAACGAAAACAAGATAACCTGGGAAACAATCGAAGTTACTAAGAAAAGAGGTTCAACAAAGGAGAATTGTTCAATTCCAATTTGTCATTGAGTAGACAATTAGAATTCTTCAATTTATTTATTTCTAGACATTCTAAATAATTAAGTTTGACACCTTTATTTTCCACATGTAGAATTTCGAAGTTTTCATCAAAGTTATGATCTTCTAAAATATGATTCGCATATGTTGAACTTGTTTTCTTTTTTACATACCTCGTGTGATGTTCACGTAGAAAATTTTCATGGACAACCTTGAAACAATAATCCATAAACATCCAATCTCCCATCAGTTTTTGTATTGGTACAGATATGTGGATGACGTTTTAGTATGATTTAAAGGCACCAAAAGACAATTAGACACCTTTCATAACTATATTAATACTATTCACCCAAATATAAAATTTACAATAGAGTTAGAAGTGGAAAAATCAATAAATTTTTTAGATTTAACGATAAGCAATTCTAATAATAGACATAACTTTGCAATTTTTCATAAACCTTCCCACACAGACATTACTATCCACAATAATTCGACACACCCATTTCAACATAAAATATCTGGACTGGAGAGTTATAAGAAGCATGTTGGAGACAATATTCAGATCCAGCGGCATCATCATTCTGGTGTGCTGCAACCATCTTCCTCGACCCAAATTGAAGACTGTGGAGTGCTACTTCCATCGAACGTCCGGGTGTAGATATGGAGAATCTTGCAGATATCTTCACACTCCAAGAATGACGTTTCGGGGCGAAACGTCTTTAAGAAAGGGGCAATGTAACGATTTCGAGTCCGGCCCTGATCTAATTAATTATGCACCCTCGTTCAACTACAACAGCATATCTGATGGCGTACGGATCGCCGAGAACAAGCTGGAATAAATCGATCAATTCGATACTATTCGAAGAGCCATCTAGATGAAATGTTCTATACTCCTGAATAATCGAGAGTCGTGAATGGAAACTGCTTGGGAGTATATAAGCGGGACAGTCAGAATGGAGAGTTAGTTACAGTTCCAGAGTTCGCTGATAGATAGCCACAGTAGAAATAAATTGAAATAGTTATTGAAGTAAATGTTTTAGTGAATAATTGTTGTAAATAGTGTTTTAAATAAATTTAAAAAAATTAGTTAGTGCAGTTTTACCACAATATCTATACGCTCATCACTCTCTATCTATCTCTATCTCAATCGCTCTTATTACTACTTATTTCACATATTAGATCTCTTTGTATCATTTACTTATGATTTAAATCGAGTATTAGGGATAATACGTCATTTAATTTATAATCAAACTGACTTATTGATTCAAACTATCATATTTAAATAGTTAAATTCCCCTTCTATGATTTTATGGGCACTGTTAGACTAAATTTGTGCCTTTCGCAAAATCTTTTGAATATCTTCCAAAACTACATTTTCTTACTTCATTAATTTCTGGTGAATAACATAAATATGTGAGAAATTTATTAAAAATTCATGTTGTTGGATCCGTAGGTATGTAAGACGAGACCGTTCCAGCCTCTCTTTAAATACCTCAAGAATTCCATCGTGGTATTTTCCCAGTTTTCATGTTCATCAATTGAAATACTGAGCAGCATCTTACAGCTTCCGAAGTATCATAAAAACCAATTTCTAGTCGTTGCCTTGAATCTCCCCAGTCAAACCAGAGGAGATAAACAAGGAATGTCATCACATTTTGATTAACAATGCTCCTCAAAATGCAGACCCTATCTTTATTTCCTCCAAGGTTTGTGAATCCTGGTTTCCGAAGAGGAAATTTAATTTTCTTTTGGTTTTATCTCTCGAGATAAGTTTGCATCAACAACAGCTTGCCGCTTGCCTTCCAGCCCTAATATCCAAAGACTTTCGCGTGCCTTTATTGTTTATTTATGAATACTTTGTGAAATCACGACTTTCTCGATGAGTTTGGTAATGCGAATTCGTGCTCCAGGTAACAGCGACAATAAAACGCCTACATTATACACGACAAATTTGTGATAGTGATATTTTCTATTTTTTCTCGAAATCATCTTCATCATGCGCATGAGATACATTCAAACCCCGATCAAGTAACACAACCTAGATGAGTAATACTCAAAAAGTGCTGAAGGTAACATCTTTTCATAATGTAATCCTTCAAATGATGACATTGTCGCATTTTTTTAAGGATACAATAATAGACCAGGAGCTGGTGACTGGTGACGTTCTTCCATTTTACACTGCATGCCCATTTAAGGCTTGATAGTCAACCCTAAATTATGGAAAATAGACGGATTCCTGGCCGCCGCACGTGTACACTTCATAAGAAAATCCGCTTTTCTTTTTGTGTAGAATTTTCCCACGATATTATACTGACTGCCGTTGTAAATATTCGGAAGTTCAAACAAATTGAAACGCTACTAATTGATGGCATGCAATTTGCAGTGGTCGAAAGGGCTCAAAGGGTTACGAAAAACTTGAAAAAAATCAAAGGGAACTTTCGTATTTTCAAATTGCATGCTGATGTGAATAATTGAAATTTTAGTAACGGAAACACTCTCAAAAAATTGGCATGCGCCCCACGTCTGACCAACGGTGGAAAATTGCGAGAAAACTCTGTAAAAATTTAATACAGGTTTTACGTGATTTCAAACTGCATGCCATTAGAAAGATACGTCATTTGAATAATTAATTAATAGTGGGTATTTTGGCATGCACACCAGGATTTCACAAAACAAAGGCATGCATGACGAACGTTGCAAAAAACACTGTGAAAATTTATGTGACTTTGTTTTGCGAAATTCTGATGTGCATGCCAAATTACCTACTATTAATTATTCAAACAAATGGCGTATAATTCTAATGGCATGCAGTTTGGAACCACGTAAAACCTGTATTAAATTTTTACAGAGTTTTTCCGCAATTTTCCACCGTTGGTCAGACGAGGGGCGCATGTCAATTTTTCCAGACTGTTTTTATTACTGAAACTTCAATTCTTTACATCTGCATGCAATTTGAAAATACGAAAGTTCCCTTTATTTCTTTTACAGTTTTTCGTAACTCTTTGAGCCCTTTCGGCCGCTGCGGATTGCATGCCATTAATTAGTAGCGTTTCAATTTATTTGAATTTCTGTATATTACAACGGCAGGTAGTATAATATCGCGAAAAATCACGAAAATTCTCCACAAAAAGAAAAGCGCCTTTCCTTATGGAGTGCACATGTGGGGCGGCCAGGAACCCGGTTCTTTTTCATAATTTAGGGTTAATTATCAAGCCTTAAAAAGGCATGCAGTGTAAAATGGGAAAACGTCACCTGTCACCATCTCCTGGTTTGTAAGTACCTCAGCTAGATTTTGAATTTTGTCGGGTATATTCATACCAACGAAAACCCAAAAATACTGTCTTGTATGAAATATATAACAATAAGAAAGCAATTAATTGAAACATTCATTGCAACTTGTTGGGAGCATGTAAAAACAATAGTATATCCATCGAAGAACGGAGATTCTTCATTATCGATACAGTCTGGTCAGTACGGCAACGCTGCATTTGATATTTGACAGAACAGCAACAAAACATTTCTATTTATTCTCGTCTTTGGATTATTGGAGTGTTTTTTTGTAAATAAAGGGCAAATTCTCAGTTAATTTGTGCTAAACTATCTATTATTAAGCAATGGTGAAGCATTGTAAAATTTGTAAAATGAAGCTGGAAATCAAAATATTATATGTCATTTCATAGGTAAGCTACCAGTGTCGTAACTATCGAGAAAGGGAAACCGAATTGGAAAAGAGTGAAATTAATGAATTAATCAAAAACATGTCAATTAGAGCATCGGCTGTTCTCAGAATCCTGTGGAGATTCTTTCATAATGATTTCAGTTTTCCATAATTTATCTTTTAATAAACCTCAATATTTCTGTAAACAACGCACGACACTGTCTCTGAGGGAAGATATCCTGTACAAACAAAGTTCAAGGCATAAGCGGCGAGTTACTCATCTATAGTTTAGTTCCTAAATTGTAGATAGTGACTCATTGGTTGTACGGTTCATAATTCATATGAAGCAGGTCAAAAAATTGAACAGAAATAAGCTAAGTAAATTGGCTTCAAATCAAGTTTTACTTTGCCACTTTCGTACATCCCCCCGCACTTTCAAATCCCGTAAAAACCAGAAAATGTACGATGAGTCACTATCTACAATTTAGGAACTAGACTATAGGTTGTGTTATTTGATCGGAGCATTCAGTGATTTAAATGATGATCAATATCATTGTGTGTAAAATAAATGGTAAGTTTAAGGTTACAGTTTGATGAGGCTTGAAAAAATGATATTAATAATAATAATAAGTTTATTCAGTGAAATATAAATAGTATAGAAATATAAAAGGTATAAAAATATTGTAGTACAGAAACTATATAAAATTATACAAGAACAATAAAATTGTCGCGGAATGAAAAGAGGATATCAGCGGAGTGAAAATTAATTTTTTTTAAATATTATAGGTAGTTAAAACATGTTCGTGATTCAATATATAGGAGTGACATAGGAGAAAGCAGTCATAAAATTCATCCAGCATAAATCAAGTCATTGTAAAAGTGGATGAGTAATTGGAAAAAAAATTCTTTGGTTAATAGTTTTGGAAAATTTGCTACTTTTCAGAGTATTCACGGTAAGTTATTGGTCTGAATCGTGTGATTTTTTGAGGTCTATACGCACATTATATTTATATATTTTTTGATTCAAATAAATTTTAATTGGTTTGTTCCACTGAATTAGTAGTGAATTGTTGCCCCCTTTGAATGATATGAGTTTTCAGTAATTTTTTTATATGGTGCCTTTAATATAGAGTGGGGTGGTGTTATAACATTTTGGAGCTGAGAATGGTTGAGAGCGTTGATACGACATAGAAGCCACTAGTTACTAGAATGGATATCAGCTCGTATTTTTGAAATAGAAGGCTACTTCAGAAAGAAAATGTTGATTTTGTAGAGAGGTGCATTTTTTCGACTAAATTTTTTTAAAATTATTGTCAATTCATCATAATTTATTCTTGTGGAATCAGCTCATCGATATAGATTTGGGAGGATTTTAGAAAAATGGAAAATTCTATCGTGCAAAGGAATGTTTGACATTTCACTTCTTTTTTATGATGAAGCTTGTAACCGAGCATGTACAAATCGTACATTTTTGGAATCAGCATGTAATTTTGCGTATTAAGGTAGGTAGTTCAAATTTCAAATTGATTCTGATAATTTTTTGTATTTTTCTTGGTTTCTAGTGGAATCCCCTCAGAATTTTGCCCTGCCTCCATTTTTTTCTTGTGATTTATGAACTAAAAAGCATTCACTTAACTTGGACGAAAAAAAATATCAAAACAGATAAAATCTCATATATCTCAAGGTCCAGAATGATACATGACCACTTCGGTGCTTTTCGCAGAAAACGCTTGAAAACTTTTCAGTGCCATAACTGTAATTTTAAATCTTTATACATAAATTTTCATGTCTCCCAGCTCGGGAAATTGTGTTGCTGTGAAATATAAAATTTATAGTGGCTCTATTAAATTATACTTTTCGACATTTTCTAGATTTGAAATAAGCCTCGCCTCGTTATCATTGAATCACTATCAAGGGTTCGCCTGATTTTTCGAAACATGGCATAGGGAAGACTAGGGAGGCTTGATACACTCAACACTCCATCCAAAATAACTGAAAAAATATTCATCGTGCAAATTCTCTAAATGGGTACCCACACAACTGAATAACTTGCAGTCAATTTCGGATACTTTACAGATGTCAGTTTAGAATGTGCATTGAGTTATTAACTGTTTTACTAAAATATGCGAAGTGTCCTCCCATATGAGGGAGCTTTGTTACAAAATATGGGAGCTTTGATACGTGACTAGGTTTTTACAATTATTATAGACATTACTTCATTTAGAGCGGCTTTCACCTCTGAAAGTATTGAATTTTGAATAATCTAAATCATCTAGCACTTTAATTTTTGTGGGTGAGGGTAACTCTAAAGATAGAAACACAATGGAAGTTTTATATTTTTAGTTTTAATTTTTATAATTTTGAAATTTTTTGGACGCGAAACTATTATTGCCATTATTGTTCCGATCACGCCTTAAGAACAATCTTCTTGGTAAAATTCAAGCTTTATTTTTCAATTCTGGTTTGCATCTTGTTTTATTTGTGAAATTGACATCGAAAATACCAAAACTTAAAACTTATTACATAAAACTTCCATTGTGTCTAGGGCTTAAGTAAACCCGACAAATTATTTACAAAACATTTTTTATTCTTGGAAACGTTATAAGTAAACTACTATGCAAAACTTTTACAGAATTATTCTATTTTAAAAAATTAATGGGAAATCTCAACTTTTTAAAGATCTGGCAGTTCCGCCTACAAAACTCGCTGGTGGTAGTTTAATGACATCTTCCTCGGGCACAAAAAATTCATCTTTTACATCAGGATATACAAAATGGAGAGCAGATTTTTGCGATGCATAAAATGTATAAAATATTCATCCTCGACTATTTGTAAGACTTGGCCAATGTAGTATGCTATTGTCTTATTTGTGGCAAATCATACTAGCACATAATTATTTTCATTTACTACTCCTGCAACAAATTTTTTTTCTCTTTATTTCTCAATTTGTTTATCAATATCAGTGAGCTCATCAGATGATCCGTCGAATTTTTGCTCCTCCGATGTGTCAGAATCTTCGTCAACAAGGCAGGGATAGGACAATTATAATGTTGTCCGACCTACCCTGTCACTGATGAGAGGCAATAAACCTCGAAACATGCATGTCTGCAGGTGGTCATTCCCAGCCAAATGAACGATAATTTTCTGTTTAATTACTAGACAAGCACTTGCAATTGGGTCTACTTTGAAGAACTTTGCACAAATATCTGTCAGTTGTAGTTCAATGTCCGTCGTGGTATTAGCCAGGGAATTAGTTCTTTTCTGACAGATGTTTGCCTTTATTTTCCACTTCGTGGAAACGCTTAGAGAGAAGAGTACCCCTGTATTCTTTCAACATTGTTGATACCTCTCTGGCACAATATATTCGAACTAGTTCGAATGTTTACTTTTGTTTCTTGTTCATTTCACCTTTTTTTTTGTCTTATTTGTCGTCCACAAGCATGTTTTAATGGGTCACTAAAATAATACATTTCTCAACAAAAAATAAACAAACTGAACAGAAAAATGACAAGATAACAATAAATCAAAAACGTACATAAACTATCAAATCATAAATATTGTTCAAACGGGCCGCCTTGGTGGTCAGTACAAATATTTCAACGATGTAATAGAGACTGACGTACTCTCTCGAAAATTCCAGGCATATTTTGAATATGGCTACAAGCTGCTAAAATTCCACCAAATCGTCTTCACTTTCCACTGGAGTTTCATATACCATTGACTTGAGGTATCCCCAGAGGAAGAAATCCAATGGGGTTAGATCGGGTGAGCGTGCCGGCCAGTGTATTGGACCACCTCTTCCAATCCAGCTGTTAGAGAAAGGGATGTTCAATTGGTCGCGCACAGTTCTTTGGAAATGGGCGAGTGCACCATCATATTGTTACCACATTCTCTGGCGAACCCAAATTGGCACATCTTCCAATAATTCATGCAGGGTGTATCGTAAAACTGTGGTGTAAATATCTCCATTCAGTCGTTGATGAAACAAATATGGTCCAATTAATTGGTTCTCTACAATTCCAGCCCAAATATTTACCCGAATTTTTTTTGGTATCCCCTAAAATGAACGCCATATGGATTTTCTTCTTCCCAAATGTGGCTGTTGTGACTGTTGAAACAGCCTTCTCTGGTGAAATGCGCCTCATCAGTAAATAGAACGTATTTGGGGAAATCATTTCGCTCTTCGCATCTGTTTCGGTACCATTCAGAGAAGGTTAAGCGGGGTCTGAAATCGTCTGGTCCTAAAGCCATTAATTTATTCAAACAAAAGGGATAAAGCTTCTCTTCATGAGCCACTCTCCATATTGTCGATTTTGAAATATTCATTGTTGCGGCAAGTGTCCGAATGCTGGTAGATGGATTGTTTTCTATTTGATGTAAAATGTCATCTTCTAAATCATTATTTCTAACAATTCTTCTAGCTCCACAGTCGTTTTTGTAAGGCTCAAAAGTTCCTCTTTCCTTAGCTCTTTGAGTAACTGCTGCAAAAGTTTTATGAGTCGGTTGGCACCTATTCGGGAAATTTTGGGCGTATAATCTGGCAGCAGCTCTGGAATTTCCTCTTGCTTCTCCATAGGTGTATATTATATCTGTATATTCTGCAGCCGTATATGGTTTCATGTCGTATACACTTACTATTAGTTATAATATTAATTGCTGGTTTCAGGTAGTGACGCTTTAACTGAAAACCGTCGATATGTCAGAATAATATTATTTGACTACTGTCATTTTCAATGCACACTATTTTTCGTGGTTGGATTATACACGAATTCAATTTGAATAACTTGTGTTCAGAACTGTTCAGCAGTACAAACCAATGAAGAATTATGGATTTTATTGTGAACAAAATAACCTCATTGCAACCCAAATTTTTTTTAGAAAATAAGGAGAAATTGATTGCTAACCCTAATTGAGTAATGCTTTAATTTTTCTGCAATTTTCTGAAATTCTTCTAGAATACGACTGTGGACACAATCCATTTGAAACTTTACCATAATGCCATGATTTATAATGAAAAAGGCAGCAACGTTTAATAAAATAATCAACAGTGACTTTCCATAATCACATACGCACGCACTTATTCCACTTCAAATATCTCGAAAATCGTTGATATTTCGAAAACGAAACCTACTCCTTTTTTGTATGGGAAATATTGAGAATTAAGAAAAAGAAGACGAAATCGATATTAATCCAGTGTCGTGGAAGTTAGGGAGGGACAATTGGGGGTACCCATCTGCCGTACGCCCCTGTTTTGAGTTACAAACACGTGATTTTCATTGAAATTTGGAACTGATTGCTGTCAAGTGACATACCAAATTTCATTGAGAAAAGTTGAACCGTTACGGAGTTATTTAGGAAAACATATTTTTTTTGCCACTTTCAACACCCTGTAACTCGGTTAATACCTACTCATCTTAGGATATATGTTTATTGGAACTTTTAGTCCTAAAATGAAGTGAAGATTCTACCATCGGAGTTTGTCCCCTTTATTCATTGATGACTCTGGAAATATTCTACCGAATTACACTCGTGCATCAAAATAAACCTAATAATTTTCTATTCAAGCATGTTGTCAGTAAAAAAACTGCATTTTGTCGAAAGAGCCCTCCTCCTTCGGAGTCGGGCTCTTTCGAAATGAAAATAAACTCATGCAGTTTTTAGACAACATGTTTTCATGGAAAATTATCGGTAATTTTGAAGCACTTGTGTAATTACTCCCGATAAGTGCCCCGGTAAATTATCACTATTGAACAATCGAGTCATGACATAGTTTGACGTTTACTCAATTACATTTTCAAAATGTCAGTCCCTTCGATTCGATATGGAAATATCCAAAATGAGTCGATCGGTATAATTATAAGTGACAATTCTATGAAAAAAATTTCTCACTGAATATCCCTCGGCTATTGATAAATTCTCAAAATTTGTCTTAACTTTTCTCAAGCGAGTTGCTTTAACGTAACAGCCCACCGCCTTTGGCGTAGGGCGTGGATCAGCGGTCTAAGGCACAGGCCGTTCGAAACTCCAGCATAGCGATAGTCGGTTCGAGTCCGATGTATGTACGAGAATTTTTCTCAACTACTTTATATCGGATCGATAGGCGACCGCATGCCTTGTTGCAAAGCAAGTGTATTGTGAGTTGTCTAGATGCCAATCTCGTCTGGTACTAGCTTGCGGTGCACACCGACCACCCGAGGTGGTGCTGTAGGTTTTCCGGGTTTTCCTACAGCTGAAAAGTGAATACATCACCTGAAACATCAGTGAGTCGCCTTGGAGCGCCACGACAATTAATAATAATAGCCGTTCTATACCCGCACAGGCTATGCCTTTGGGTACACTCAACGAGTGTTTATGAGGGAGTATTATTATCATTATAAAACTCGCTTTTGCAAGTATACGACAAATTATTTCGAAATTATCAATACGAGTGGGATATTATAAGTGAAAAGAAATGCAATCCCTGATCTTTCATGATCCCATGGCAATCAGAGAACGGGATCTGAACTCCTGATGACTTTACATGCTCTAGGGCTTCGCGAGACAAAGAGATTAGTCTTGGTCTTGTTTCGGTCTTGATACAAGATCATGACCAAGACCAAGACTTGATAAATCTTCCCAAGACCAAGACCAAGACTTGTCTTTCGAGACCAAGACCAACTACGTAGGTGCCGGAATCAGTGAGCTTTTGTAGCGTAATTATCGATCTCAAAGACTCACAGTTCCCAGCTCCTTGGTGCCGTCGTATGTGAGGATGTTTAAATTTGCGATGGTGTCAAGTATATTTAGTAATGGCGTGCTGTGGTCGCGTATATTTTAGGATATTTTGATGACGAGCAACTGTGGGTGAAGTTTGTGTTGGCGTTAAGCATATTTTGTAAAATCGCGACCAGGACATGAGGAAGGACATTTCTACACCATGTATCTTTGAAAATGCACTAACCTCATCATAATTCAGTGTAAGCTTGCATTTGATATAAAAAAGTGAGGAAAATTAGTCATTTCAAACCAGGCCAAGCGCCCCTATTTCCTTACGAGATCGTCCACATTGAGAGTATTCATAGCGACGAGTGAGTGCGGTTTCAACCCACCTCGAATACGCCTCAAATTGTCGTGTGATTCATCGCCTCCTGGCCGATAAAAGCAGACAAGAAAGAGACTTATGTACCCGCCCGCCGAAGACAATGAGGGATGTCCCGCCGTGCGAGCGCATACATTACGGCCTGGATGTGTATCAGCCACACAACACGATTCCACAAACAAATGACTGCCACCCATCACTAACCCGGTATTGATGAGAGCTCTTTCGGGGATTATCCAGTAAGCCATGCTCGGTATTGTCGATGACCGCTGCACTTTGCGGGGAACACATCGCAGTGGCTCACTCGGGCAAGGGGGTGGCGCAAGGGGTTGTTTCGCGTACCGTACGAGGTCTGATCCGTATATTCATACTATTAATTTCTGCTAAAAGTTATTTCTTCTATCGCTGCTCTAGCCCCAGATGGCTTCAATAACCAGTGGAGACCAAAAGTGTCCATAGCCACTAAGTTCAAAAATGGACAGTTTTCGAGATATCGGAGAGCTCTCATTTCTTGTACTGATCAGTCTTGGTCTTGGTGTCGCAAGGCCCTATGCAGAACATTTGCTGTGGAAATGCCCAGCGCTTTTCTGCAAAAGACTTAATTTCTTTGAAGGGTCCTTCTTAATGCCCTCCAACATCAGGAACTTAGATTCCAGGAAACTCATAAACTTTGCAAGAAGTCTTGGAATTCCGGGACTCGAACTGATCAAGGGTCACGCACAAAAGAACTTGTAGGTCGAAGTGCTTGTGAGGCCGCACAACTTGTACGACCCCCTTACAATCTAGGTTAGTCAGGTCAGGTTAGATTGGCTAATAATTCATGCATTTTCAACTCAGTTTGCAGTATGCTAATTGATTCAAACACTCTGGTGTCGCTGGTGTCAAGTATATTCAGTAATGGTGTGCTGGAGCTGCGTATATTTTCGAATTTTATGATTATGTGCGATTGTAGGCAGGGTTTGTGCTGGCGTTAAGAATATTTTGTAAAATGGCCTCCCGGTCTCCCCTGCTTTTCGACCGCTTACGAGGTTTCGGCCATTTTCAGTCATGTTTGCAAGAATTTTTCAAAAAAAAATTCAAATTGCAATTGTGCCAAAATCAATAATCTGACAGCGTTTGTTTTGTGAACACATGATTCAACACTTACATGGCGAAGATCAACTCTACAACTTAAAAAAAAATTATTCAATTCCTCCTCTACAATTTTTTCCATTGGAGCAACTATATTGCTATATGCATTTTCATTTTCTGAGCAGAGCACTAAAAGAACAAGATTTTTGTATTTAAATGTTTCTAAAAAATTATTAAACGACAGTTCCAAGTCCAGAACATAACAGAATATAACTACGGACTGTCTCTCATGTGACGGTATAATCGGTCTCCTACTTGTATTTTTGTTGCGACAAAATGCTCTTTCGATTGGCCTTATTCTCTGATCTTTCTTGATCAAAAACACAAATTCATCAGCTGTGTTCCAACAAATCTGTAACATTTTTCTCAAATTTTACCACAGAAACAACTACTTTACGACCAATACGTATCCTTTCAACCCTAAGACGTTTCAAATCATTTTGAGAAACCAATTAAATGAATCTGAACATGATATATTATATAATATGGTGTCCCTACTGCTTTGCTATCTATAGCTATATTGAAACAACTGATAAAGGTGAAATTCAAAAGCTCAGATCGATACTGTCTATAACATTCCAGAATATTATGGATTCTTTCGTTATGGAGTTTGGCTGATATGAAATTACCTGGCCTGATTTGGCCATTTTAAACATATATTCTTCCAAACAGCTAAAACATTAACTGTAGACAAATGAAAACTATCGATTCAACAAGCAATCGGCTTCCTTCACTAAACGCAAAAATTAAGAAATAATTCACAAATAATCAGATTTGACAACTTCATAATGAATCAAGCACAACCCTTTTATAAACCCTTATCAGTAGGTGTCGGGCAAGAGCGCGTGCCTTCTTCTCAGAACGGACAACCTAATGTGAGAATCTTAAACTTATTGTCTTGGATGAGACCCCAATTAATATGCGAATGGGGCTCCCGCATGCAAGAAAACGATGGCGATAGTGAATTCGATGTTATCAGAATGTGCTTCTCGCCTTGACGCGTTATAATACCGGCATTGACGTTCCAGTGCATTGTCTTCGATTGGAATGGAAAGTATAACCATGGAAAGGCCGACTTAACGTCGAGTTGTCACTATTCCGTAGTTTACTTGATAATGGTTTGATAAACCGAAACCGGTCGTAACTATACATATATATATATCGCAGTGAAATTAGACAAAAGCTATTATTATTTTCTCTATCCTACATTCACAATGAATTTCCACAAAATAAATTGATCAAGTGAGCAAGTTAGATACTTGCCTCATTTTCCCTATAGTCTTGTAGCCACCATAAAGTACAACTTCATAAGGAGAACATTTTTATTTACTGATTCAAAAAATATATAATTTTTGATGAAAATCAATGCATCCATCATTACTCTCTCAAATCATGCTTGTCGCTATTGTTCAAAATACAAGATTTTTTACTCCTGGCTTAATTCATGTTTATTTATCTGCCCTGTATAATACCTCCCAAATCCAATAGTCACAACTTGAGATTTTTCATAAAGGATGAAATTTTCTGAAAATTTTGGAATTGAACATTTTCCAAACGGTGCGTACTCTGATAAGATAGAGAGTGGCAAATGAGATTTTTGAATGTCCCACCACTTTTCATATGGTTAAAGCTTTAGTCAAGAGAAGGCACCACCAAACATACATAGTAGATTCCAACTTGGAAGAACCAAACGCCAATAGGATTTGAAACGGATAACTATGGGGCTAGAAACTGTGGGCCAGGATACAACACGTCAGATTCCGTTCTGAGTGTAGGTGTTTTGTTGTTCAACAGGTCTGATGACTAGTTGGGGACCGGTATATTCGAATCAGGTTTTAATCGTTGCCAGGTTTTTACTTTTTCTCGTTTATAGAAAGAACTTTTCAATAAATTTTTGAATACGGTCCTGTCATTAGTTCTTTTGTATTTTCAACAAGACGGTGCCCCTCCCCATAATCCAGCAAAAGTGAGGGAATATTTAGATGCGATATACCCAAAAAATGGTATGGAAGCAATGGACCAATTGCCTGGCCAGCTCGATCACCAGACCTTACTCCTTCAGATTGTTTTGTTTGGAGTGTATTTCCAACACCAAGTACAGATATTAACCATTTCAAACAAAAAATGAGAGATGTATGTGATAGCATTACACCCACCATGCTAGGAAATTGCCACAGAAATGGTATGTTTATTCAACACAGAGATCGTTCGAGTATTTGATGTAGTTTCTCATGAAAAATTAATTTTCTGTATTGGTTTCATTTTTCCCCAAAAAATTCGTTATAAAATAAATTGTTTTTCTGTTTGTCTGATTTCTTCTGCTCTTAATAAGTAGTTGATGGTGGCCATGTTAACACGAAACGTTCAATGAAAGATTCGTTGATACACCGTTATAGTACGTTTCGAAATAACAATTCCATTTGTCAAAAACCATTAACAGTATAGGAGTCACAACATCAAGTTGGGGACCCACAGAAAAAACTGTAAATATCTCGAAAATTACACGGGCACAAATATTATTCGACAGAAATTGGCACAAAATGGACATAAAATACTGTTACGACCTTGATAAAAATCTCCTAGCTACGCTGCTGTCAAGTGCTGAACCATAAAAACGTAATCCATTTGCATAACAAATGAGCTGTCGTCGCAAGTGTTTTAATTTTCTCGATTAGGTAGTTCCTGTAATTGTTCAGATGTCTTTCTGTATAGAGATTTCCAATGGATCTGGACACCCTAATAAAAAGAGACGAAAGTTCTTAATTTTTCCATCCTTGTTGCCAGGGAATGAACTCTGTGATTGGTTACTATAAGGTCAGGGAGTATAAATGTCATTTTCAACTGTAGCTGTCATGTCATTCAAACTCCCCGCCATTATGGTAACCAATCAAAGAGCGTGCCCCTGGCAACAAGGATGGAAAAATTAAGAACTTTCGTCTCTTTTTATTTGGGTGTCCAAATCCATTAGAAATCTCTATTGAGTAACCTCGGAAACATCCCGAAAAGTCTCGTCTGGACGAAATGAGTATATAAGGCGACACATTCCACTCGGAAGGGAAGTTTTGAAGAAGTTAATAATTGTTTGGAATATTTAGCTAGTTGAAGAGAACTAAGTGTTTTATTAGTCAGGGAAGTAGTTGTATGTTTATAGCGAAGGTAATAAAAACAGTTGAGTAGTGTGCTCAGCGTATTATTTAGTAAAATCGTAACAATACCTATAATATCAAAATACCAAATTTCCAGATACAGATTACCAACTCGACTTATAGCGAACGCTTAGTGCTATGGTGAAATAATTATTGTGGTTTTATTAACACAAACCAAACATAAACACAACCCAAATACACGAAATCACTGACGGATAAATTAAAAACAAACTCGAAACCGTCAACACGGACAAACATAACTCCATCAGAGCCCAGGAGCATTTTCATTCGTTTCCTTTCAATGGCCTAGGTATCGAAAAATATATTACGCAGACCCCTGCGGTGATAAATCTGGAATCCGGAACGGAGCCCACTTAGGCGTTCCATTTACAACGTGAAAAAATCCCTCAGGGAATGTTAAACGTAATATTTAACAGTGTATGAATGGATAACCTGTTACACAAAGAGGTCATTATTCATGGGAATAAAAGCGCCACATGGTGCTACTGCACGATACGGAATGTCGAATATCCCGCTCCGTACGTCATGTTGGACCTTCGCGAGATAAACAATTTCCAAGAATTCCGCCAGGAGTTGTTTTCGAAGAAGTGCAGGAGTTCACATACTACGCTGGGGATACGCGGAGTAGACTCGGGGATTTCACACGATTTCCAACGAAGCGATGGAGGGTTCCGTTTAGTAAATATTTGATGGATGGGACGAGGTTTCAGTAGGGAGCAGAGCTGGTGACAGATTTTGTCGAGTTGTTTGGCTTTGTTGGATTGACATTTATTTATAATTTAATAATTTGTTTGAACAGACAATGAAGGAACCGTTCCATGGATTACAAACTAAACAAAATTCAGTAGATTTCGAGTCAACTGAAGAGTTCATGGGCTTTTTACGGAACCTCTGCGATTCGTGTTGGAAATTTTCAAAATTACTATCGTACGAAGAAATTGTTCACGTTTACTTTAATTTTCTCCGGCTCAGATTCGTAAGATGGAGTCAATTGAAGATTTCATAGTCTTTTTACAGTACCTCTGTATTTTTGAATAGTAAATTTTCTAAAATTGCTATGTGCCAGGAAATTCCAAACTTTTCATTATTTTTCTATGCTGAACTGTGGGAATTAGCATTGAAAAATCATGTATATTCGAAATCAGCATGAACTTTTGCGTATATAGTGCTTATTTCAACTGAATCTGACGATTTTGCATTTTTCATTATTTTTAACCCCTTAGGATTTCTTTCGAGTTATTTATGCACTCGGAATTCATAGAATATACTAAATTCATCGTTCTGGAACGAATGCAGTTCGATAAATTGCTCTTTATTCCACAGTTTTCGAGTTAAAAAGCTCATTTGGAGTTGAGATGAGTCATTTTCCTTAAAAAAATTCACTTTTATTTTCTTTTGCTCGAATTCGGGATTTTTTTCTGAATGAGCACAACAAATTTGGAGACGATCATGAGTCAAATGAAGATTTCATATATATCCTTTTTATGGAACCTCTGCATTTTTGAATTGTATATTTTCGAAAATTTCTACCTTTCGAGGAATTTTTTGACATTTTATCACTTTTCTATGCTGAACATCGGAAATCAGCAAAGACAAATAATGTATTTTAGAAATCAGTATGAAATTTCGCGTATGTAGTAGGAATTTCAAGTGAATCTGATGATTTTATATTCTTCATGATTTTTAGAGGTATACCCATTAGGATTTTTTTTATGTAATTTTTTTTCAGTTCGTTGATTTCAAATTCATAAAGTATAGACTAATTTCATCACTTTAAATCTATTGAAAGTTAATTTTTGAATTACACATCAAATTAGAAGAACGATCAATCAAAATTTCATTGGCTTTTACCGAACCTCAAATTGAAAATTTTCGAAAATTCGATAAGGAGAGGGAATTTTTGTCTTTTTATTACTCCTTGATGCGGAACCTTGTATCCGAGAATGGAATTTTGCTTATGAAGTGCAAAGGACCCCGCACCGCACCGCAGTTATTTTTTCCAAAACTCATTGAAATGGAATTAAACGATTGCAGTTCGCAGAATTGTCCTATCTTCAATAATTGTCGAGTTTAAAAGTATATTTGGAGTTGAGAGGAGTCTTTTCCTCTTATTTTTGCCTGGTCGAATTCATGAAAATAAATCTTTTCTAAATAGGCACACCAAATTTGAAGTCGATTATGAGTCAATTAATTATTTCATAGTACTTTTACGCTACCTCTGCACTTTTGAATTGCAAATTTTTATTAAATTATTACGTTCCAGGGAAGTTTTGACATTTTTTTACTTTTCTATGCTAAACTCTGTGAATAAGCATGAACAAATTATAAATTTTCAAAATCAGTACGAAATTTTGCGAATGTATTGTCAATTTCAAGTAAATTTGATGATTTTGTATTTTTTCATGGTTTCTAGGGGTCTATACCTTGGGATTTCATTCCAGATATTTTTTTAATGTCGGTCAAAATTCGCAGAATACACTGTATTCGTTAGTCTGATTGCAGTTCGCAGATTTCCTTTATCTCCAATAGTTCTCGAGTTAAAAAGTTTGTTTGGAGTTTTTCTCCAAAAAATTAAAAAATTAATTTTCTTCTGCTCGAAACTTTTCTGAATTTTAGAAAAATTCCTATGAGCGAAGAAAATTTATGACTTTTCATTACTTTTTCATGACATTTCATTCATTTTACACACTGAACCTTGTACCCGAGCATATACAAATCATATTCGGAATCAGCACGGAATTTTGCGTATCTAGTACGAATTTTGAGTGAATCCGATGATTTTTTCATGAATTTGAGGAATCTAACCCTATTTTTCCTCCGATCGACTTGAAATTCACTAATTCGGTATACTAAATTATTTCTTCCGAAAGGATTGGAGTTCTCAGAATTGCTTTATCTTCAACCATTGTCGAGTTGAAAAGTTCATCTGAAGTTGAGGGGGATTCATTTCCCACGAATTTTTATTGTGTTCAAATTCCTGAAAATCAATTTTTTCTGAATATGCAACCAAATTTTGAGTCGAGCCCGTGTGAGTTGAAAATTTCATAGATGTTTGATGTGGAACTGGGAATACATGCAAAGACAATAAATTCAAAAATGAAATTTTGATTATTTATATAATCAAATACATGAATGAATGTGTGTATATAACTATGGTTATGTGAAAAATTCGTACCGTCATCAAATCCAATAATAAAAAGCGTATTCACCGTCCACATAATTCATAATTCCCAACTCTGTAATTAAATCTCAGTAAAACTTCTCAAATTATTCCATATGCATATATCATTCACCAAAAAACGTTTTGTCCTACATCCTCCACTTTTTGTAAGGATGGGCAATTTTAATAAACATGTCTGGCGTTTTACGTATCTTTGACAGGGCCGGAGTGGCCATAGTGAAACTAGAAAATTGATTACATTTTGAAATCTGAAATGAGGAAGTACCAACGTCTAGAATTGTTCTTCTTCCAAAAGGGATTTGGTGTCAGAAATAGTCTGTCCCATGTTATTAAAAATGCTTCGTTTTTCCATTAACTTTTTATATAAACGTATTGGGCAAATATGTCCATCTAAATTTGTAGGCGTAATCTCGTTTTCAAAAATAGTGTATTATACTCGATACGTTCAGTTACTTTTCCATTACTTTCAATGCCAGAAACGAAATAAGTGGTGTTGCAATAAGCTGCTTCTCCTCCACGCCAAGCTAATTCCTTCCGGTTCATTTTTGTCATATATTCCAGCCGTTGCAATACAATATTGAATTCATTAAAATATTTACTTTTCAGCGGTGGTGTTTCAAATTTCGCGTTATTTTTTGACATACTGAATGCCCAATCTTGCAGTATTACATTCAATTTCTCGATGGAATTGACTCATTTTCAGTTCTTGGAAGTTCAATAAGTTGTTGACAAACGTGTCAAACAATTTATTTTGGCAACCAACACCGCGATAATTGATTAACAAAATAAATAAGTGAAAAAAAAAGGTGCAGCTAACTTTGGCCGCTGTCAAAGTGACAATTACATGCACTGTCGCATATACGATGTTTTATACACGAGTTGAATGGTCGATGCTAATTCGAGTTCGACTCCCGGAAAGTAATCATTGAGTTCCACACTGATATTTTTAGCCTTGGTAATTTCCTCTCCCCCAGAAAGAGGGTGATTTTCATGATTTTATTTGTGTCAACGTATTGATTGGAGAAGTCATCGTCCACTTTTTAGACATGATACAGCCAGTCCGTTCCTGCCCATTGGTTCGTCCCATTAAAAATACACCGCCATAATGAATCAGCCATGACAGCCCGAATGTTAAGTACTCGTCCCGTCCCCAAGTTGGCTTAAACAAACAGCAATAATTCAATTAGCGGATTCTCATTGTATTTCAATGACTATGTAAAATACGCCAACCATCGTGCGCGAAGATGTGGAGAGTTTTGAAATTGCGAAGCTGGCTAATGAAATTTTTAAAAGTGACACCTACATCCGACACGTTTTGCCGTAATTCATCCATCATCAAGCTTGACAAGGCAGGGGTAGGTTTGCTTGGGGCGTAGCAGTTGTATGTCGTCGTTGTTGATTCTTGAACCGTTTGAGGTAGACAAATCGAGCAAAAACGATGTTGAATTGTATCTTGATTGATGTTCTTGTAAACACTATACCAAATGTACATGTATTCATTGAAAAAACTAGGTAGTAGTAATAGTAATGAATGGACAAAATCATGTAATCCCAAGCTGATTCAGCTGTGATACTTTCAATCAATCAATCAATGATATTCAGCCCTATGCTATAACACTTCCGTTAAAAATACCGTCACCGTTATTCGCCATTTAACTTATTTTGCTATTACCAATCATAGTGGTGCTTCCTTTGAAACAGTAAAATTACATGGAAAATGGAAGAGTAGTACAGTAGCGGAGAGCTATATTGAAGAAAGTATCTCCTCAAAGAACAAAGTTGCTAGAATGATAGCCCATTCTGTTTCCGAAAAAGAAAATGTTAACGTTCCGAACGAAACCGAATGCACATTGAGGAGTTCATCATCGGTCAACTCACAGAACTTCAAACTTGGTGCTAATTTATGTACTGTTAGAAATAAAACTTCTGAGTCATTAATTCACTGCACTACAGAAAAAAACATTCAGCGGGCGTTATGATGCATAATGCCCTCCATAACACCTTGGGCATTATGGGTCTGTTAATAGCAACCGTTGCCAAGGTATGTTTTTTACTAATAAGGTAGTTTGTTGAATAACTTTGCCCCTAAACACGATAAACTGGTAGTATACAATCAAATACAAAGTTCAGAATAGAAAAAAATAAAATCCCATAAATTATGTCGAACCATTGAATTTCCATAAAAAACTATGAAATATTTGATTGACACAGGATCGACTTGAAATTTGGCGTGCATATTCAGAAAAGATTGATTCTCAGGAATTTGAAAACAAAAATCGTGGGAAATGAATACTCTCAACTCCAAATGAACTTTTCAACTCGACAACGGTTGAAGATAAAGCAATTCTGCGAACTCCAATCATTTTGGAATAAATAATTTAGTATACTCTGTGAATTCCACGTCGATAGACGAAAGATTGAAATTACTCAAAAAAGACAAGAATTCCAAGGGGTAGTAGACCTCCAAAAATCATGAAAAATACAAAATCATCACACTCACTTGAAATTCGCACTATATATGAAAAATTTCAGATATATATGATGTATACCTACTTTTCAAATTTATAAATAAATTGTATTATTTTAATTATTGTTATTGTAAGCATAATGAAGTTTTGAAAAAATATTTGAACAAGTGATTTCTTAGCAGCCGCCGGACGTTAAAAAATCTAAACAGACGGATGCTGTTAACAATAACTCTTCAATTGTCATCTGAATACCGTTAAATCAAAATAACAGTATGGGATTACGAAAACAAGCTTTATTATAACTTTTATTTAGAGATTTCAGTGAACGATCATGATGGCGAAACCTAAAAGGTATCCAAATTAGAAAACTATTCTGTATTGTTGATGCAAACATATCTAGGGATGTTACAAGGTAGCCCAGCGGGGCCGATTTGATCGCAATCAGCCATTATGTCTTAGCAAAAACTCGCAAGGTATGATTCAGTATCTCAAACGAGATTTCATCAGGCCTCTCCTCATCATTGGAAAAAAAACATTCATGCATAAAAGATAAATTGTCGAAACACTCCGATTCGTCTCATTAACCTTAATTACAGACATCAGTCGGTTTGTTAACGTCGATTGAACGCCCACGGCCGCGCCGTATCGTGAGTTTTTCGAGAAGTGTCGACAAGCCGGTGGGAAACCAATTATGTCAATGTAAATTACAAATGACGGAGACGAGCTGTCGCCTTTTTCTCCGAATTGTCGTGCGCACATCCATCGGCTGGAACGGGCGAACCCGTTTTTACGAAATAAGTAAATAAGTCAATAAAATGGCGAAGTCGACGAAGACGTCTTTTACGAACTTTCGTCATAATATAGATAGAGTTCGTTTTCCATACTTTACCGTTAATAACAACACCAGAACTGCTTTAAACGATTTCAACGAACACGTGGTAAACGCTCTTGATTGGTGAATTTCGTATCTGTAGCGCTCATTGATTTCTGTAGCTGTAGCTTTCGACAGTGGCGGATCATGATCTTCGGCAGACTGAAGCGCAATTGACTTCAGCGCCCCGTTCCTTCTGGAATGTGCCTTCACAGCAGGCCATATAGTTAAAAATCGAATACAGTATTTCTCGAATTCCGTTTTTTATTCGAATTTATTACATGAAATTTGCTGCTGCTGCTGTCAACGATGACAAAATGAGAAAACAAATATATTTCACGATGAAAAATTAATGAAAAATATGTATCACAAAAAAGACTGGTCTAAATATGAACCTTTCTGGACTTTGCAAAGCCATTAATCACATCATCGAAATTCAGTTTTCCATGACTTCCATTTCGATAAAAAGAACTAAAAGCGCTTTGACATTTTTTTGTGATAAACTTTCCAGCTGATGATTTTTCATTATGTGAAAGGACTTATCTTTTGTTGTTCGATTAATAATGGTTACTCTTTCGGACTGCCACTTCTGAGAATGAAATAGAAAATATTAGAACTTTTTTGGGGTAACTTTTTTATTTTTCATTTTCAACCAAATTTGGAATAGGGGTTTTGGGGTTATTCCGAAAAACTTTTTTCAATAGAATAAAAAAAAAACCTCTTACTTTTTTTATGCAAACATTTTTAATCACAGTAGGCTAGTTTTTTGCAAAGGCTGAAAATGTAGCTTACCTATATTCAAAAGCTTCATCAGATTAACATAACGAATTTTGAAATTTTTGTATCAACTGAAAAATTAAAAAGATACTGAGGTATTACCATTTCAACTGAACTGTATATTCAATGATGAGACGCCATGTTCTGAACGTAGTTGCTAGGTAACATCTTGAATCAAGTGAATGAAAGAGTACTACTGAAGTACTGAGTAGTGAGATCGTGCACCTACGAATATGTCAAGAATCCGAATGAAATACCCCGAAGGTACGAACAAAATTTTAAGCGTTAAAAAAAAATTTGACTATCAATAGTCGATATTTTTCAATAAATAATCGTTAATCGATATGGCAGGGTAAGAACAAGTTGATAATCAATATTTCAGCAACTAATAATTGCGTTTTTTTTTGCTGGTGTAGAAATTACAGAAGTACATGCATCATTTGCATAATTTTTTTCTATATCACCTATACTTGTTGAATTCTTCCAGACAGCTCGATGTTTATGTTTAATGTGGTTCAATAAGTTTAATGTGTTTATACTTTATACTGTGTTTATATTGAACTTTGCATATAGCCTGTACATTGCAATACAGTCTTTCAAGAGACTCTCGAAATTCGAGATTTCTCGTCTCGAAATCGAGACGAGATCGAGACAAGACTAGTGGGTTTTTTCGAGAACGAGATCGCGAAAAACACTTCGAGATTTTTCGAGATCGAGAAATTATTTCGAGATTTCTCGATCTCGAAAAAATATATGTGCTGCAATATATCATTATATTTTTATTAGATTTAAACAATAATTTTAAAGTGAATTTGTCAAGCTGTGTGCACGCTTCAATATACTTGAAGGAAGAAAATTTGTATTTCGTGCAAAATATTTTTATTTTAAAAATTATAGCAGGGCGCTTTCGACTGTTAAGTCATCATCATAGAAAAAATGTATTACCCTGTATTTTGGTGCAGCCTTGGCCTTGTGTTATACGTTATAACCTAGATACATAGCATTATTTTAATTAAATTCAGTTTTTGTTTTCGAGACTCGAAATTTCGAGAGTTCGGTTGACGGATATAACAATTTTAACAACAATTATTATAGAATAAATATTTGTTGTATTATGTTACGTATTATGTATTGAAATATCACTTTTTTTATCCACACAATAATTTGTGAATTTTTTGTTGTCATTGTGCTTTTAGAAAATATCCTATTCGAACTTCTGTATAACTAGTGAAATAAATGTATTATTATCCGTCAGGATTTTTCAAGTCAGGCCCTTTCTCCGGAGCACAGATATATTCCATCATTCCATCATGACAGAATACTTTGGGTAAAGCCTGCGGAGTTCAAAGAGTTAGTCTCGATATTTTGTCCGTTACTCCTCCTCCTTTCGGACGATGGTCGATGAGGACTACATTAGGTTCATTGCCTGAGGGTGGGAAATGAGTAGTTACAATTGATTCGGCACTTCTCGTTCTCTATAATGGACCCAATATCCCCAGGAGCATAAAGCCGGGACTCGTCTGACCGGCTGATCTCTATACCCAGAAGTCGAACTGCAGAAAGTGCAGCGGCTACCTTTCCTGGGAACCAAAGAAGCAATATTAAAGTGCTTTGAAGTGAAGATTTCGGAACACATCCCTCTAGAAGCCATGACTAAACTGACAGATATCATGCCGATCAGATTCGACTTCGAAGTGCAGTTTAGAGTCGTCATAAATAACAACCAGATTTAAACGGTGAATAGTCCTCAATTGGCAATGGATGCCTCAATGTGGTACACATGGACGAAGGGGTTGGAGTGGGCGTTACAGGGTCAACTTTCAGGCTCTTAAAACCCATTGGTAGAACCCCAACCACCTTCCTAGCAGCAGTACCTACTATAGAGATGTGTGCCCAGAAATGTAATATACTAGCAGATAGCCCAGCAGCACTAAAAGCTCTGAAGTGACACACTTGTAAGTCCAAGCTCACTGAACCCTGTTACAACTGGCAGCAACTAATCAGGTAATGTGGGTGCCCAGTATCCTTCTATGGACGCTCCAAAGCCCCTTAAGAGGAGAATTTTGACGCTGGAAATTCGATGAAATGAAATCCCAATTTAATAAAATGCCAGAACAAAGACAGCAGTGAGCCTATCGTCAGGGAAAGCTAAACAGATTTTCTTTTTGGGCAAAAAAGACTTGAAATTGGTAAAGTCAGAGAGTGATAGTTGCCGCTACTGCGAGAACTTCACGGAAACTGTAGAACATCTGCTCTGCGAATGCCATTAATTTTCTGGAAGAGGCTTAAATTTCAGGAAGGGGGACTCGTAACGCCCTCCGACATCTGGAACTTAGCTCCCAGGAAAATGAAGAACTTCGCGCGGAGTCTCAGAATCCCGGGTCTTCGATAGATGAAGGGTCACGCACAGAAGACCTTGCAGGTCGCGGTGCTTGTGAAGCTACACATCCTGCACGACTCCTCTACAATCTTCAATCTACGGTAGATGAGGGTGTTCAAAACTACTCTGCGAGAAACACCGACACTCTCTCCAAGGCCAAGGTGAAGACCAACTAAGAGGAGCTGACAGAAGTTATCTGAAGACTTTCGACGAACAAGGCGCCTGACCCGGACGAGATAGACGCTGTTCTAATCAAGATGCTTCCTTGCGAAGGACTGTTTCAGCTAATCCACTAAATCAGTACCATGATAAAATGGCAACACTATCTAGACTGTCTGAAATAAGCTGCCCCCCCTATCTATATCCTGGTAAGGATTGGCATGCATTAGAAAGCTATCAGCCAGTCTCTATCCTCAATGTTTTGGCAAAGATTCTGTCTTTTGAGGAAAGGCTTCTGGTATTGGGTGCAAGTCATTATACGACCTCCAAGGTTGTACGTCTACAGCAAACAGAACATGGTCACAGTATTGTTGGACATGAATTAAGAGTTTGACACCGTCTGGGTCGAAGGTTTGATCACCACAATGTTGGGCATGCATTCATATATGGTGAGTGTAAACAACAATATTCGCAAAGTATGCAATTGAGTCAGGTATTCCACAGGGATGGAGCATGCCCCCACATCTGTACTCTTCGCATACACACGACTTTCCCCAGTTGACGAATCAATATGTATATATGTGGACGACACCACTTCATACGCTCATTCGTTCGTAAGCGCAGAGATCATTCGATTGGATGATTCGCAATAGATAGCAGGGGTCGATTCCATCCCGGCATACGTTAGGCAAGTGTCGTAAGAATTCTATCCGAAGACCACTGACAAGAGACCTTACCCCAGCAAAAAGAAGTGGGCTCACCTATCAAAGAACGTAGGGAAGAACCGAATACGTAGGGATCACTAACCAGACTGCTGAGCACAGCTCACTTTACCCGGATTTTAACTCCAGCCTTTTTCGGGAGACCAACGCCAATGATGCACCTCATCATCCAGTAAGTATAAGTAAACCACATGAGAACATAATTTTGTGTCGAAAGCATTGGTTTGACGACATTTCTCCTGGTGTAAACCCCATTCCACGAAACATCGTACATTAGCGCGGTCCCAAAAATGGAAATACATCACCACCCCAATCGGATCGAAGCTGGCGAAATGTAAATCGTGGAAAAACGAGTAAAACGCAATTGAATCGCGAACAAACTCGATCGATCCCAGGAAATGAAGATCTCGTTGTGTTTCCTAAACAGATACGACCCTACGCAGACTTCGATTCGGGAGGATGAATTATATCCACGGGATGCTCCGGATAATTGGAGAAAAGACCGGAGAATTATTCCGGTGTATGTGTTGTGTTAGTCTGGAACGGATATGAAATGAGCATGCGAAAAGGGTTTATTTAGGATTATAAATCGCGGAGTTCGGGAAAGTAAACAACTATATATCATTACTTTCATTATAAATATTCATGGTGCGGAGATGAGTATGGTGGGAGTTAATGGATAATAATTCCCGAGGCGTGATGCTGTTGTACTTGATGTCAGTAAGTTTGGTCGGGAAAGGAATATTACTTATTCTGCAGAAGGGTTTCAAAATATTTGTAAAAATGAAAATATGCGATACGAATAATATGAGAGGAATGGCGGATAAGATGCTTACGTTTCAGCTTCGTGTTGTCCAATGTCAGCTCAAAATAAGGAGCTTGGAACGCTTCAACCCTTTGAAGCGCGATTATGCACCGTGACTCACGTCACGTCTTTGGATACGCTTCCCAAAAAATAGCAAAAGTTTCTGAAATTGTCCTATTCCGATAAATACAAGGGGCATTGTTTTCAAAGAACGTCTGCCACTTTACTGGCGAAGCCTGGGGCTGATCTTTCGCTGCTTGGAAGACTTGGGGATGAAAAAGTTCTTTTGCTGCAGAACAATTCATCACGGAATCGATAGATGAGTCAAAGTGGTAAAAATTTTGTTAGATTAGATTATTTTGGGGCTTTCGTCGTGCTTCAAGCCTCTACATCGCGACATTTTCAGATCTATTGTTTGGGTCCTCAAAATCGTTTAGGGTTCTCTATTTAGCTGTCTTCGTTGCGAGCAGAGCTGTCACAAAGCACTGTGCTTAATGCTCGTGAAAGTGCTTGAAGCATTTTAGTGTTCGTAAGCACTGTGCTTCCGAGCACTTTTTGGTTCAGGGCTTAGTGCTCAGTGCTTCGAGCATTTTACGAACAGGCTCAGTGCTCGGGAGCACTTTTCGCGATTACTAAGCACTAAGTCTTTTCTCAGCTATGGTTCTATGAATGTCGATGAGAATATAAAACGTGGTCATTGGCACCCCCACCCCCAAGAACTACTGATTGCGTCCTTATATTATGAACTATCATTAGTTTCAACGTTGCAGTTTGTAACAGATCTGACATTTTTAGTTTTTCTGTATTTTGTTTGAGAAATATTTATGTTTATTTTATGTTTTATGTGTTAATAATATTACTCTTTTTTTGTAACAGTGATAAGGTGAAGTTGAACAAGAATGATTTGATATTTGTTTTCCTAACTGAACTTTTTCAAATGGAAACTCTTAATTTTGCTTCACCACACTAGATTATTTAGTGCCACATACAATAAATAACAAATCCACCAAAAATATAACATTCTTTTTCATTTGACCCAAATTTTTCATTAGAGCTAATCAATATAAAAAAACTAATTGAAGAAACTAAAAAATTCGACGGCGTTTTCAACAAAAATGCAAAAAACAAGAAATATAATAATCTTTTCATAAAGAAAAATCATAAGTATAGACTTTTTTGAGCAAATAGGTCCCGGCTGCATCCAGTTTTTATTTGATTTGGAAAGATATCACTTCCTTTAAAATACAGTTTTTGTGGGAAAAATATTTTCACCATTTGTTTTAATAATTGAAAATAAAAATTAGCGGAAAAATAAAAAAAAATTAGAGAGAAAATATTTTCAGATGTTTTTTCAATTACTTGAAAAAACAAAATCCGCGACAAAAAATTGAAAAAAATATTTAAAGAGAAGAAAATTTTCATTCTTTTTTTTAAGAATAATGGACAGGAAAAAAATAAAAAAAAAATTTTGAGGGAAAACAGTTTTCACAATTCTTTATTTTGAACATAAAATAAAAAGATGTGATAAAAAAAAATTGACAAAGTCAAGGGTCAATGTCATAGTCGATGTCAATTTTCAAAATTTCCTTTCATCCCAAAATTTTTCGAGTCGCTGAAAGGTACAAAGAAATTAAACAAAAAATTTAGGAAAAAAATATTTTTTCTCGTCGTCGGCCGATGTTTTCGACAAAATTTGAAAAATAATAAGAAAATTGGCATGAATAAAATGAAAAATACAATTTTGGCGGGAAAAATATACTGACAATTTTTTTCCAATTATTTGAAAATAAAAAATTGCAGAAAAAATTTTAAAAAAATTTGTCTTGAAAATATTTTCAGATTTTTTTTTCAATCAGTTGAAAAACGAATTCGACGATATTTCCGACAAAATTTGAATAATAAAAAGAAAATTGGCATGAGAAAAATGAAAAATACAATTTTGGCATGAAAAATATTTTCACACTTTTTTTTCAATTATGGAAAATAAAAATTGGCACGAAAATATTTAAAAAAAATTGGCAGAAAAATATTTTCAGAATTTCTTTTCAATCACTCGAAAAAAACCATTCCGCGGCAAAAAATTAAAAAAAAATACGAGAACAATATTTTCATTCTTTTTTTTCAATAAAAGAAATGGTCGGGAAAAAAATTAAAATAATAACTTTTGAGGGAAAAATTCTTTCACAATTCTTTATTTTGAACAAAAAATAAAGAGATGTGATAAAAAAAAAATTGACAAAATCAAAGTCAAGGTCAAGGTCAAGTCAAGGTCATAGTCGATGTCAATTTTCAAAATTTCCTTTCATCCCTAAATTTTTCGAGTCGCTGAAAGGTACAAAAAAATTAAAAGAAAATTGGGAAAAAAATATTTTCCTATTTTTTCTCGTCGTCGGCCGATGTTTTCGACAAAATTTGAAAAATAAAAAGAAAATTGGCATGAGAAAAATGAAAAATACAATTTTGGCAGGAAAAATATTTTCACAATTTTTTTTCAATTATTGAAACTAAAAATTGGCAGGAAAAAATGGAAAAAAAATTGGCAGAAAAATATTTTCAGAATTTTTTTTCAATCACTCGAAAAAAACAATTCCGGGGCAAAAAATTAAAAAAAAAATATACGAGAACAATATTTTCATTCTTTTTTTTTAATAAAAGAAATGGTCGGGAAAAAAATTTAAAAAATAACTTTTGAGGGAAAAATATTTTCACAATTCTTTATTTTGAACAAAAAATAAAAAGATGCGATAAAAAAAATTGACAAAATCAAAGTCGAGGTCAAGGTCAAATCAAGGTCATCGACTATGACCTTGATTTGACCTTTCAATTTTCAAAATTTCCTTTCATCCCAAAATTTTTCGAGTCACTGAAGGTACAAAAAAATTAAAAAATAGGAGACAAAATTTGAAAAATAAGAAGAAAATTGACATGAATAAAATGAAAAATACAATTTTGGCGGGAAAAATATATTCACAATTTTTTTTCAATTAATTGAAAATAAAAGTTGTCAGAAAAAATAAAAAAAAATTTTGTCCTGACAATATTTTTAGATTTTTTTTTCAGTCACTTGAAAAACGAATTCGACGATATTTTCGACAAAATTTGAATAATAAAAAGAAAATTGGCATGAGAAAAATATAATTTTTTGGGAATTATTGAAAATAAAAATTGGCAGCAAAAATTGAAAAAAAAAAAATTTATTTTGACAATGAATGGAAAAACTTGTTTCTTCGAGGCATTTTTTGATTTTTTTTTATATTGAGAATATTTTTTCATCAAATCAGTTTATTTTCTGTTCAAAATAAATAGATTTGATGGAAAAATATTGTCAAAATCTAAGTCAAGGTCAAGGTTAAGTCAACGTCATAGTCAAGGTCAATTTTCAAAATTTTCTTCCATCCCAAAATGTTTCGAGTCAATAAATTAAAACAAAAATGAAGAAAAATATATTTTCCACTTTTTTTAATTAAAAAAGTTTGGCCACAAAAAATATGAAAAATAATTGGCGGAAAAAATAATTATACGAATGACAATTTACGAATGACGCCGGCAATTGTCGTCGGCGATTGTCGCCGGCGATTGTCGAAGAAACAAATTCCGCGGCAATAAATTTTACCAGAAGAATATTTTCATTCTTTTTTTTTTTAATTAAAAATGGGCGGGAAAGAAATAAAAAAAATAACTTTTGAGGGAAAATATTTTCCCAATTCTTTATTTTGAACAGAAAATAAATTGATTTGATGGAAAAATATTGTCAAAATCAAAAAAAATCAAAAAATGCCTCGAAGAGACAAGTTTTTCCATTCATTGTTCCATTAAAAGAATAAGGACTTGATCTCCACAAATTCCAGCCCATACGTTCAAACTGAACCATACCTGTTGCCTAACTGCTCTAA
The DNA here is from genome assembly GCA_958502065.1 of Chrysolina americana. Lineage (NCBI taxonomy): Eukaryota > Metazoa > Arthropoda > Insecta > Coleoptera > Chrysomelidae > Chrysolina > Chrysolina americana. The sequence goes on along the minus strand of OY293421.1, from coordinate 5,014,588 downwards.
ACTCTCTGGAATTGTTCTTATTCGAGAAGTGCTCATCATTTCCATCGAACATTCCACAATTGGTGGAAGTATAAACTCTCATCTGTCCAAATGACCATTGAGAGAAATTGGGAAAAATCATTTCTATTCATTAGTCGATTACAGTAAGCCATCTTCCGTTCAGGATCACCCGGGTTTAATTTTTGGCAAATATGAATTTTGTAACATTTCGGACTACTTGTTGTGGCGCACCTGTATTTAAAGCAACTTCATGTGTTGAAACTGACAAATTTATATTTATCTAAAAACAGACGAGTTGAAAATGTAACATTTCAATGAAAGGATGGAAGTTTATTACCGCATTTTGAATATTGTTATAGTATAGGTATATTAGGAGATGTTGAGCTAAAACCTCAAATTAAATTTGGCCCTTTTGATTTTTCAGATTCTAGGAGGTTTTGGGGTACCGAATAAGTCTAGCAACTCTTCATAAAAGTACGGGCACGGATTTTTGAAATTTTGGGACTTGAAACTCAAAAATATTTTGAATCGCAAATAACTCGAAAACCATGAGGAATTCGAAAAAAACTGTCGTGGCAAAAAATGTAAAGCACAAAATTCTCTACAAAAAAGTATTCTGGGTATTTTTTCCTAACCTCAAAATTTTCACCTTAAAACGGGTTTAAATACTCAATAATCGCGAATAACTCGGAAACTACGAGGAATTCGAAAAAAAGACCCGAAGCAAAAAATGTAGAGCACAACATTTTCTACAAATTGGTCCCTAAAAATGTTTCCTAACCTCTAAATTTTCATCGTAGAATGGGTTCATGTACTCAAAAACAGTTTGAATTGCGGATAACTCGAAAACTATGAGGATTTCAACACAAAATGCCGACACAAAAAACTTAGAGCTCAAAATTCAGTACAAGAGAGGTTTCTCTTTTGTCCTAACCTAGGAAAATATTTTGATTCAATTAGATTTATGATCAGTATATGGCCGGTTCAAATTGCATAAAAAAGTATTATATGATATGAAGATAAGGAAGATCTTGGGATCTTTATTTGAATGAAATATTAGATATTGTTATCAAAGCCTTTAAAAAATATATTTGTATACAAAATGTTTTCCAAAATAATTCAAGGGAAAAGAATGGATCAATCAGAGTCTTCATTTTCGTCGTTCTCTTCGTCATAATCACGCGACTCTTCTCTTCTTCGTCCTCTTCATCCGCTGCCGATTTTCTTGTGGCCCCCTCATCACTTAGGTCATTGTCATTTAATAAATCTGCAGTAATATCAATATTGTTACACGATTCTATGAGGCATGTCCCGCAGAGAGAGGTACATGGTAGCCCTGCTTTTTTACAAGTGCAGTTTCCGCTGCAATTACCTTTCTGACACCTGCAGAAAATCATTTTCAATATATCATCTGGCGCTGCACGTAGCTGCATCTTTCTAGGCATTAGTGTTGTGTGAGACTCCCAACCCCACTCTAGTGGATTAATCAGACTGTTAGATAACCATAGCTGCACTTGCAAATATACTCTTGACAGATGAAATGTAGCCGCATCAAAGGTTGGTGGGAGTGTTGCTAGATCCACTGGCTTCTTCACACTTTTTTTAGTCACAGCTTTAGTAAAGCACTGATATCGCTAATAGTCAAGATCTGTTATGTAGTATGGAGCATTGTATAGAGTTAAAATAGCATTAGTGCCATTCTTGGCAATAATATCTTGTGTTTGATCGGGCAGTTTGAAAGTTTCCACAGATTCCAGAAGTTTGCAGTTCTTTTGAAGTTTCTTTTCAAAACTCTTGATTACAGATTTTTTTCCTTTTTTGAAAAAAGCTGAAGTCGTGTCACAGCCGGTAAAGGAATAATAATTAAGGAAATATTTACGGAAAAATGGGACATTTTGACCTTTCTAAGCATTTTCAAAATCTTCATAATGAGGATAAATCATACTAAGAATGTTTATATATGAACCTGAAGCTGAGATTCTACGCTTCAAAATGAATACCCTCATCTTTGGATAAGAGAAACTATTAAAAAGTCTGTGAATATCGAAATAATAATCAATCGAGAACGAAGATCGTGTTCATGATCGCGGTTTTTGAACGTCAGTTCATTTGAAACCAAGAAGTAACTCATGTATGTTATATACATGAAAATATTGATAATAATACGAACGACAAATCTCTCGTTGGATTTGCTTGTTTATATTGCGAGTGATGGAATATATTCATTGAAACTTCAAGTGCTTGTGTGGCCAATATACCTCTTCATCTCGCAAGATTTTCGAAAATTTCCCAAGTCGAAAATTATGCTACCTTACCGGAGTACAAAATAGAGAACTTACCCATCATTATGCATTTTGATTCTTTGAAAACGGAGTAGTTTTAAACGAGTTAGAGCAATTTTAATTTGCGCTTGGGATGTAAATTTGCTTGAATTCGCACTGGCGGGAATTCGCGAGCGGGTGCTCCGGCTTTCGGCTTTGAGAGAGAATTACTCAGAAATAGTGGCTCCAACGAAACGAAAATTACCAGAGACCTTTTTTGTAGAAAATTTTGTGCTTTACATTTTTTGTCACGGCAGTTTTTTTCGAATTTCTCATGGTTTTCGAGTTATTCACGATTAAAAATATTTTTTAGTTTCAAGTCCCAAAATTTCGAAAATCCGTGCCCGTACTTTTATGAAGAGTTGCTAGACTTATTCGGTACCCCAAAACTTCCCACAATCTAGAAAATCAAAGGGCCCAATTTTTTTTGGGGTCTCATCCTATTTAGCCTGTACTATTACGCGTATTTTCATCTAATCGGCAAGGTTTCTGTCTAATTTTTTGAGTAATATTCTTGCTGGTTGTATTCTTTCTGAGTATAGTTGAAAATACATTTCTGCAGTTCTCTCAGTATTACTGTCTGATTTATAAAACAGTTTCATCATATCCCGTTTTATTTGGGTTGAAAAACCCATTTTACGTTTATTATCACTTTGAAATTGTGACAGCAGACATGACTACGTGATAGATGATAGCGTAACAACGAATCAACTCATTTAACAAGTCTAGTTTTTGATAAATATATGAGGTTGTGACATAACAAAGTATCACATATTATATATACTTTGTTGAAATCACAATTAAAAACCCTATTTTAATTTGTAACAGTTTATGAGAAAAAATTAAATTAATGATGATGGCTAAGAGACGGAACTTCTCATGGTGAATCTGAAAATACCGTCGTATAGCGGAGACAAAATGACAGTGTGAATGTGCTGTTTGTTTTGATATTCTTCATCAAAAAAAGCCAGAAAAAATAAATATGGTTTTTCAACATTTTTGTTTTTTCCGAATATCTCCAGGTATACTCGGAATTTTAATTTTTTTTGCCAGCATATTGCTAGTCACATAGATGCGCAAATTTTCTCCTATTGAACCATCTTCGTATACTATAGGAGATAGTTTACGAAATTTAACTCGAATTTTAATTACCCACACATAGCAGAGTTGATTGCAGGCTTCTCCAAAATATTGCTCCATCAAAACAATAATCAAAGAATGCTTTGCATTCATATATCACGTGACGTCGCCCCTCACAAAACACTCGCTAGAAGAAAAATTAATTCCGGAAAGAATACCGATCCTTCTGCGAGTCACAAAAGCCGAACTCCTGATCAAACTCTCTCTCCTATGGTCGTGAAGAAGTTTCTGCGCGCTCTTTGTGTTGAACTTGGCTCCTGAAGTCACTTAGTTAATTGTTTGGTTTGCGAATAAACTTGTAATGAAGTGTTGTGTGCAGTCGCTTCTTTCGATTATTTAATTAGAAGTTCGAGTTGGGCGAAATTAGCCCGCACAAAGTACCCGGTGCTATTATGGGCGTGCTGTCCGGAATTTAATGATATTGGAAGTTCGTTTATCCAGTTCAGAGGGAAAACTTCCGAGGATACGTATTGTTGTGTTTCTGGGTCCGAACATCCTTCAGTATATCAGCTTCAATTCTTTTATACTCACACCAACAGTTCAAACGATTATACAGTCTGTGCGACCAAAACATGTTGTGCCAATTCTGAAATCGTATTTGATAACAGAATTTCAAAATATTATCTATCGAAACTGATGAATATGACAGCAAGTTGGGCTGCACTCGATTTTTCTAGTAACTAAAATCTGACATGAGCAATATGCTCTTTAAACCGTACACTCATGGTCTGTCTAGTTTGACCTACATACTTCTCGCAGTTCTTAAAGTACTCAGTAATCACTCATTTAATAAATGAAATTGCTTAGTGCTCGAAATTTCGGAGCATTTTTCGAGAGTACTCGAAGCACTTTCTGCCAGTGCACGGCACAGCTCTGTTTGACATATAAATTGAATAAAATGTCAGAAATTGCACGGATGGGAGTAAAAAAAATATGGAGGAAAATGACCCCTTCCATCTCCAGTCGAAGTTTCCAACTCGAGAAGTGTTAAAGAGAGAGCAATTCTGCGAAAGTCAATTGATCTAGATTAACGAATTTCGAGCCCTTCCAAAAATTGAAAAAAGAGTCGAAAGGAGTAGACCCCTGATGTTAAAAAAAACAAAATTAGTAGATTCACTTGCAGTCCGTACTATATACGCAACATTCCATTCAGAATTCGGAAATACATGATTTGTTTATGCTCAGATTAAAGGTTTGGCATATGGAAGGAATACAACGTCGAAAATGTCACGGATAAGGGTAAAAAAAAATATGAGGGAAATTACTCTCTCTCCACATGATCTTGTCAACCCGAGAACGGATTAAAACAGAGCATTTCTGTGAACGCCAATAAAAGGAATACAACGTCAAAAATGTAACGAGTAGGACAGGACAAAAATATAGAGGTAAATGACTCCTTCCCACTCCAAATCAACTCTTCAACTCGGGAACGGTTGAAGATAGCGCAATTCTGCGAATTCCAATCGATTCAGAATGATCAAATTAGTACATTCTGTCAATAGATACAAAAGAAAATTATTCGAAAACTCTAAAATAATCCAGAAGACCCTTAAAAATCATAAAAATATATAAATTTGGCAGATTTACTTGCAATCTGCTCTATATACGCAAAATTTCATGCAGATTCCAAATTTTTATGATCAGATCGAAGTTTTTGCATAGAAAAGGAATAAAGCGTCAAAACTGACGAGTGGGACTAGAGAAAAATATGGAGGTAAATGACTCCATCCCACTTCAGATGAACTCTTCAAACCTCGAGAACAGTTGAATCACACCACTGTTCAACTTTGGATAAATCTGAACATACGATGTGTTTAAAAATTTCGGTGTATTTTTCCATGCCATAATAATGTGGGATCGTCTGCAGAAATTGTGAATAATCCATCAATATTTGTTATAGTAAGATCGTTAATATTAATTTAAAACAATAAAAGTCCCAAAACAGATCCCTGAGGTGCTCCGCAGTACCTATGTTATAGGATGATCAGAACAAACACCGTTTATTTTCAATATTTGAGATCTATCCTCAAGGTATGACCTGAACTACTCAAGATTTGTTCCTCTTATTCTATATCGATGGTATTTCAAATCAAAGGCTTCTGAAAAAACACATTATACTGCTGCAATAGCTTCAACTTCATTCAAACTCATGTAAAATTTTTCCAAAAATGAAAATATTACGTCATTAGTGTCTTCGGAAGTTTGAAATCCAAATTTGAAATGTGAAATCTGGGTCTGAAAATGACGAAATGCATAACATTTGTATTACATTGTTACGTTTACTTTGATTATTTTGATGAATATATCAAACAGTTATAAAATATGCCAATCGGTTTGCCACAGCGGTTGCAAATGGGGTGGGTTCAATAAAAAGGTGATCAATAATATTAAGTGCGCTAAGTAATTTGCCGTTTTGGCATATAGTTAGCAGAAAAAAGAGACACTTCAAATTACTAAAGAGACATCCCTTTAAAGTGACGTCCCTGTTAACCAAAATTTCTAGGGAGTGAGAGTGGTTGGATGCGAAATCAAACTTTAATTTAAATGATAAATATATTGGCTTCCGAATTCAATTATGGAACATGCCTTTTAGTAAATATGTAAACGGTATATTTAAGCAAATACTCAACCTAGCTCTTGCAAGAGTATCTAAGCTGGGACAAGAGTGGAAAGAGCAAAATTACTCCGTCCGAGCTCAGGTACAAGATAAAAAGATTAAAAAAAAACACGTGATAACGATACTTGGACAATAATCGGTTTGCACTGAATACTAGTGTAATTGAAATGGTATATAGGCCAAAAGTAATATACTGGTGACTACGCTGAGAAACAGTAAGTGTCCAAGAGAGTAAACAACTGTTCATTTATCGCAAATATTCCTTATAAGTATTGAAAGGAAATGAATAATACTAATAAATAATGAATGAATATCCCACAACGGGGGTACTTAAGTGATTTCCGGAGTAGATTGGTTGTCGATCCCTCAAGGACTGACTTGGTACACGCCACTGGGGATGAATCTGGCTTGGCCAAGCTGGGCCTTGCACTCCGGGCAGTAGTTTTCCACGCTCGTGGATTTCTAAGGTATGGTAGCCTCCTTCTTGATGAAGCGGTGCCCCAATAGCCACAATCAAAAAACTAACGCCTACTGCACAGCTTCCCTTATTGCAGAAGGATTGTGAAGATTCCAGGGTATGTTTCGATAAGAACCGCACAAGGCGAAATAAATTCAATTTCATTTATCAGTTCACTGAAAGTCGAACATCGCTCTCCCAAAACTGAATGCCACCAAGGATCTCTCCCGCATATCGTTTTTGTCGGCCAGCGCCTTAAACTCTTGATAGCGTATTTGCCAATAAAGATATACCTGGTGTATACCTGATGAAATAAAATTTATAAGAATTTCATAGAAACGAAAATATTCGTTTCAACATTAATTTCTTAAAAAAATGCTTTCGGTGTGTGAATTAGTTATAGACCAGTAACTGGTGACAGGTGACGTTTTCCCATTTTACACTGCATGACATTTTAAGGCTTCATAATCAACTCTAAAGTAAGAAAAATAGACGGCTTCATGGCCGCCCCTCGTGTGCACTCCATAAGGAAAAGTGCTTTTCTTTTTGTGGAGAATTTTCTTGTTTTTTCGCGATATTATATATACTTCCTGCCGTTGTAATATACGGAAGTTCAAACAAATTGAAACGCTAATTGATGGCATGCAATTCGCAGCGGCCGAAAGGGCTCAAAGGGTTACGAAAAACTTGAAAAAAATCAAAGGGAACTTCCTTGTTTTCAAATTGCATACCGATGTAAAGAATTGAAGTTTCAGTAATAAAATCACTTTGGAAAAATTGGCATGCGCCCGTCGTCTGATCAACGGTGGAAAATTGCGGGAAAACTCTGTAAAAATTTAATACAGGTTTTACGTGATTCCAAACTGCATGCTATTAGAAAGATACGTCATTTCTGAAATTAATTAATAGTAAGTAATTTAGCATGCACTCCAGGATTTCGCAAAACAAAGTCACATACATTTTCACATTGTTTTTTGTAACTTTCGTCATGCATGTCTCTATTTTGCGAAATCCTGGTGTGCATGCCAGATCGCCTACTATCAATTAATTTTACAAATGACGCATCTTTCTAATGGCATGCAGTTTGGAGTCACGTACAACCTGTATTTATTTTTTACGGTGATTTTCCACCGTTGGTCAGACTGGGGGCGCATGCCAATTTATCGTTACTTTAACTTCAATTTTTCACATTGGCATGCAATTTGAAAACACGAAAGTCTCCTTTAATTTTTTTAAATTTTTCGTAACCCTTTGAGCCCTCTGGGCCGCTGCGAATTGCATGCCATTAATTAGTAGCGTTTCAATTTGTTTGAACTTTCGTTTATTACAACGGCAGGCAGTGTAATATCGCGGAAGAACACGAAAATTCTCCACAAAAAAAACAGCGCTTTTCCTTATGAAGTGCACACATGCGGCGGCCAGGAACCCGTCTATTATTCATAATTTAGGGTTGAAAGCCTTAAAAAGGCATGCAGTCTAAAATGGAAGAACGTCACCTATCACCAGCTCCGGTCTATTAGAACTTCACCTGGATATGGAATATTTTCAAAAGATATCCATTATTTTTTACAATTTGGCCTTCTTCTTCAAACAGTTGTTGATTTACCCTACTGTTCGTGGTTTGGAATGTTGAGAGAATTGGCATGTTAGCGATTTTTACATCTAAGAAGGACAAATTTGAATGACACCACCTGAATTAAAAAAAAAAAACAGATTTCCAAGCTTTCCATAAACCAAACTCCTCGTCAACCATTGTAAGAAAGGCGACTCATCCCATTCATTCATCCTATCTATTATTAATCATCTACGCTGGAAATGCACAAGGTTAATTTCAGCTTCCTATCAGAGCTCATCATTGTGTTCGGCTACAACAATACCTCTTAGCTTGGAACTTTAGTAATTAATTCATTTTATCATATGAGCTAGATTATGAGCCATGTTTTGCGCCTCTATATCGGGATAAATCAATCGGAAGTAATGACTGCGATGTAGATAAGTGCCCGCTATTATTTCCAAACTTTATTAATGGCCCTTTTTATGCGAGCAGAAGTAAAATGAACAATACCATCGGGCATCGGGCTTTTGCGATTTGAAATTGAACTGGACCATCCATGGGACCAGGCTGATAATTACGTTCTCTTGTTAAAGTTGAACTAAAATACAGTTTGACGAATATAAATACCTGATTCATTGTGTGGTACAAGTTTACTGTTTTTTCTACTCTATTGTTGATTTCTATTTCTTGTCTTCCGTTGTCTTCTATTTCCACCACTAAATATTTAAATCTTTCAATATTTATCTCTTTTTGTTCCTCCCCTATGACCATAATTTCAGATTTTTTTACATTATGTATGTTCATTTTTGTTGCTAGATATGCTTCCAGCAAGTCCAAGAAGAAGTGGAGATTATCCGATTATTTGGTAATAATGAAAGATCTACGCGTCAGGTTGCTGGAATATTCAATGGAAGGCATCATGATCGAGAACCAATTTCTCACGCCAAAATCAACAGATTGTTCGCAAAGACTAGAGCGGTTTTCAGGACAAGACCAGGGAGGTACAATTTAAATCAAAGACACTATCCGGACGACGAACATTTCGAATTTCGAAACAACCCAATTGGTACTGTGAGGGCAGTTGCGAGGACAATGAATTCAACGCAAAACAAAGTATAGAGATGTTTGAAACGCAACAGGATTAGGGCATTTAAACCAAAATTTCCACATACCGTGTTAAATGATTATTTTGAAAGACGGTTTGAATTTTGCTTACAAGGATTTATTGAAAAAAGAGTTGAATAATTTTTTATTCAAATCAGTTCTTGAGATGTTGAAAATATGAATTAAAGGGTTTTTGGGGATGCTGATTCCGAGACGAAAAAAGTGAATTTATTTTGTTTTTCTCCTCAAATCAGCTCTTGAGATTTCGAAAATATGGATTGGGGGGTTTTTGGGGATGCTGATTCTAATTCTGATAAAAAAAGTTATCTAAAATGAGCCCTGATATCCTTTTCCCAAAAAACAGCTTTTTTTACCCCCATCCCCACACCGCACGCCTATGGTCGATGAAAATGTTCACTATGCCAAAATACTTCATTTACCTAACATATAATCACCACCAAAATTTCAAGAAAATCGCATTATTAATAACTGAGATATTAGGGTGTATTCATGAAAAGCGGGACACACTGTATATGAGGTCTGATGACCTGCAAACCATAGAAACACCAGAACTGACTTCTTGTTATCAATATTCAATCTCGTATTGGCTGAAAAACAATTTCCCACAAGGATGAAGCAATACATAGTGATTAATTGATTTCAACAAGTTAGACTTACGATTCTTTTGCAGATTCCTGTATATATGACAGGCCAGGAATTCACTCACAAGACCTTCAAATTTATGACGACTTAGTATGAAATGCATTTTGAATTCTTGTTCGTTATACATGTATATCACCTAAAATATTAATACAGATGGTGCAGAGAAAACAACACTAACATATTTACTACCCACTTCAAAGTAATTTTGTATACAATTTCTATTTCTTAAGATGACTTCTAAAATTTTCAAATCTTCCATATCTTCATCTTCCGAAGAACTAGATGACAATATACTATTGTCGTCTGTTGCAAGACAGATAATAGCATTGCTGATTTTCTTATTTTTGTTCATTTTTGGATTTTTGATAAATTTTCGAGGTTATAGTCACTAAATATTGGATCAGAAATGCTATAATCTGCTTTGTAACGTTAGTGATCTTGCTCGTTTCGATATAATCTGTTTGCTCCAAGCAGGACTACGGACACAAATGAACAAACCTATTAACTTCCATTCCAAATCCTCCTCAAACTGCATTCCAAATTTCCAGGGTTTTTGAATCCTTTCATTTTTCTGCAAAATCTCCTTTTGATATATAGACTACTTTAATTCCAGTGTCCCACGTGTAGTTTTGATATTCTGCTAGAATACATTTTCACTACTTCATCAATGACAATTGTGGATAATAAGGGACTTAGTCCTTCTCCTTGCCTAATACTTCTTGTGTTAAGCATCTGATGTTTTTTTCTGTACATTAATTTTTATTGAAATTAACATCGAATTTAAAAAGTACGCCGGTCATGAGTTAAAGTAGAGAATGCTTACATTAATAAGGAGAATATGGACAGAGGAAATAATGCTAAAAGAATGGGAGACAGGACAAATAATAACATCCATAAAAAAGAGACCAACAAACCTGTAAGAATTACCGAGGAATAACACTACTCAACACAGCGTATAAAATACAATAACAATCAAGGTTGGCAAGTATTATAAAAAACATAATAGGATAATATCAAAGCGGACAAAAAGAAAATCAACTATAGATGTGATTCATACACTAAAGCAAGTGCTAGAAAAATCCCATGAGCACAAGATAAACCTCGAACTGTTCTTTGTAGATTTCCAGCTAGTATTTGACTCAATAAAAAGAAACCAACTCATGATAGCACTGAAAGAGTTAAAAATCCCACAATGACGATAAAAAGAACTGAGATCAATAAAAACACAAAAAGGAGAAATAAGGGAATTTACAATCAACCTAAATTTTGAATATGTGGTGAGGAAAATTTACAAAAGGAATCTTAGGAGAGGTGGAGGACAAATTATTGCGTACGCGGATGATAGAGCCATAATTACCAAGATCAGAAGAGTATTGAAAGATATGCCGGAAGGAATTATAGAAAAAAGGAAATAATGGGGCTTCGGATTAACTAAGAAAAAACAAAAATATTGAGATCAGGAACGGAAAAAATACAGGAAAAGATCAAAATAGGAGCGAGAGAGTTTGAAGAAGTAAAAGAGTTCTAATATCTAGGAGTAACCAGAAATACAGTAATACACGAAAAAATATTAAACGCAAACCGAGCATACTTCGCCATTGAAACATTATTGAGAAGTAAAATATTAACAAAGAATAGCAAAATGAATATTTATAATACCATAATTAGACCAATTATGTTATACGGAGCGGATACGATGATAATGACGAAAAATACAAGGAAGACATGAGGAAAATTAAAAGAAAAATTATGAAAGCAATATTGGGACCAAAAAAGATCACAGAGGAAGAATACAGAATAAGAACTTACCTAGAAATTAGACAGGAATTGAAAGAAGACATATGTAGAATAAAACAAAACTATAAATTAATGATTAGGTGTGATCTACCCAAAAAACTAGATATAGATAGCTTTTTCGGATTAACCCCACAAGGGGTGTACATCCACTATATATATATATATATATATATATATATATATATATATATATATATATATATATCGAAAAGGCTAAATAACAACATATATATATATATATATATATATATATATATATATATATATATATATATATATATATATATATATATGTTGTTATTTAGCCTTTTCGAGATCTTTTTTTTCTTGCTGTAAGATCTTTTCAATTATTTGCTTCGCCGTAAATATATGGTCTCGTACACTTCTACCTTTCATAAATTTACTTTGCGACTCTTCAATAGTATTCTCTATTGTTTGTCTTATCCTACTGTCTATAATTTAGCCATATATTTCCTTCGGAGAGTTATTCCTCTATAGTCATTACAGACATGCCTGTCTCTCTTTTGATATTGGCACTATTGAGGATGTTTTCCAATCTTCTGGTATCTGTTTTTCATTTATCACTTTATAATACAGTTTCAAGAGTATTTCCATTCCTGTATCCCCTTGATTTTTGAACATTTCTGTTGTTAATTTATGTGTTCTCGGTAACTTTCCATTATTTGATCCCCTCATTTCCTTCTGCAGTTCGTTTATGGTTATATTTTCTACAAATGTATGAATCTTCTAAAAAGAAAAAGACGTGTAGTTGACGAGTAAGAGCAATAATAATAACAGGTTCGAATTTGACACCTCAAAAACCTTCTTGTAAACAATTTTCATTAAATTAAGGTCAGTATTTCGAAAGTTATTTAAAGAATGAGAAAATAAAAAGAAAGTTCAACACCCTGTACGTTGGAAACGAAGCGTTTCCGGATATATACTTATCTGGAGAATTCATATTAGAATTTTGTGAGGAATCACCTACTGAAGTTTGTCAAAGTATTTATGAATAACCTTGTATAGATACGAATTTTGAAGAGTTGATCATGACTCCTGAAATGTTAAGACTGAAAAAAAAACATCGCACTATTCATGAGATCCACCCTCTTATTTCAATATTATCATGGTGAAATTTTTACTGGCACTTTCCTTTCTACTCTTTCCAAGCAACCAAATTCAAGCCGATCCCTGATATGAAGATTACGAAATTTAATGCAAAATCTCTCTGGCAGAGCCTCTTTACGGCGGATGAGACCTTCCCATCCCCATCCCACATGCCATAGCCGAAGGCGAGGTTTGAAAGACATGTTGATTGTTTGACTGGGTAAACTCAGCTTAATCTGACATTTTCACGCATCCCCAGCCTGCTACGTGGGGGTAGGTAGTCGGCAATTCATTGTGTTTGGTGCATAATTTAGTGGAAACAGTGTCGGCATATTCTTGGCACAGGGGTGGAAGGGGAGATGAGTTAATCGATTTTGCTCTGAAGTATATTACATTATTTATTTTTAATCTCTGCTCTAATTTGGAGATATTTCCATTCACATACAAAACTGTAATCCTTATAAACGGTAAGAAGTAACTACACATCTATTCTGTCACGGAAAAAATGTTTTGAAAGAACGTTTCCAAGTCGTTTGATAACCACGGGAGATTGGTGAAATGTCCTCCAAAATCACCCGATCTAACACTCTATGATTCATTTTCAATATCCCCTCAGTAACATACCGGGTACCCCGAAATCAATTCGCCCACTGTATCTCCGTTGTTATTTTATATGGATGTTTCAAATTCGATAATCCAAATTGACGTTATAAACATACAATTCAGCAAGTATCAAACCAAATATGATACTTCCGGTTTTATCAGAAGCGCATCCAATTTTTAAATTTCAAGTGGTATGAATTCTCAAGTGACTTAGGAAACATAACACACAAGTGGCATACAATGTTTTATCCAAAAAGTGTTAGGAATCGTTACTTGCGTCTCAGTACCCTATAAATGTCAGAATGACAGTGACTTTTTACATTTTGGTAAGATGCCTAAAAACCCTGGTGTGCTGACTCATACCTGTAAAACTGTAGACAAAAACGCTGGTCATTCGCTAGCTTGATTATGAGAAAACAAATGAAATCGTGGTCTATTTTCCAAAAATCCCGCTACTTCGTGATCCGCCACCGTCGGTTTTCGTGTTAGGGTGAATTTTCATGAACAGAAGTTTCAAGTATTACGCACGAGCATGAAATGAATGAAACAACATAATCAATCAAATTTACGGAATCACTTTCTGCAAGCAGTTTTATACGTTACTTTTTCAGCTTATTATATCACTTTTGTTTTGCTGAAATTCATTTTACTGGAATAATTAATAATAACACATTTAACATAAAAGAATTGAAATTCAGCTGCATGGAAATTCACCATTAGAACCCGTCAAGATGCATAGAAACCCTGGTGTGATCACTCATACCTGTGATACCGACATACAAAAGGGTTGATGTACGGCCTACTTGATTCATGTTATTTTTATTGCATTGGTACCGTTTCACTTCTCTAGCACAGATGGCGGCAAAATTACAGATTAATGTTGTCATTGACGATTGACGGTTGGACAAGCGACAAGTGTCATGTCAACATTCAAAAACTATCAAATGACAAATCAAGGCACCGTGGAATGTTGGAAACTTGGCTATTTTCGACTCCTGCGCCATCCATCGACGAATGAAGCCAACGGTATCAATGCAATGGCAGGCATGGACGATATCGCTCCCGCCAGAGAGCGCTAGTGTGAGTGGAGGTCATGAGTGACAGTAATAACAAGTAATAATATACAATAACACTTTAATTAGTTGCTTTTATGGAGAAATACGGCCCTATGAGTGTAAAAAGTCTCATTTATGAATTGAAAAAAGGAAAAGCAAAAACTTCCAGCCGTAAAGAACAGTTGATACGAAATTGAGTGGATGGAATCGGTGCATAAACGTCAGTTTGTAGGTTAACTTGTCTATATTTGGTGAAATTTATTTACTGGCTATAAATCTTATTCTTTCACATTACTCGATTATGATAGGAATGAACTTTTCATGTCCGTTATGCACTATCAACTACTCCAATCTGAGCTCCACTAACGATTGCGCCATCTACGTTAAGCTTGCCAGAATACATGCCATTACAGTATCAACAACTTTGGTAGAAACAAAATCGAATCAGTGATCGCACCAGGGTTTCTATGCATCTTGGAACCTGTCAATCTTGTGCCCAAGCATGCGCATTTCGCAAGTATCTGCGCAACTGTATCCGATTTTTCTTTTCAAAAGGTTCTTTAAGTAATAATTGTTTCGCTTTTTCTGAGTTTATAATTGCTTTTCAGAAGATATATGTGTGATGAGTTGTGTGTTACAAAGTTCTTGCACTATTTTGAAAACTGTTAATGTTAATAGTGAAGATATTTCTTTTTTGTGCAATTTTTTTCGACAGAAAATTATTATTTTTAAATGATCTAACAACACTGAAAATATTTTACGAAAACGAAAGGTAAAATAATGAAAACCTTAACAAGCTTGATGATATATGCAAAAATGATAGATGTCAGTAGGAGTGATGATTTTTATTTAATTTATCACGGACTTTCTCAACTTTACTTAAAAAAATGGTTGCCATAAAGTATTGTTAATTAGATCATGGAGAATTTAGAAAGAAAATGTGAGTTTTAAATTGGTTTCAGAATACCTATGTTACAGATTCTAAGTGGTATTCACTTTAATGATTTATTGTATTCGTTTTTCAGGATTTTATCCACACAAAAACGAATAATGGTCAAATTATTCATACTAATGGTCTATTTTAGTTTACTATGAAATATTTCATTCTGCCACAACTATTTTGACTTTCAAACGGTATTGAGATCATTTTAGAAAAATAACTCAATTTGTGTGGTGTTATTTTTCCAAAAAATTTGGTCTTCCACTCCGAGTATGGACACTATATTACTTTAGAATGATATTTAAAAAGTTTATTGACATTCCGTAAAATTTAATTAACAACAATCACTATATCCCTGGAATATTGACACGAGAACTAGGTGCCATCTCTAGATTCGATTACAGAAACAGACCACGACTTCATTTGTTTTGTCTTGAAAAAATTCTAAACAGAATTAAATCAGTCGACACACCAGGGTTTTTAGGCATCTTACATTTTGGTCAAAGCAGGTTGTTTGTTTGCTTGCCATGGGTATGATACATTGTTAACAAATTTTCAAATAAATTTTGTTGCTTCACAGTTTTCCCTGCAGAAAAAGAAAGCTTTTTCAAAGAAAAAACGTATAGAAAATGGAGGAAACCGATAAAACTTACGTTCCCGAGGATACCCTTATGGAAGTGAAAGAAGCAGCGATGCAGATTTTGCTAGAAATGTCCAGAGATGCTTAAGACAAGGAGTTCAAAATGTTTGAGTCTTGGATGAATTCACGGAAGATAAAAGGCATCGATGAAAATGTTCTATTTGCTTATATTTTACTTTTGCAAAAAAATTTGCCCAATCGTTACTATGGACGAAATACTCGATGCTTCGCTCGACTATTCATCTTGATAAAAAAATCTACATTCCAAAATATGGCGAACTAATGGTAATGGTAAATATGGATGGTGACTGATGCGCTGCGACCTAATTAGATCTATTGTGCCCCATCTTCTTCTGCTATTTCAAGGTGTTCTCGTTTACAGCAGTCTCTCAAGGCCCAATTTCTTGAGGAATTTAAGGATTTTGAGGAGGTCTTTTCGTGGTATTTCTCCCACAGTCAGCTGGTGTGATCCCAGTATGTTCAATCTTTTGTGATGTACAGCATAACACTCCATCAATATATGGTGTGGATGTTTCCCACAGAATCTGCAGGTGCTTTCCTTCTGTAAGCCTAGCTTCCTTAGGTGTTCTTTGAGTCTGCAGTGCCCCGTAAGAAATCCCGTGATTGTCTTCAGACTAGTTTTGCTGAGGTTAATCAGTGTCTTCGTTCTTGCTCGGTTAAAGTTGCAGGAGATCTTTGGCCTGCCTCTGCCCTGGAAGTCTTTGCCAGTATGTTGATCTCAATACTGGGGAACTGGCCTATATGTTCGGAGTATTTAGTGCGAGGCCCAAAGACTCCTGCTCCAGTTCTGTCGGGAGTTTTGGACTCGTCCGTATACCATGTTATGGTATTCTTTCCCAGTGCTCGAATGGATTCTATGCTCCATCCACTCTTGGTATTTAATTCCGTTCAAAATAATTTCTCGAAACTAAATTACCTGCTAATTTCGCCTGGTAATGGCGAACTAACGAGCTCTTTGAAAAGCAAATCACAGTGATACAAACCAAAGAAGTCCAAGACATTAAAACGACCTGAAAAGTAAAAGTTTTTGAATGAAGCTCCCGACGACGAGAACTTGTTGATGAAAGTGGCTTTGATAATGGGGATTAGCGGTGCATGTAGATGCGATGAATTGGTCAGTTTGAAAATAGAAAACATTTAAAACGAAAGAAAATATTTTCTCGTAGTTTTGCCAGACACTAATATCAGGAAATCGAGAAGTTTCACCATACATGAAGAAAGATTTCCAGTCAACCCGATCAAATTGTGTAAAAAATACATGTCTTTGAGACCAAAGAATACTATCTCTAGCCGCTTTTTTGTTTTTTACAAAATGGGAGGTGTAACAGCCAATGTGTGGGAATAAATACCTACGTTGTCGAAGATACCTTCAAGAATTGCAATCTTTTTGAAATTGGAGGAACCAGCGCTCTACACCGGTCACTGCCAGAGAAGGTCTTCGGCGACTCTTTTGGCCAATGCAGGGGGATAACATGACTACTTTGAAGCTTCACAGAGGATGGAGGTCCTCGACGGTAGCAGAAGGATGATACCTGGAAGAATCGGTGCAAAACAAAATACAAATTGCGGAAAAAATACAAGGTTCTAATGTGTTGGTGTCTTCCAGCACTATCAGCAGCTGTGATATGGGAGCGTCTGGTTCCAATGAACCAACGAATTTTATAATGACTTCAAATTCGAATAAACCGTTAGCGTTTTCAGTTAATTTCAATATCAATGTGAATTCTGCTTGTAATAGTAATAGTAATGAATAATAATGAGTTATGCGTACTAATGAGTTATGGATTATAACACACTAGCGTGTTATTTGATAGTTTATCTACTCCTATTAAGTTATATATTAATTATTCAACTGCTTTTGAGCAATTAATAGTGTCTATGAACAAACAGCGTGAGTTATAATTACTCACTGCTATAACTCACGCTAATAAATTGGAAAATTTCACACCTCACTCTTTTAGCCAATCAAAAAATTCGTTCTTGTTTAGATGCTATGGCAATCCAAAAATCTTTCGGAAATTTTTATACTCCCAGGGACACTCGGCGAAATTAATGTAAGTGGAAATTTTTCTGTCAAATATTTGACGTGGCCGGGTCACCGATATATGAGGTCAAGCAACGTTGGGCGAGGTTGGGCTTCCCATAGTTATTATTAATTATTGGATGATTTTCATTTCTTGGTGTGAAATTTTCTTACCGAATCTAGTGTGATTTTCGCGACTAGTGTAATTTTCAAAAAATTCATGTACTCGAAAAATTTCCGGCAATAATTCAAGCACTAGGGATATTATAAGTGATTATTTCTTTCGTCTATTAAATATCAGTCATCAACCAATCATACGTTTGTTTCCTGTTTGACAGGACCAATCAACACGCTCTATTAGCGACTATTTACATGATGCACAATAGTCACCGACTATTCAGCATGATACTCATATCAAGGAGCCTGAGCATCTGACAGTACTCTAAATAAATACATATTAAACGTCAAATAAAATCAATCGTGTTGAAGCTATATAAGTATTTGAAAATGAATCGATTTGGAGAAACTATAAATGAAGAGATAGATAGGATAATCGAGGGTGCAATCCCTGACAATACAGTGAGGAGTAAAAATAGCGTATGGAAACAGTTTACCAAATTTTGCGGGCATCGTCAATATGAACTGAATGAGTCGACACCAATCACAAAACTGAATGATATTTTGAAAGACTGGGCCTGGAATATCAAAAAAGAAAATGGGCTAGATTATAAAGAATATACTGTTAAGGGCATGTGGAATTCTACAGCTAAAACTCTTCAAGAGATGTATTTCAAGAAGTATAATATAAAAATAGATCCATTTCAAGCGTGCGAATTCAAAAGCTCTCGAGACGCACGCAATGCCAAGAGACGGGAATTGCAGAAACATCAGGAAAAACGGAAACAGAGTTCAACGGCTTTAAATATAGAAAATATGTTTGCTATTATTGACAAATGCGATGAAAAAATTCCAGATGGACTTCAAAAAAAAATTTACTATTTGGCTTCAGTAGAATTAGCGTGGCGTGGGGGCGAAGGTTGTTCAGCTTTGATTACACATTTCAAATTTGAAATTCAGAATGATGGTAATGAATCAGGTAGGATAGAATACAACCCAATTTTTACAAAAACCTGTCAAGGAGGAAACCAGAAATGCGCAGACAGCAAGTGGCTTACTAAAACTGAACAAAACCCACAGCGCTGTCCAGTTACATTGTTCAGAGAATTGATTGGAAAAAGAGGACCAGGATTCACATGTCCACGCTTGTTCCTAACTCCAAATCCATTCTGGAAGAATGGAAACTCATTGTGGTACAAGAATTCGCCCGTTGGGAATTTTCAAAATGGACTAAATTGGGAGCAAAGTCTATTGGTTTAGATACCAACCAATTGAAAATTACAAACCATTCTTGCAGACCAACTGCAGTTTCTCAACTGGCAAAATCCGGAGTACCAGAGCAGCAACTCATTCAAATTACTGGCCACGCTACTACTTCTTCAATTCAACCTTACTTGCAGATGGATGAACAACATCACCAGGGTATTTTGAACAGATTGAGAAATCAGAATGAATGTGGACCTATAAATTATAAAGATGGTGCTGTTTTTGTTTAGATTTTGTGCTTTGTTCTTGATATTTTGAATAAATTATTCCAAATTGTTTAATTTTCATTCATTCATATGAATGATATAAAGAAGTAGATTCAAGAAATAATCTTCACAAATATAACATGTACTCCTGTACAAGCCGGTTGGTCGAAATGGAACATTCTATTACCTATTGATATTGAGGGGAGTAATGTCACTTTAAAAATTTTGACGTTTTCAAATTAAATTAATAATATTGTGAATTTTCTACTGAAAAAGATTAATTCAGATATACTTGAGTTCGGAAATTGTAGATAGTGGCTCATCGTCGGTTCGCGGGGTTTCAGAGTGCGGATTGCCTAGGAAACTCCATCAGAAATAAGACAAGTAGCTAATGTTACCATACTTGCATAATTCAGTCCCACATATTCAGTTTACTGGTTGTTCAAACTTTACAGTTGATTTTATTAATAAACAAAATGACAATTACAATTAACATTTTTATAGCATTGTTATAGGTAACTATTAAGATTTGTGTATACAGTTCTTTCTCTGTACTTGTATCTTAGTATTTATTGTTATAGTCGTAGATAAAGTATAGTATTCTACTTGCGGTAATGGTCATAACTCACTTGATGAATTACAACACTCGCCTGCGGCTCGTGCCGCAAACTTCATTTGCGTGAGTTATAACCTACATTACCGCTCGTTGAATAATATACTATTACTTGTCTTGAATGGCATTAATAATGACAGTCATAACTGTCATGTATTGGATGAAATCATTCAAGTGCTGAGACCAGTGATTACAGGTTTTATCAGTTCAATAATGAATTCAGAACTAAAAAGTGAAAAATTAATGAAATTTGAAAAACTAAAAAAAGAAGGATTTTATAACATATTGAACTAAAATGTAAGAAATAATTGTTTACATAGGCAGAAAATAATAATAAATGAAAAAATCAGTATCACCGTGAAAAAACGTGTGGTGCTTGATATAAGAAAATATGAAACAAAGCGCCCTACGCTTTTTCAGTAGGCACACAGATACTAACAATTTGAATAATTTCGGCGTTCGTAGACTTACCGAATCGACTCAAAATATCTCGAATTCCGAAAAGATACTCCACATCTGCAAACTTCATATAAGAGGCATTCGGATTGTGCAACTTTTCTTTCCTTATCTTGGACACACTGTATGAAGCAACCTGAAATCGGTTATTATGCAAATGTGAATAGTGAGAAATTACAGGAACATATCTGTCAGAAAACAACTACTTCCTCTCACGTGCATTGAATTACAACTGACATTTATTCGTGCTTTCACGACACATTCAAGCTTTTTCATACCGTTGAAGAGTTCAATCGATTTACATCAGCCGCCATTTCCCGACGATATCAAAGATTAAACTCGCCTGGAATCCAAAGAATCAACTGTCAGCAATGAAGTCTGTTCTCAGAACCATGAAAAGGAGTTTGGAATGAAATGCGAAATAAGATATACCCTTTTAAGACATGAATAAGACATGAGCCTCTGAGATTACTGTTGTCAAGTGCAGAAAAACTGAGAATATATTCGAATTGTCAGCAAGATGATCTACTATGCGGAATTTAAAAAGCTGGTGCAGACGTGTGAATATGACTTTTTTCTGGAAGTGAGCATATTCAGATAGAAAGGGAATTCGTTGTTGATCAATTAAAATCGACAGGAATTTTTTCGATGTTCTATTTATGAAAAATACAGAAACATTAGATTTATTAATGAGAATATGAATTACCAAAACAAAATTTTGAAGACGAAAAACCTCTTTTAACTCTAGATACACTTTCACTCACGAATGGTTGAAAATTCGAAAACAGTCCTAAGGGGTAGACCCTTAAAAATCATGAAAAATTTTTACTCATCATATTCACTTGAAATTACATGTACGCATATGTGTGAATATAAAATGAAGTTTAATTATACGAAAAATTATAGAATAATCTTTGAATATCGAGACAATCGACAAATACAAAAACGTACTCGAAAAATGTTTAATTATACGAAAATAGATAGAAAAATTATGGAAACTGAACTTTGAGGAGGAATGACCTCTTTCAACTCTGAATGAATTTTTCGACTCGACAACGGTTAAAAATAGAGCAATTCTGCAAAAGCCAATCGATTCAGAATGAGGGATTTGGTATACTCAATTTCAAACCAACCGACAAAAACAAAAAAATACTCTAAAAAAGTACTAAAAAAAATATTCTTTACGAAATTTTATGAGTAAATTTCGAAAAAAGAAAATTTCTCTCTGTTAATTTTAAGTCTATCGACAGGAACAAAAAATTTCCTGAAAAAAGCCCTTATATAAAATCATCAGATTCACTTAATATGGCGTATGCGCATATGTGTGCATATAAAAAAAAATTTCAATTTTACGAAATTTTGAAGAGAAATTACGAAAAACAAAATTTTGAAGAGAAATTACCACTCTCAACTCCAAATGAACTTTCCAACTCGCGAACGGTTGAAGATAGAGCAATTCAGCGAACGGCAATCGATTCAGAATGATGAAATTACTAGACTCTGTGAATTTCAATTATATCAACAAAAACAAAAAATTTCTGAAAGAAGTCCTGAAGGGTTGACCCCTAGAAATTTTGAAAAATGTTAAATCATCAGATTCACCTATATGCGCATATGTGTGCATATGAGAAAAATTATTATTATATTCACTAAAAAATTATTAAGTTTGAGAAATTTCATAAAAAAATCACAATAACAAAATTTTTAAGATAAATTACCTCTCTCAACTCTGGATAGACTTTTTAACTCGAGAACGGTTGAAGATAAAGCAGTTCTGATAACGCCAACACAAGAATACAGATATTGCTGAAAGTTGGTACAAAAGTCTAATTTGGAGAAAGATATCTAAGAAATACTTATAGAATGCTCCAAATAACTTCAAACACTCCGAAAAATTGTATTCAGAAAAACTGACATCAACAAATCTACAAATCGAATAGTTGGAAAATGAGTTTCTAGAAATTCTGATAGTCTGAAAGAGGAACTTCAAGAGAAACTTCCAGAAAATACGAATACCTACTCTGAAAGAAGAACTTCAATACATATTCGTAGAGTTTGGGAGAGAAACTACTGAAAAATTTGAATTATGCAATAAACCTTGAGGAGAAACTTATAGAAAACATGAAATACTTCAAGGAAAAACTTCGTGGTGCGGTAAACCCGTTAGGGGAGAGATATTGAAATTGATGAAATCAAAGATGAAATCGAGGCAGAGATGGACAAAATGAAACAAATAATCAGTGAGATAAAGAACAGATTTGATACTTCCCATACCACAGAAATCAATCAAAAATCAAAATTTTCTCGGACAGTCAAGCGGATTTGAAAGGACTTGTCTAGTATCGGTCAACATTTGAGCTAGTGTCAAACTGCCAGAGGAGACTCTCCTCAATAGGAAGACTCAACAGTCTGTCTCTGGTCAGGATTCCTGGCGACTCCGGTACGGAGGGCAATGAAACGGCGGACCTTCATTCAAGAAGAACTGCCTTAGACCAGAACCTACCAGTGGCATCTCAACAAGTTTTGGCAAATATAAATTGATCACCTGGACAGCAAGGAAAGCATTTAACTCCTGGCAAAATCTACCAGGATTGGCTCATCCAAAGGCATTCATACAGAATTTGACAAAAACACTGTTAGACTCCAGCAGGGATGACATAGAATGTCTAACAGGCCTGCTCACTGTGGTTTGAATCATCACATGACAAGATTCGAACTATCGACGGACCCGACATGTCGTCTCTGTCTTGAAGATGATGAAACAGCTGAGCACATACTTTGCGCCTGCCCCACCGCAGTAGTCAATGTTTGGCAGAGCACTCTCTCCCTTGGACCTAAAGAATCATACACCAAATGAGCTAATCAGCCTCATCAAGAAGCTGAAATAATTTGGTGGGGTATGAATTAGTATGAGCCACAATAGACCCTTACAGGGGAGGGCCAAGCAGACCCGCTCATTTTAAACCTAACCCAAAAACTAAATCAATGTGAAATTCATTACTGGTAATTACTGGTCCTGTTTATCAAAAATAATGGTCCGTTTCGTGAATCACTAGTAAATCTGAGAGGTTCTATAGCAACACAATGAATGATAAAATGAGACAATATTCAAGCGACCAATAAACGCTCGTATCGACGTTTCGCGCAATTCCATAGGACTGAAACCAATTATGGAATTCCCTCTGATATATTTCTTGGTGGCCTTTATTTACCGCGATATCAAGTATCTGCCCAAATTAAAGAAGTCTCAATCGCGGTAAATTAATGGGCAGTTGATAGAAAGCACGAAAATAATGGCTTCGGATTCAATTACCGGAGAAAGCCACTTTCCGACAGTGAAATACTATACTTTCTGTTTTTTCATTCGAGTCGACTTTATCCTTTCAACAATCTTTTTCACTTCCTTTGGTTGTTTCAGTCTGCGGCAGTATTCGGTGGTATTAACAGCTCTCAACTGGCTGATGATAATGGATTCGTGAAATTTTCAATTTGATACTTTCAAATGGGTGTGACTGAAATTCCACGATCAAATTATTTTTTTCAACAGAAATATAGCATAAGTATAATCCCCATCATTTATCTAAATATTTCGAATAGTCGTCATATACCTAAATCACAATTTTTCAAATATCGATTCAAATGCTCTTTTAGGTCGTTAGCAGTCGAGTTTGTAAACAGCATTTATTCGAAAATCAAATCATGTTCGTTCCAAACATATCTCCATTGTATGGGAGATAGTGTCCATTGGAACACCGAAGTTTTTTGTCAAAGGAATTAAAATTTACATTTCCACATCAAATAGTAATCAATTTCCAATTAGAATAATTACCAATATTGATAACATAAATGAACTACAACGGAAGAATGGATTGGGATAAGAGTGCCTTCAGATTAATTTTCGTACTTTTCAACCAATTCCCAATTTAATCATCAATTCGATCAAAGTTCGATTATTGGATTGGGGTAACATTAGTGTGTCATAATCTTTAACGCAGTTTCTCTTTAGTGGTTGACAGTTATTTTGAAAATCTATAATCTGGGTTTCATTCAAACATGTTTGGGTTACCACATTTCAAAAATATTATTTTTATTAGAAGGCTTTGAAACTTTAGTTGCTATAGAGATGACAAGTCATCAGAATGGAAGACGAAAAACACGAATTTGTCAGTGTCAATAGTACCTACGCTAATGAAGAAGTATGGCAGATAATTTGACTTTCCAGGAGAAAATTGAAATAGTAAGACTTAGTGGTAACAACGACAGGTCCGAAAGGGAAGTATGTAGAATTTTCAAAACATGCATCCGGGACGTCGAAATATTTGCAGAGCTACAATTGGACGAGTAAACAAAATTTTCAATCAGTATGGAACTGTTTGCAAGAATTTATTCGGTGACGAGGTAACATTTACAACCAATGGGGCAGTTAATTCTCGAAATTCAAGGTACTGGACGGAAGAAAATCCATATTGGATAATAAATTGCAGAAGATAGTACTCATAAACAATAAATTTTCGGTACGAAATATCACATAGCACAATAATTGGGCCCCTTTTATTTTGAAAGCAATTTGAATGGTAATTTTTTTTGAATTTCTGTTGCAGTTTTAGGGCACGTTGGACTAATGGAAAATACGCAACCTCTTACTTAGTTATTTCGAGAATCATTAATCAGTCGTACACATTTTTCCAGGATCATGAATTGAACGAAGATGATTACGATAGACGTATCGAGTTTTGTGAAAGTCCCACTGAACGGATCAACTTGCACATTAGAATTGCTTGCATAAAATTTGTTTTTCGGATGAAAGTACGTTTAGTTTGAATTTTTTTGGAAAATCATAATATTAGGGCTTATCTTGAATAATTTTATATTATTTCATAACTGAATTTGAAAATATTTATGAATAAATAAATGACCATTACTATCATATATAATTATAGTACTGGGCATTCGTATTATCGTAATTTTTATTGGCAACGTAATTTTCTAAAATATGGCGGAGGATCTAGGAACACAACTTTACAATATTATAAATATATATTTCATTATCTTCACTCCAACAATAATTGACTGCTTCTAGATTTCCCAATACGAACTGGCAACATCCCAATTTTTAAGTTGAGGTACACCGTTCGTGAATGAAAATTATTTTTCCAATGAAAAACCTTTATTATATTTGATATCTACACATTTCTGTCACTGGACAAATCAGTTGCAATTTTTTGCGATGATCATCCCTTTGCTACGATACTGTGAATGTTTTTGCTCAGTTTTGCCTCTGTACCGAAAACAAAGCTTGAACACAATTTTATATCTCTTATAATTAATTTTGTCAATACTTGATTGAGAAATGCCATATGAGTTTTTCAAATAATTTCTGCGTATTTTCCACTGTATCTTCTATTATCTAAACGAGAACATGTCCTAAATGCATGCGTGCCAACCATGCGTTTTTCACACACGCCGACAGGCACAGATGTGAACGTCGACAGGCATGCATTTCTTATGCAGGGTTCGTTTGTTGATTTTGTTTAAGATGGACCAGTTTGTATGGAAGAGAGACAGTTCGAAAATACTGTCTTCTGCAGAATTGAAAACTGTGAAATGCAATTTGAGGATTTTACCGAAAATCCTCTCTGGGTTCGACTCTTAACTGTCTCCTTATATTTATTCAATTCTCGTGTTATTGTTGAGGGCATTTTAATTCAATAGGAAATGTTTTGGTTGGTTTCCGGGTTTTGCCGTGGTCTTCTTTGGTTTAAATCTCCTAACGTTTCGACTGCAACTGAGGAAGTCATCTTCAGTGGCGTGGTCGAAGTACTCTTCTAGACGTATCAACTGAAACTGAAGCTTGTTATTAATAGTGATGTTTTCTGGGTTCGCGCGCACTTTCCGCGCGATTCGGGTGACATGGCTTCGTTTTGGCCCCTTTCAATGCTGTGTGTCAGATCTTTGGTAAATATGTTCTCTCTTCTTTTCTGTTGAAGTTCTCTTGATGTTTGTGTATTTCTATTGCTTCTAGATACATTCTTGTTGAATAATGATTCGACGTTGCTAGTATCTCGGTATTTTCGAAAAGGATCTTGTGTTCCCCGTCAGAGAATGTATGCTCAGCGACTGCGGACTTCTCGGTTTGTCCTAAACGACAACTCCGCTTGTGCTCGACTAGGCGGGTACCAATGCTCCTTTTCGTTTGTCCGATATAGACCTTCCCACAGTTACATGGAATTCTGTAGACTCCTGCTGATTTGCGTGGATCTCTGCTGTCTTTGGCTGATCTTAGATATTCCGATATCTTCGTCGTTGGTTTGAAGACGGTGTTAATTTTCTCCTTCTTTGTTTGGAGATTTAAACCAAAGAAGACCACGGCAAAACCCGGAAACCAACCAAAATATTGACGCCAGCCGTAAAAGCTTACATTCAATAGGAAATGTTTGTTGAAATCTTCATAGCCGTGCCAATGAAACATGTTTTGTTTTTGTTATCAATCGAACCACGCCAAACTCGACTATGACTGATTCATCTATGATATTGAATTTGAAATAATTCAACAATTTATACAATATGATTAACCAAAACCCTTATGTTAACTTTTCGATGGGCTATCCCGTATATTTTAGGACTGTATTCCTCATCAGCCAATACAGATGTTTAAAACATCCCCATTTATTCCGCCAAGATGACCTCCTAGTTGACTTTTCCATCCATAGTATCGGAATATCATCTCTCACTCCGTACTTTCGCAGTGATTTCCCCCACTCTCGAACCACCCTATCCGAATTCATCATATTAATCCCGAAGAATTCATCAAACCGACCGTAAAATGGGCACAAAGCGCCAGCCATAGCGAACGAAGCCAACATCGTTTGGTTTCAACGAAACGAAGGCAATGTGGCGAGATTGATTTATTTGGTCCAAGCGTGCTAAACATCGCCATAAAAACAGGCAGTCTGAAGGGCAACGGCCAAACCGTACACAAGTGTCTTTATTTTTGTTATATCGATAGAGTGAGTCTAACTGGGACGAAATCGAAGGGACGATAGATTAACGAATGAGGGACAACTGGTTACCGGTTTCGTGGATTTTGCCAATCATCAGCAATGGCTAATTCATTCAATTGAATGAGAAAATGCTAGTAAAATGTTTTTACTTTTTGTTCGGAATCCCTAGGACACATACTGACTCTTACATCCAGTACCTTCTATAGTTCCAAAAAAAACACTATTGGGTCGACTTCAATATGAAGCCCAAATCAAAATTTAAAGCATTTCAGTTAGTAAACATAAAACGTTCATGAAACATTTCAAAGGTACTGTTAATGTTTATAATCTAAAAATGTTTCCCGAAGCATTTCTGAAATATTTCAAAATGATTTTGATCTATTCGTAAACAAGTTTAGTATTGTACACATTATTGTATTTGTATTCATATTTCCAATGTTTCACCAATAATGACTATACTTTTACATATAGAGGGTGTTACGTAACTACGTCAAAATATTTATATGATGGATTCAAGAGACAATTTCAAGAAAAAAAGTCTGATTAAACTAATTTACCGAATGTTTTGGAACATGAGCTTTTCCAGGTTATGGGGGATGTTCCCTTGGTCTCCGAAATCACTCTAGGTTAATGCACTATGGAGCCCCTGCTCATTTGAGTTTGCTACCAAGAAATGTCGTAGACACGTGGCATATCCCCAATGATGAATAGGCAGAGCACTCAGCATTGGACCCCGAGGTCACCGGACCTCAATCCCCTCGATTTTTTCTCTCAGGGATACCTTAAATCACTGGTTCATGCTAGCCCTAATGGAAAGGGATCGCATCATGCTGCGAAACAATGAAAAACACTTCCGGCATTTTATTTTATTTTTAGTGCGGAAATATTTGATGAGAAGGGCGGAAGTTTGTATTACTGTTGGGAATATTCACTTTGAACAGTTGATGTATTAGTTGTTTCGTTCAATTTTTGTATGTTTAATTGCCTTATAATAATAATAATAACATACTTGTTCAAATTGTATTTCACTTCATTTTCCGATCTGTAGCACTTTTCAAGTGAAGGATTATTTCTCGGAAAAGAATAATTTTTCGATAATCATTATGAAGAAAAAAAGTTGTTTATTTTGACGAAATAAGATTTTAGTTTTTGTAATGATATCAGCAACTCACTCAAAAAGTGTGAGAATATGGTTTCTTCATGAAAATCGCCAAAAGTTTCCTGTCAAAGTAATAAATGACAGCGTATGCAGAGCCCTCCCTCTAGGCGCTATATAAAGATAACTAAGAAATTATAATTATAGGAATAGCAAAACGCGTCACTTGTTACAATAGTAATATATTGTAGATATTTAAAAACAAGTGTTTTTATTTAATTCTGTGTAATTAGGAATATCCATCAAGATGTCAAAAGTTTCCTTTCCACAAACCCTTCTGAACTACCTATATGAATGATTATTGATCTTTTACCCTTGCCTGATGGAGGATTCGAACCCATTGACAATCTTTCTGCGTCGATATTTGTTTTGGGATTGTTTGATATTGCGTAAATAGTCTCTTCTCCACATCGCATTATCTGGTTTGTTTTGATAATGTCATTTTAGAGAAAGTTAGAGTAATCCGTATCAGCTTGAGCAGAGACAAAATTTTATCAGATGTGTGAATTTCACCTTTTAGGTAAAAGGCATGGACTATAACAGAATATTTCATTTCACAAATTATGTCTGAAACATTCCTGAAACATTCAGCAATGTTCCACGGAAATATATTGCAGCATTCTTCAGAAATATATCTGGAACAATCAAGTGAGTAATTATGAATTAAAACAAGAATGTTCCACACGTCTTGTAGTTTTCTCGGAATCTCTCTGAGGACACTGATCTCTCTAGTTGCAGAAATGTTCTTGTGACACCAACGCAATATTCAGTAAAAGATTTCAGATATTATAGTTATAGAATCCTGAAACATTTCAGAAACAATGAAATGTTTGAAATATCTATTGTCACATTATGATCCAACTTGGAAGGTCTCTTAAATGTTTCTGAAATGTTTACGACACATTACTGATGAAATGTTTCCTTGAAATGTCTCTGAGGGTGGACATAGTTATTTTTTACTTGTGTAGCCAACTTTAAGGTGAATACTGTTCACCTTTTTCTGGAATAGTTGAGGAGACGTATAAACGTTATTCTTATTATTAATAGTAGGATCGTTGCAGTGCAAACTATTTCGATTTTCACTTCATTCTGTTGCAAAATAAATCATTTCACCTTCCTTATTATATTCATCAATTCAACGTCATCGCTTTTACAAAATCATAACATCCTTGGTCTTTTCGGAGAGGGGAAGATTCGTCCTTTATATTTACGGTGTGACAAGTCAATCTGCTGTATGATGATGACCTGCTTCGATAGCCATTTGACCCGAACGCCCCTTGTCACTTGGAAAACGCCTGCCTTTGACATATTCTCGAACTACATAGTGATACAAGCAGAGCTGGATGAACGTCACGACCGATAGACTTGCTGTCCTGCTACTACAGATTTATTATACGAGGGATAACCGAGGATAAAATCATTGAATCGAACGGATTTTTTCGGAATTAGGAAAGATATGTTGAAGCAAGGCGTTGGAGAGCGAATATAAATGAGTTATTTTCGTTACTAGTTCGCTACTGAACAGGTTGGTAATTACAATTTTTTAACCAAAAAGGAAATTTTCCGTTATTGATTGCGTTAGCAATGCGACCTAATAGCAATGTATATACCAAGTGCATTATATAGATCTACTAACGCTCGTGGTGCATACAAGATTTTATTTTTCACGAAAAAATTATCTTAAACGACGTTGTTTACTTCATAAATTTCTGCGTTCTGGTCGGCAACTGAGCACAAGTGAGCTTCTATGCAATTGCCATGGAAACATTGAAGAGGTTGCTAAGAGTTGTTTATTTGATAAAATGACGCTGCATTTTTGTAAGAATTGACAAGCTTGTTAGTGGAGGCAACTAAAAACGCTTATGTTCATAATAATTATGGAGATCCCACAGAATCTGACGCTCAAAGCTGAAAAAGCGTTAGAAAATTGCACTTTCTGATAGTTTTCGGTTCAGTGAATTTCGGTTTTACCATTTATTCTTCTGATGACTTTCAGTATGTCAATTGTATGTCTTGTGATATATGAATTCAAAGATTTTAATTCTTACGTCTTTCGAACGCAGACTAACGAATTTCTGTTACGACATTTCTTTTTAACAAAATTTTGTTTTTGTTATCTGCTGGTTTTATCGAATATTCGTAGTAAAATTTTCGTTTATTCTCATTTTATGTTATTAGAGATTTAACTTCTTGGGGTGTTCAGTTCATCGAATTTCGCTTCTTCAAAAGTCTGATGTGATGATTTCGGATTCTGGCATATATCATTTTTAACGAAATTTTTTTCTTGTGCTGTTTTGGATTCACAAAGTTATTTTTCCATTTCTTCAAAGGCACAGGTTTCAAATTTATTTAGTCGCTATAGTGCCTTTCAACAGAAGTGACCCCTGTTTTCAAGCAAAGTTCTGTATTCATTTAAAATTTTCGTAAAATCTTTCTTTCTCTAACAAAATTATATTTCAAAATTGAAAATTATTTGAAAAATGACGGAGATACAGTTGAATGTTCAATCGAACAAAGTTGGCCAAGAATCAAGTCATTTGTGAACCAATAAGGAATAATCACATCAGTGCAATCTGTATTCAGAGCACAACAGCAACATATGATATTTTTAGAGGTACCGACTACTTGACTATGGTGAAGCTTTCGATACTCTCGATCACAAAATTCTCTATGACAAACTCAAATTTTTTGGATTCTCAGTGAATGCAGGAACAGATCTCAAGAGGCAATTTTCGATGGAGATTTGTCTCTGAAGAAGGAGGTTCCCCAAGGCTGTATTCTCGAACCACTATTTTTCAGT
This sequence comes from Chrysolina americana, assembly GCA_958502065.1. NCBI lineage: Eukaryota > Metazoa > Arthropoda > Insecta > Coleoptera > Chrysomelidae > Chrysolina > Chrysolina americana. The sequence goes on along the minus strand of OY293421.1, from coordinate 4,982,930 downwards.
ATGTATATAAGCGATATTCGTCGGTCTATCTATGAATGAAATATATACGATTATGCCGACGATACACAGTTATATTTTTCTCTGTTCAGGATGATATCAACTCTGACCTCTAGGCAATTTTTCATATTTTCTTCTGGAAAATGTAGGTCTTTGGTTAGACTCCATCTCCACTTCGATAAGAATATCAACTATCTATACTGCTCTCTTAATAACATATCACCCGGCTATCATCTGGGTCAACTCCTTTTCTAAAAAATATACCTTCTATTTTCTCTTTGTTTGTTCGTATTGGGTCTGTTTACAAAATAACATCCGTTCGAATCATCATTCAGGTTGAATCCGCATAGTTATAGCAAGGATATTTATAATTTTCAACTTCATTTCATATTTTAAGTATCCATCATTTTCAACATGACGAAAAAGAGCATGTTTCTATGTGAGTTATTGTAGTCGTGAGCATTTTTTGTGGGTTCTGTTTTGTTATGGTGGAATTATTGATAATTGTTGGAAAATATAGGAGGTGCATTTCCATGAGAACCCCAATTTTCAACTATATCTTGAAGCTTTCTCTGTCAATTGCCTACGCCGTCTATCAGTTGTGAAGATTTGAATTTAATTCTTTGTTCAACCTTGTACCATTGAACATTCAACTGTATCTCCGTAATTTTTCAATAGATTTTCAAAAATTTTCTAAAATGCTATTTAGTCCTAGCTCATTCGAATAAAAACTATAGTGTGTCATTTGAAAAAAATTGGTGTCACTTACGGTGAAGGTAGAAATGGCAAAGCTTCCACCGTCGTATCAGGGTTTTGGCAGTTCATAGGTATGCCATTCGGGCTCTGCAATGCACCTGCCACGTTCGAAAGATTTATAGAAACGGTTCTGAAGGAACTCTCATGAAAGACGTGCCTCAAAGTAGTACGATACCTGTGCCAGATTGTTCCTGGGGAAGGAATAGCAGTGATGAACAGAAGACCAAATCTGTGAAGGGATGGCTCATTCTAAAAGTCATACACCTGCTAGTGGATTACAATTACCTCACAGGCACAGTATTGTATTTTAGAACATTGCAGGTTTCAATTTTAATTTTGAGACATCCCGTATTTTTTTGTGTTTGTATGTACTTGAATGTCAGTGCATGTTTGAATGAATTCCCCATGACTGGTGTAAATACTGTATAATGTATGAAAAACCAATAAATCATCAATCTGAATTGAAGAGTTGGAATATATTGTCTACAACGTCCGAGTATACCACATATTTAAGGAAAAATTGTTATAATATTCCACTGAAACCGCATAAAATGTTCTGAAACATTTTACCTGCGTGGTACTTTTATGATCCAATACCGATTTTACATATTTATAGCCGACGCGGATTTGAAAGTTTCCCAAGAAGAAAGTCAGATGGAGACGGATAAAAGTTGATGCATAAATTTTTATATAGGTATGGCACAGGGAAAATATTAAGGAGATCAGTCTAAGTAGCATAGGCTTACACTGGATATATCAATGTTACCAAGTCCATAAATTTTTCGGGCGGACGCGGCCACATCAATAAAAAACAAAAGGGAAACAAGATAATCGGATTTTACGAGTTTATAAGTTTGTTCATTTGTTTTTCTTTAGTGAGGGGAAGTTGAGCTTTGGAATGACAGTATTTCAAAAGGATTAAATATTGAAATAAGAGTATTACTTTTGGATCAAAGAAGAAGAACATACTGTAACGTTTTACAAATCAGGAAATCTTTCACCTATTTGGGATTTTTTGAGAGAATGAAAATAGTGTCAGTTATTGAAAAATTAAAATGATTTTCAAAAAATTTAACAATCAGAAGGAATCTGCCGAGGTCGACTACATTTCTGAAATTAATTCAATGCCGAACTGAATCCCCGAAATCGATTCGCATTCAGCAAGTTTTATAATCAAATCTATTTTCTTTTTCTTTGCCCTTAATCTGTAGTTATCACGTTTTCATCAGATGACGATTGGCACCAGTTGCAATTCCAACATTCAATCTGGTTGCTCATCAAACGGCTTTTTTTGTCGTCTGTACAATTTGCCAGCCGTGCTGAGCTGTTCAATTACTCAATTTCGCGAAAACAAAACTGCATCATTATTTTAAATTGTTAGGAGACTCCCTCATTAGCGAAGAATCGTTATTTTCCTGGGATGATGCACGATTTGATAATGGGAGGTGAATGATTGATCGAAGAATTTCATATTGGAGCTTCAGGCATCGAACGTCGATTTCCCGAGTATTGTTCTACGAATTGAAAAGTTCGGTGGGAATAGTTTTGATGGGAGGTCAACAGTAAGCTACCAATCTAGCAAACCTTTACAATTATGTTTGTTTATACTCCACGGGTAGAGAATAAACAGCAATATTATGAAAAAATCATTGCTTATCAATGATCAATGCAATCTATGTCATCATTAACTTTAATAGCATGGTACTGAAATCGAGACGAGAAATCTCGAATTTCGAGAGTCTCGTGAACCCAATACACCCGGAGAGCGCGTGTCATTAACCCCAGTAAACACTTCCCACTTCCAGGGGGTGAGTGATTACTGGGTCCGAGAATTATGTACTATGAGGAGGCGAAGTGAATCAAGAATTACGGCCCACTGCATTCGTACGGCTGAGATTTCTGCCATATTACGGCAGTGTCATCAGTCCACCAAGGACACCTATTATCAGACTACCATTTAAACAGAATGGTTTGGGTAAAGCCTGCGGTGTTCAAAGAGTAGGTCCCGATATTTTGTCCATTTTTCCTCTCCTCTTCGGACGATGTTCGTTTCGCCAGGAGCAGAAAACTTTATGACGAAAATCATCCTACTTTGATGGCCGAGAAAGACTGCATCAGGCTGGTTGGCTTGTATAGTTCCAATAGATTTGGAACTTCTCATTCTCCACAAGGGACTTCGTTATTTTGCTATGATTGGTAATGGCAAAATAACGGAAATGGCGAATAACAATGACGTTATTTTCAACGGAAGTGATACAGCATAGTTAATGAGGAATAATTTTAGGCCCACTAATGTTCTTTGTGATACACCAACTGTTGTTTTCAATGAATTTCTGTAATATTTTCCCAGCTTCACTCTATCATATAGATAATTAGGTAAAATATCTTTGCAGGTCCGCTAATGTCATAATTGTGAAGTTTGTCCAGATGTAATTCGTGAGTTATAATATCGAAGGTCTTGGCAAGATCAGGGAAAATGGCTAGGCATTCGTCTGATCTGTCCAAGACGTTTACCGTTTTTTCCACAAAATCGAGAACTGCTTTTTCTGTGATGCGATTACTCAAAAACCCATATTGTCTTCAAGAAATATTGTTATTCTTGTTTAAGAAGTTAATTAGTCTTTTTTTAACAAAGTTGTCAGTCACAGGAATTGGTTGATAATTTCCGATTGATTTCTGTTTATCAGACTTATGAACAGGAGTTATAAAACTTTTTTTCCATTCGTGGGGTAATTTGACGCTCTTACAACAGAGATTAATGATATGAACCAGTGGTCCTACTAAATAGTTGTGGAATTGTTTTATAAGTTTTGTTTAAATTTTATCGGGACCTAGTGAACAATTGCATTTGAGTGCAGATGTAATATTGATGATCTCATTTCTTATCGTGGGATCAAAAACCATTGTGGATGGTACCATTGCGACATTTGAATTTTTTTGGGGATGATTCAACAAAAATGACAACAAATTTTGTAGATGCATTCCCAAATATTTTCTAAAATACTCCCAACTTTTCAATTGACGTAGGACTTTATTCAATTCATTTCTATAAATACTACATAAATTTCTAAGCGTGTAGTTCTATACTTTCAAATACGCAACTTCAACTTCAGTTCTGTGAGTCAGCAGTTATCGACTGAATTCCATTGTAAAATTTATTACCCTGTACTCCATCTATACAATCGATCCTCACACCGTTTCCAATTTACAATCGAACAACGTATCGCGAACCCATTCAAATAATATCCTGCAATCAAACGGATATGATCCCCACATCTTTGCAAAATCTTCGTTTTCTATTACCGCAAATGTGGATGTAAAAATATTCAATAGTCATTGGATTCCACCTGATACAGATTCTGTAGGTAGTGGAGATTCCATCTAGGTTGCTCATAAAAAATGCATAGAACATTCAACTCCAAGCAGAGCCAATTGAAGAGGATCGATACCTTATGAGGGTCAGATATTGGGGTAGGGTATAATTGGGACAGTGAGACATCGAAGCTATTTTGGGAGGATATGTGGCTTGGCGCATTCAGTTAGTTGGCTGGTTTCGTTGAAAGGTGATATTAGACTACGATAATTATTATTTTTTCTCCAAGAATAAATAGATATTGTCTGCGCTTGAAAATATGACCGTATCATCGGCAAAACTTACAATGAAACGGCATGTAAAAAGGTTGAATGCAATATTTGATTAGATGATAAACAAGTACACCATATTCAAAAACTTCTGAAACACTCGATTTCATCTATTGATTGAAATATCATAATCCCAGTTTTTTTCATTTACTTTTTCTGTTAGGAATTTCCCAGTCAGGCCCTGTCTCCATGGCCCTGGCACTTGCGTAGGAACAGCTGAATCATTTACCCCAATATCCACTCCCCAAGCCAAGGGGTACGAGACTATTGATCCGAGAATCATGTGCCCTGAGCACGCCAAGGAAAATGGCCTTCTGCGCTCCTTCGGCCAAGATTTCTGCTATATTACGGCCATAAGCCGGTATGATTTTTAAGTTTGACAGCAGTTTGTCCATCATTCCACCAAGGACCCTCATTATCAAAACCACCATTTTAACAAAATGCTCTCGATATTCAGTCCATTTTTACTCCTCTTTTCGGAGTGGGGGAGTAGGGAATGAGTAGTTCCAAAAGATTCATCATCTATCATTCTTCACAATGGACTCAATATCTCCCGGAGCATAAGACAACACCGGTGTCTCGTCAATACCGTGCGAGTGTCATAGATAGTAGTACAACACTCGTAGTGACGCGTTATTCCTGTAGATATAGGCTGAGACTGCGTAAGCTGGAATAACTGACATCAGCTGCCCCACGACACACTCTGCATCTAGTGTCAGGGACCACTTTACCCATCACGCAAATACGGTAGACGAGGGTGTTGAAGACATCATCTTGTCAAGCCATTATGAATTCCTCGGTTTCCGACCCACTTGACCTGAGAAAAGCAGATTTCAGGTTTCTGGATGAACTGATGTCTTCAATGTTCTTGAAGAAGACTCCATGCATGGGCTCATCCTTATGTGGCTGTAGGAGCTTCTCACTCTCCGCAGCTTCGAAGTGGGCTTTTTTCTGGCAAAGTTTGGGTTCATCCGTTCAGAGTCGACTACAAGACCGAATTCATGGGCTGCCCAGGTTGCTTTTTCATAATAGCATCCTGAGCAGAGAAGGGGATCTGAACTCCTGATGACTTTACAGGCTCCATCCAGTAGCATTCTGTTATGTAGACACTCCAAACTCAAAAGTCCACGACCTCCCCGTTGTCTGGGGAAGTATAAACCTGGAACAGACGATTTAGGATGCAAGCTCCTATGAAGATGCATCATTTTGCAAGTTTTTACGTCGAGTAGTCGCAGCTCTTCCTGAGTCCATTGCATTACTCCAAAGGAGTGAAGTAGAATCGGAATAAAGGCAAGCATATTAGTTGCAGCAACTTTGTTCTCCCCCGACAGTTCTGATGACTAGATCTATCAGAGTTCATGCCGATACTTTCCGCAGAGAGGATTTTTAACAGTATTTACCTCTTGGGTGTGGCCTTGTTCCACCATTTAGTAGGTATACGTCTCTTCGACATCCAGATGATGTAGGGCAACGGAAGGCAACAGGAAGATGCAGAAAAGAAGAGGGCTGAGGGAGTCTCCCTGAAACACGCCCTTCTGAAGATAACCTGATCTGTTTGAACTCCGACTTGACCAGATGTTATGGTGAAGCGAGTCCTCAAGAGCGGCATCAGCTGTTAGATGCATCGTACTATTTGATCAGGTGGCGCAAGGCATCTAAGCAAATGAATGATGAGCTCATGCGATGGCTTCAGGAGCTGGGTGTGATGAAGCGCCCTGCGGGTTTTGATGTCTTCCGTTGGTGGTATGATGAGGGCCTCCTCTACAGCAAGACCGACACGTGGCATTTCTGCCACTTCAGCCACTTCCATAATTGATGTAGCCCCAACCCCGATGATGAGATACATAATCCCTTAGATTTTGGGCGAAAAAGGCAGCCTGATCTGGGTGGATCTCACACCACAGAGCATGCATTCTCGCCATGTATCCTCTCCGGGTGGCCTCACTGCTCTCATAACATTGCAGAAGACAGTCCTTTAGTTCATCCATCCACTCAAAGCGTCCGTTTCCATTGAGGTCCTTATAAGGTGGCAAACCATCGTTTTAGGACCCATCAACTTGTCTATGACTCCTATTCCGAAAAGGTCGGTTGTGGGGGCCTCTTTCTCGTGCGTCCTGAACCGAGTAGTAGGGTATACTGGAGGATATACCCACGGCCGCTATCAGAGGGAATGAGCTTTCCCTCCTGGGTGCTCTTTGGCTGTTGGTCCGGTTTCGTACACGGTTGCTCTGGAAAGTGGTGTCGCAACTCACCAAGGCCTTGGATGACAGTTGGTCTCCCTGCTCATGTATTATCATAATTTTCATACTTATCCCCTGCTCAAAAGTCTGTAAAGTATTACTATAAACTGCCATCATATTGTGCCACTGTGTAGATAACCTCACCGTTCCTCCAATGGTTACATCGAATGAAATTTCGGATAATTCAGTGACACAATTAGTCTCGTGAACTAATGTATATCGTCTCCGATTAGGCAAGCGCCTGCTATAATTATGGGTTTTCGTTTTGCTCGGATCACACGGGGTACCGGGCGCATCTCATTGGTATTCATAATTGCCGACGCGTTGATGAAGTTTGCCGTTCGCTGGCAAATCAGATTGAATAATTTATTGTCTGGTTATGTACGACGGGAGAAATAGACTCCAATGGAACGTTGTTGCTCCGAGCGAAATATACTAGAATCGATATTATCAGAGTACTACATACTGTGCCAAGAATCTGAGCGATTTGTTAACATCCTAGGCCCCGGAGGTGTTATAATAATAATATAATGATTAATTTTAGACTTAAAAATATCCGTGTTTTAATTTTTTTTTGGTTTGGGCTTGTTTAATGCTTATATTATTTTAAACTTCATCATCATGGTTTCAGACATGTGACACTAAAATGGTTTGAATCTTATAAGTTCGATCGAAATCAGATAATAATGAGTTCAGGATATTCACAATCAAAGAAGGTCACTTGAGGAATACCTCAATGTTCTATACTTGGACCAATTCTCTTTTTATTATACGTAAATGATCTATTAAATATCCAAAGGACCCCGCACCGCATCAATGGAATTGGCTTTCGGTGAATTTGCTCGATTTTTTTATATGTTATAGACTTCATGATGCTGATCAAATGTCTCCATTGCACTAACGTTCTAAATTCAAATGATTCCATTATACTGGGACTTTCTGCGCGATTCGGGTGACATGGCTTCGTTTTGGCCCCTTTCAATGCTGTGTGCCAGATCTCGCTTGTGCTCGACTAGGCGGGTACCAATGCTCCTTTTCGTTTGTCCGATATAGACCTTCCCACAGTTACATGGAATTTTGTAGACAAACCGAGAAGTCCGCAGTCGCTGAGCACACATTGTCTGACGGAGAACACAAGATCCTTTTCGAAAATACCGAGAGACTGGCAACGTCGAATCATTATTCAACAAGAATGTATTCAGAAGCAATAGAAATACACAAACACCAAGAGAATTTCAACAGAAAAGAAGAGAGAACATATTTACCAACGATCTAGCACACAGCATTGAAAGGGGCCAAAACGAAGCCATGTCACCCGAATCGCGCGGAAGTGCGCGCGAACCCGCTATTACAGGAAGTGCGCGAAAAACATCACTATAAATAACATGGCAAACTCGAAAGCTTCAGTTTCAGTTGATACGTCTAGAAGAGTACTTCGACCACGCCACTGAAGATGACTGCCGCAGTTATAGTCGAAACGTTTGGAGATTTAAACCAAAGAAGACCACGGCAAAACCCGGAAACCAACCAAAACATTGACGCCAGCCGTGAAAGCCTACATTCCTGACGGAATATGTCCGAATTTTGTGCGGTTGTTTATTATTTTTCGCTTTTCTACCGATTTTTCAATTACCCACATTTTAGTTCTCACACAGTCTGAGGGAATTTCCAGAAGCCTTTTTTTCTTTGTTCCCGACTTAAATTAACAAAATGAATCTCTAATTTTTGCGGTTTTCATAACTCTTTGCTTCCCTACTGACTTTTGAAGTATCCACTTTCAAGTTTGCGAGAGACTTTGCATTTTTATCTCATGCTGTGAGAATTTCCAGATGGCTCTTTTTCTTGTTCTCAACTAATGATGAAATTAACGAAATAAATCTCAAATTTTTTTTTTTTGTAAATTTTTTGCTTCCTCACGGACTAATGAAGTATTCACCTTTAAATTTTCGAAAGAATTATTTTTTGCTTTCCTACCAACTTTTGAAGTATCTACTTTCCAGATTCCGAGAGACCTTGCATTTTTAAAACACCTCCGCAAATTTAATCTTCCAAGAGAATTTTTGACATTGTATTAATTTTTTATGCTGAACTTCGTGTCTGAGCATATGTAAATCATATATTTTCGAAATCAGCATGAAATTTTGCGTATCTAGTGCGAATTCCAGGTGGATGTGATGAATATCTATTTTTCATGATTTTTAGGGGTCTATCCCTTAGGACTATTTTTGTATAATCTTATTTTTTTGACTACCATCTTTAAATCCACCAAATATAGTAATTTTATCATTCTGAATCGATTGGCGCTCGCACAATTGCCCTATCTTCAACCGTTCTCGAGATAAAAAGTTTATCTACAGTTGAGGGCGATCATTTTCGTTCAAAAGCGTTTTTAAATTTGTTTTAATCATATTCGTGAAAAGCAATCTTTTTTGTATATGCATACCGAATATGAAATCGATTCCGAGTCAACTAAAAATTTCATTGGATTTTTACGACACCTCTGCAATTTAAATCTTCCAAGGGTATTTTATTAATTTTTTATGCTGAACTTCGTATCTGAGCAGAAATCAGCATGAAATTTCGCGTATATAGTGCGAATTCCAGGTGGATGTGATGAATATCTATTTTTCATGATTTTTAGGGGTCTATCCCTTAGGACTATTTTTGTATAATCTTATTTTTTTTTTAAATCCACCGAATATAGTAATTTTATCATTCTGAATCGATTGGCGTTCGCAGAATGTCTCTATCTTCAACCGTTCTCGAGGTGAAAACTTCATTTAGAGTTGAGAGCGATCATTTTCATCCAAACGCACTTTTTAATTTTTTTTTCTGTCTCATTCGTGAAATGCACCCATTTATGAATATGCTTTTCAAACCTCAATCAACATGAAATTTTGCGAATTTTTACTTCTTATGATTTCTAGACTTTTTACAATAATTCAAAAAAAAAATATGATGTAAAAAATGCTGATGCATTTAACAAAATTTTCAAAAAAATACCCATTTTTTAAGAAATTTCCAAAAAAATGTTAAATTTTACTGGTTTAGGGTAGCTCATGACAAAAGGAAAGAGGCTGTTTTTCACTCATTTTTCAAGCACAAACTAACCAAGAAGTCAAATATTCATTGTATCTATTTATAAGAAACTTCCATATGTTGAAAATTTTATGTGCATATGCATAGATATTTTTATAGCCGATACCGACTTAAACTGACGAAACGTGTACAACAATCGCTACTTCCGCGATGGAAACATTCCAAATTAATTAATATCTGGTAGCAAACGGATGAAATTGGGAATGTCTTCAGCATCCCTTCCATACTTTAAATTACCGCAGTTATGTTATTCGGGTGTGTTTGCAACTGGCAAAGTCAGTTTGGCACAGACACGGAATCTCTGAATGAGATTTCCTTATTCCGTTGGCATTCTGGCTATGATTGACCGCGTTTCGCTCATTTGGGGTACAGTAGTGAGGTTAGCTCGAGGGTGAACCAGAAGGGCATGAACGAAATGATATTCTGCGTTGATATGAAGGTCAGACGGCGTTTTCACCTGATAATCATCGTTTCCAGAGAGTTTTTTACAATAGTACCTTTTCTGAGCTAAGACCAATTGACCTAGGTATACCGCAGGGATCGGTTTCGGGCCCGCTTTTGTTTGCTATTTATATCAACGATTTTTACAACTAAGTTGAAAGCACCAGTAGTTGACACATTAAGGATTAATAATACATTTAATTTTTTACAAGGTAATTTTTTTTGCTTATCATTATCAAAACGTTTTAACGGTGATCTCTGTCTTTTTCTATTAAAGAGAACATCTGTCAAAATGATTTGAATGGTTTTTATGCATACTAGTTGAATTAAGAAAAAGAACAAAATAGTGCTAGTAGTTGACAGTGGACATTTTGAAATTTCTAGTAGTTGACATACCTAAAGAACAGTTGTTGACATGTATTTGATATCGAATAAAACACCAATTGAGTATTATTGAGAGGTCTAATGGTTTAGATGAAAATACAGTGAAAAATTATTAACCATCTACAGCTATAGAGGAACTAAATTCATACCGAACTCGGTCTCTTGAGGAAATGATGTTTGGTGTTTCTAGGTTTTCAATGATTTGTGACGTATTTATAACACCAACATCTCTTTCATTGATCCTGAATACAGTTTTTGACTCATTGGAGTAATTCAGGGCAATAGATTCGTTTTCAAAATAACTAAGATTTTTTTTGGATTATACAAGAATGGCGTGTGACTTTTTTTTCCTGCGAAAGAAACTAGGACAGGTTCCCTCTTTAAATTCAAAATCTTTGTCATTGGATTGCTCGCAAAGATTTTCCACATCTGAATCATTTTGCTCCTCGTCCATGCTGACATCATCCATGCTACATCCAGATTCTATCCATTCCTCATCTTCAGTACTATTACTAGATGCATACTTTCTGATTTTCTTGTTCTTTGCATTATTCTTTGGTTTATGTTTGGTTCCTTTCAACGTCATCCTGTTCTTTTGTTTTATTTCCATCTCAGCCTTTTTCAACTCTTGCATTTTTTTCTGTCTTCAGCTCTCTTCAACTTTTGAAACTCTTCATCTCTCTTTTCTTGTTCTTCCTTCTCATAGTAATTTTGCCATGAGTTTGACGTTACAACACTTGGAATTTTCTTTCTTTTAGTACTTTCAGGTATTTGGTCTGGCTAGAATAGGTACTATAATTGTAGGTTCATTCTTTTTATTTTTGTTTCTCTTGGTACAGGCTCATAGTAGGGACCATTGATATTCTCAAGTGAAATACCTGATGGAATTGGATCAGGAGTGCTTTCTGATGGATTGAATAGCCCTCAGAGGGCTTCGTGCTTGTGAATCGCCTCAGGAAATTGGTCCCATTTTTCGACACATTGTGGTGTTTTGCTGTTGTTGTCACAGGAACACCCCGTACAACGTCTGCTAGGGCATCTTGCATTTGTTGTTCACCATATGTTAGCATCTGCCCTTCAACAGGAGGTATGACTGAAATTGATTATTTCACTTAATCCTGTAAATAAAACCAAGAATAGATTGTTCTAGTAGTTGACACACTTTGAACTAGTATTTGACACGGGTGTCATCTATTGGGCAGAACAGTTGAAAATCTCCAAGAAAAATAGTGTATTGATAATTTTACAACCTGAATCCAATATCGAACTCAATACTCTCAAATAAATTCAGTTGCTCTGGAGCTAGTAGTTGACATCAGTGTCAACTACTAATTTCCGCACACAATTTCGTACCAATATTTGAAACCCCTATTTCTAAAGACAAATTGAAGCTTTAATTGAAAAAACAGTCATCTTTCAACGCTATGATTACTTTAGTTTGGCACTGAATAAATCTCTCTAAGAAAATTTCAATATATGAGAAAATAAAAAAAAAACTCAACTCACCTGTTCTTATCAATTTCGGATAGAACAATGCATGAAGCACCAAACGTCACAATCAAGTCATTTCAATACGTCGCCATATTGGCCCTTGTCATATTTTTGCCTTGAAGCTCACTATAGTAGGTGCGGAAAATTCGAATATGTCTAGCACATGAATCAAACTATATTCAGAGGACGTTTATAGCTTAATAATTGGGAATTATGCCGTAGATGTCAACTACTAGTACCATGTCAACTACTGGTGAATTTACCTTATATGTGTAATATTTGCTGACGATACATCCTTGATATACTCTTCTATGAATTCTTCATCTCTTGTTGATAAATCTATGGAAATACAAGAAAAAGCAGAGCACTGGCAGTGTCAATAAACTCATGATGAATAAGGAAAAATCACAAAACATAATTGTTTCTATGGCTCCGCCATTCCCTGAATTTCAGTGTGTCAAATTGCTGGGTTTTACTCTGGACAATAGGTTAAATTGGTCAAGCCACATTTCAGGTTTGAAAAGGAAATTATCGAGTGCCTTATTTTTACTTCGGCAGCTAAAACCGATAACAAATTCGTTGAAAAAAATACTGTGATATAGGTCTATAATTCATCATTTCATCTCTGTCATCATCATTGAATATTGGAAGAATCATCGATGTTTTTAGTTCTTATAGGAATATTCCTTCAGCTAGAAACACCTAATTATTAGGTAACTCAATAATTCTGAAATATTAGGTGAGACATATCTGATCAGTTTAGCTTCAATTCCATTCAATCCAAATGCTCATTTGTTTTTCAAAAATATCTTGTGACTGCCAAAATAGATTTTGCCAACGATCATATGAATAGACTGAATTATTCCATGTGTGTAAACTTTAATGTAGTTATATCAAAAATATCGAAAGTTCCATTCATAGTTTGCTCCCTAAACTACCATATCATATCTGGTATCAAAAATGCAAATAATATCAAGAACATGTTGAACCATCGCTCTCGCTCTCCTCGATTCCGAGCCATTCTAAAGAAAATGTCTTGGAATCCCATCGTCAGAATATAAAGATCATTGAGGAAAAAGGCATAGGTATCATAAGGAAATTACGTCAACAGTGATAAACATGTGATGGTAATCTTTAACATTTCACCCTCTTAGAGCTCGCTGAGCCTAGTTATGAATATTATGAAGCACATATTCCATATTATTGGACATAATGTATATTCAGAATTGGTTATTTTGGTCTTTTTTCAAAATATACCAAAAATATGTCGTTTTCAAGAAATAAAAATAGCTATACATTTATTTCCTAGCAATAATAGATATATGGAAGATCTTGGAATTTGTATTTAATTTCATGGCCAATGTGGAGCAGTGTATTGGAAATTATTGATGGCGCTGACTAAGGTTAATGAGAAAGACCATCTATGAGTCTAGTTCTGGCCATTGAACATCCAAATTACCTCCCAATCAGAAATGGAAAAAATACAATTTCAAAGCTCCATATTTCGAAAGCTGTCCATTTTGGAGCTTTATAGATATAAACACTTCTGACCAACATGTCAGGAACTACAATATATAAAATATTCAGCCAAATTCACGAAGAGCCATTTTCCATGCGAAATGTACTAGGTCCTCTCATCATCAGATGCAACTTCAGTTTCAGTAATCTGGTCGACCAGTGTAGAGTAATCCACCGGAATTCAGTAGGTCGAAGCCCGACATTCCCCCATTATGAATTTCGAATAAATTGAGACACGGAGAATTCTAAACAAAGCCATTTATCACACCACCAGACACTTATAAGAATTCCATTAGGGATTTTCATCACGCCAACCCTGTTAATATATCGAACGTATAGTCGCTTATCAAAGGCGTTGGATTTATTAGCTATTTGCACCCTACAGCAAAGCGGCTGAAACGAGCGGTTTTGATGTCGACGTCCACATTTTAATCATATTCGTTATTTGGTGTTTCCTTCGTCAACATGGGATCCGTTCGTCAGCGTTTCGAATTTTATATTTATTTTTTTTGTGAATTGTATAATCAGTAGTAATACTATAAGTACTTCAAAATAATCAGGTTATACATCGATAACTTGTTGCATAATTATAAAGAGTGTCAGTTTGACAGTTTAAATAATCCGACCGCGAAGCGGGAGGATTATTCTGTCAAACTGACACGATTTGTAATTATGCAGGAAGTTTGAGATGTATAACCGTATTTATTTTGAAGTACGTATTGTATTTGATACGATTATTTTTTGAGTAAATTAAGTAAATATATAAACAATTTATTAATTTAAATACAAATTGGTGCAATGAAAGTTACAATTATTATATACAACGTTTTTTTTAAATGAGTTATTTTCGGCGCAGGAAACGTGGCCACTGCTCATTGAAGTGCTGGAAATACTGGATGTGTTATTACTTGAACCTGCAGCGTTTTTAAAATTGGATCTCATCTTATTTATTATGTTTTGGTGATGTTGTTCATCTATCTGTAGGTAGGGTTTGATAGAATTGCTATTACCATGTCCTGTTATTTTAATAAGTTCTTGTTCCGATACACCTGCTTTTGCCAATTGTGAAACAGCAGTGGCTCGGTGAGAATGATTTGAAAATTTTTTGTTTGTCATATTCAAATTTGCCAATTCTGCAGACTTTTTGGTCCATTGACTAATTTCATGCACTCCAATTGGCATATTTTCGTACCAGCCAAGGTTTTTTTCTTTTCTCCAGTTGGGATTTACTGTCAGAAATAACCTATCTGTTTTAATATTGATGTTTTCGCTTCTTTTCATCATTAGCTTATCTAGAAGTCTCACTGGACAACGACTCACTTCATTATGGTTAGGTACAAGCCATTTATTATTAGCACATGGTTTTGCTCCTCCCTGTGTGGTTTTGTTATAAATAGGATTATATTGTATTCTACCAGTTGGAGTATCATCATTTCCAGTTTCTTTTTAAAAATAATGAGTCAAGCATGACGCTCCTTCATTTCCTTTCCACGCAAGTTCTACAGAAGCAATTGAGAAATTTTTTATTTGTAATCCTTCTAGTGTATTTTCATCCCACGCTTCTATCATTGCTATGTATTCGTTATCTTTGAATGCTAATGCACTAACCTTTCTCTTGTCCGGTAACATTTGAAGTTCCCTTCTTTTTGAATTTCTTGCGTTTCGTGCGGCTAAAAATATGGGGCTAGAGAATGGATCAATTACTCTATTAAACTTCTTCATATATTTTTCTTGTACTTGTTTTGCCGTAATGTTCCACATCGTTTTAACCACATTTTCTTTATAATTTACTCCATTACATTTTCGCATATTGAAAGCCCAATCTTTCAAAATGGACGCTATCATTTCAGTGGAAATTGATTCATTTAGCACGTAGTTTCTTTCACTGCAAAACGTAAGAAATTGTTTCCATACGTACTTTTTTGTTTTCACTGTATTATGAGGCTCAGTATTTAGTATACTTTCGTCTATTGCATTTGATGATAAATCTCCGAATCGACTCATATTTGAACAATTTTTGATAAACGTCACAATTTGACAGTTCTGTTTGTTGTATATTGATGTCGATGTGGTTACTATGAAAATAAAATTATTTTAAAATTTTCGATTGGTGGAGCTACTCTATGTATAATCAGGTATTATCGAAATTATTCGAGGTAACTTAACTAAATTGGACATTCTGATTTGATGAAAACCATACGAAAAAAATAATCAACACAATCGATTCAGTTATAGATTATGATTATTCGCTACTAGCTTTAATCCCGGTACTGCCTGGGTGAGGATTTATAAAAGTCGCTTTACGGTTCGCAATTTTCATTGCATGCATTCAATTGTTGGAGTTTTCAACCAATGAGACGCTATTTGACAGCTCAGTACCCTTATCCAATGGTACAAAACTCGTGCAATTTATTTAACGCAATAAAATTGCGAACTGTAAAGCAGCTCTAATGATATTAGAATTGGAGTGGGTGGTGAAAATGTGGTGATGTTTCTAAATCTTCACCTTGAATTGTTCAGTTTCTTCCTAGGCATTTCATTGTTTTTTTCGACAAGTCTACTAACAGAAAATATTCACTGTCCTCTACGACTGTTCAATTATATCCGTTGGACTCTTGACAAGGTTTTCTGTGAGAAATATTTCGCAATTGATATACTATTTAAAGCTTAAAATTATTTTTCGTTTATAGATCTTTCGTTTGCAAGTGTCGTTCACTCCTTATGGTCCATCAGTTCATTGCTGAATTTCGGTATCCTATTACGATAATCTCGCGATAAACAGTCTCGAAACCATAACCAATCAAACCCAATCTGAATTAACATGTTTCAGAGCTTCAACAATAATTGTGGTCACTGCTAAAATCCACAGCTTGTTTTTGAGCGGGCCAGATTTAGAGTGATTAAAATTTTATTCGAAACCACAATCCGTGTTGTTTTCGATGTCGGAAAATTCGAAAATGCAAATGGATGTTATTTTGTATCCTTTTCCGCTACGAGCCATGTTCCAACGCAGGAATGTGAAATATGTATATCAGTTCCACAACAAAACAGCAAATGTACAGTTGAAAGAAGTTTTTAGTTAAACGGGCAATCGCAGTCCAAACATATCAACAACATAGCTCTGTAATGCAGCATATTTTTCTCTGAAAAATCGCTTTTCTTTCTTTTTGCGTATTCAACAGAATACGAAAAAGTAGAAAATATAATCTAGAAGAATGTTGATATAAGACATCAATTTGAGAAAAATGGTTTTCAGGTATTATCATACACCAGTACTTTTTTTTCAGATGGTACATAGGTCGTTGAAGAAGTTGATATGGGATAATTTTTTGCAGTCATTGATTATTTGGGACGACAGTCTCCAACAAGATTCGGAAGAAAATCGAATTGAGCAACTACATATAATACAGACAATGCTATATATAATTTTTTAGTTACAGTAAAAAGTTATCTGAAGCTTCTCATTTTTCTTGAAATTGTGTTTTCAAAATTTTCTGTTCATGCTCATGAAATTGAAAGTTTTCTGAATATGAACACTAAATTTGAAGTCGATTCCGAGTCAAATAAGGGTTCGCAGGCTTTATACTGAGACTCTGTTATTTCTAGTTGGAAATAGTCGTTGTTTTGTTGATATTTTATAAAAATAAGTTTTCGTTGTCAGATTCAGAATCAGCTTGTCGGGATATATTTGAGGAAAAATCCAAAATTTGATTTTCCAAAGGAATATTTGAAAATTTATTCCATTCTTATGCTGAACCTTGTATCTATATGAAACTGCACAGATCGTATATTTTTAGAATCGGCAAGAAATTTTGACTACATATAAATTTTTAACGACTCTGGTAATCTTCTATTTTCCATGAATTTTAAGGATCGACCCTTTGGATATTTTTCGAGTAATTTTTGTTGTTTGGACGATAATCCACTTGAAATTGTACTCCAAATTTGAAGTCGATTCCAAATAATTTTTTGATGATGAGGGAATATTATTTGGACAGAAATTAATGTATTCTAACCCACAACAAAGCGGGCCAACTCGAATGTTTCTAAGATGACTTCAAAATATATAAAATTCGACCGCACTCCCCTGACAATAACCTTTGATTATGGAAAGTTGTTATTTGGACAGAAATTAATGTATTCTGACCCACCAGAAAGCAGGCCAACTCGAATCCTGTTTCTGAGATGACTTCAAAATATATAAAATTCGACCGCACTCCCCTGACGACCTGACAATCACCTTTGATGATGGAAAGTTGTTATTTGGACAGAAATTAATGTATTCTGACTCACCACAAATCAGGCCACCTCGAATTCTGTTTCTGAGATGATTTCAAATTAAATAAAATTCGACCGCACTCCCCTGACGACCTGTCAATCACCTTTGATGATGGAAAGTTGTTATTTGGACAGAAATTAATTCATTCTGACCCACCACAAAGCAGGCCAACTCGAATCCTGTTTCTGAGATGACTTCAAAATATATAAAATTCGACCGCACTCCCCTGACGACCTGACAATCACCTTTGATGATGGAAAGTTGTTATTTGAACAGAAATGGATGTATTCTGACCCACCACGAAGCGGGTCAACTCTAATCCTATCTTTAGGATCACTTCAAAATATAGAAAATTCGACCGCACTCCTCTGACAACCTGACAATCACCTTTGATGATGACAAGTTGTTATTTGGATAGGAATGAATGTATTCTGACCCACCACATAGCGGGCCAACTTGAATCCTGTTTCTGACATGATTTCAAAATATATTAAATTTGACCGCACTCCTCTGACGACCTGACACTCACCTTTGATGCTTGAAAGTTGTTATTTGGACAGGAATTAATTTATTCTGACCCACCACAAAGCAGGCCAACTCGAATCCGGTTTCTGAGATGACTTCAAAATATATAAAATTCGACCGCACTCCTCTGACGACCTGACAATCACCTTTGATGATGGAAAATTGTTATTTCAACAGAAATGAATGTATTCTGACCCACCACAAAGCAGGTCAACTCTAATCCTGTTTCTGAGATGACTTCAAAATATATTGAATTCGACCGCACTCTCCTGACGACCTGATTATCACCTTTGATGATGGAAAGTTGTTATTTGAACAGAAATTAATGTATTCTGACCCACCACAAAGCAGGCCAACTCGAATTCTGTTTCTGAGATGACTTCAAAATATATAAAATTCGACCGCACTCCTCTGACGACCTGTCAATCACCTTTGATGATGGAAAGTTGTTATTTGGACAGAAATTAATTTATTCTGACCCACCACAAAGCAGGCCAACTCGAATCCTGTTTCTGAGATGACTTCAAAATATATAAAATTCGAACGCTTTCCTCTGACGACCTGACAATCACCTTTGATGATGAAAAAATGTTATTTGAACCAGAAATGAATGAATTCTGACCCACCACAAAGCAGGTCAACTCGAATCCTATCTTAAGGATCTCTTCAAAATATGGAAAATTCGACCGCACTCCTCTGACAACCTGACAATCACCTTTGATGATGTCAAGTTGTTATTTGGACAGAAATGAATGTATTCTGAACCACCACAAAGCAGGCCAACTCGAATCCTATTTTTGAGATCAGTTCAAAATATATAAAATTCAACCGCACTCCTCTGACAACCTGACAATCACCTTTGATGATGTCAAGTTGTTATTTGGACAGAAATGAATGTATTCTGAACCACCACAAAGCAGGCCAACTCGAATCCTATTTTTGAGATCAGTTCAAAATATATAAAATTCGACCGCACTCCTCTGACAACCTGACAATCACCTTTGATGATGACGAGTTGATATTCGGACAGAAATGAATTTATTCCAACCCACCGCAAAGCAGGCCAACTCGAATCCTATTTTTGAGATCACTTCTAAATATATAAAATTCGACCGCACTCTTCTGACGACCTGACAATCACCTTTGATGAAGAAAAGTTGTTATTTGGGCAGGAATGAATGTATTCTGACCCGCCACAAAGCAGGCCAACTCGAATTCTGTTTCTGAGATTAATTGAAAATATATAAAATTCGACCTCACTCCTCTGACAATCACCTGTGATGATGACAATTTGTTATTTGAACGGAAATGAATGTATACTGACCCACCACAAAGCAGGCCAACTCGAATCGTATTTCTGAGATGACTTCAAAATATATAAAATACGACCGCACTCCTCTGACGACTTGACAATCACCTTTGATGATGATAAGTTGTTATTTGGATAGGAATGAATGTATTCTGACCCACCACATAGCGGGCCAACTTGAATCCTGTTTCTGACATGATTTCGAAATATATTAAATTTGATCGCACTCCTCTAAGGACCTGACAATCACCTTTGATGATGACAAGTTGTTATTTAGACAGAAATAAATATATTCTGACACACCACAAAGCAGGCCAACTCGAATCCTATTTTTGAGATCACTTCAAAATATATAAAATTCGACCGCACTCCTCTGACGACCTGACAATCACCTGTGATGATGACAACTTGTTATTTGAACAGAAATGAATGTGTTCTGACCCACCACAAAGCAGGCTCACTCGAATCCTATTTTTGAGATCACTTCAAAACATTAAAAATTTGATCGAACTCCTCTGACGACCTGGCAATCACCTTTGATGATGGAAAGTTAGTATTTGGACAGGAATGAATGTATTCTGACCCACCATAAAGCAGGCCAACCCGAATCCTATTCTTCAGATCACTTCAAAATATATAAAATTCGACCGCACTCCTCTGACGACCTGACAATCACATTTGATGATGTCAAGTTGTTATTTGGACAGGAATGACTGTATTGTGACTCACCATAAAGCGGGTCAACTCGAATCCTATTCTTGAGATGATTTCAAAATATATGAAGTTCGATCACAATACTCTGACGACACGACAATCATCTTTGATGATAAGAAGTATTTATTTGGACAGGACTGCATGTATTCTGATAAACCACAAAGCGGGCCAACTCGAATCCTAATTTTGAGATCACTTCAAAATATATAAAATCCGACCGCATTACTCAATGACATTTGATGATGAGAAGTTGTTAGTTGGATAGGAACAAATCTCTTTTGAGCCACACACCTAGACATGATTGAATTAAACACATACATTTTTTACAATTAATTGTTTAGTCTGTTCTAGTTAGAGCTACTTAGCCTAGCGTAAGCATGTCGCAGCAAAAAAAAAATAACACATAGATATACATGAAAACGTCTATTGGCTCTTTTCGACTATAACTGTAACCATAATTAATTTCACTGAACTTATCATAGACAGGTTAGTCGTTTTAATGATGATGAAATTATTTCAACTGATATTATTTCACTTGAAGTAAAATCTATGTGTTTTCCCGCTCCCAATTGTCTACGTAAGGTTAATATTTATGGTGAGAGCAGATTAAAGAAATTGCTCCTTATAAAACTATCCTGCTTGCCACATCCGAATATATACGTGGCGATTTTCTACTATACCGTCAATCATAATATAAAGAAACTTTTTTATGCAAGTAGAACGTGTCTGATTTTTGGCTGTTCTCATCTATATAGGTAATATGGGACTTGTGAGTTTGGTAATTGTTTTAGATGATTTTCGTTTCAGACGACCCCACAACACTTCGATGTCGATTGGATTATTCACCTAGCTTTTGAAGGTATCAGAAAACCAATATTGTGCTATTCCTTCCCACTAAAATTAGGGAGTATGTGACGGTAACACAGTTAAATCTTCAAAGGAAGTTGATTTCAACAAATTTGAAACCCTACCTACGGAACCTAAAAACATTTCTACGAAAGGAATAATCTAGGAAATTGAATTTTCTCGAAGACGAGTTATTTCAGGGTGATCATTAAAATGGTATGCAAATTGAAATTGCCGGCCACTAAGTCTAGAGATAGGATTTCTATTAGTAATTAATCTAATAGATAATTCAGAACTCCAAGTTATGCTTTGGCCTAACCTACGTAGTCCGCACGTTACCAACTGAATTATAAAATGAATTTCAGATTGATGAGCGTACGAAATTTGCGCTTTCAGCTATACTGAATTTCACTTTCTGCTGAGCGCGGATTTTCATACCGCATGTAAAAGCCAAATGGAATTAATTCATTATATCGGTTACTGTACATATTGATAAAAATCCCGAAAGCAGAAATTGAATAACGTATTGACGATCTACCAATTGTCAAATCAATGTATTTATTTTCATACAATTTTTGACTAGACAGCATAAACCAACGAAAAACACTACAATTTCTTTCTTTATTCGACCATTTAACTCATAAAATAAATATTTTACAGCCTTTTAGAAGAGAGACAAATTAAAATGAACGCACTGTATCTGTAATGTGAATTCCGAATATGATTATTCTAGTTGTGAAATGGAAACCAACTCCTGTTTTAGATCTATTTATGTCTGAAACTCTACTATATCATCGATCATTTATTTTTATCCTTGTCAGTTCGAACAGTCTTTCCACCTCTACGTCGTCAGTATAAAAATTTGGCACACACTAGTAAATTCCCTGGAACCCATCTTGATAACAACCTAGACATTTTCGTTCTAAAGAAACTATTCCATGTATGAGAAAACTCATATTTGCAAGTGACTCCGGTTTGATATCACTGGTCTGCAAAAAAAATTTTTTTTTTTCTCCTTCTTGCTTTCATGCATGAATTCATCATATTTTGTGCTCTAAACACGGAATCTGACATACAATTAAGTACCACACGTAGATTTCCAATATAATATTTATTTAATTAACAAACAATATTATTAAAATACCAATTATCATAACGAAATGAAAAAATATTACGGTCTAAGTTTTACAGTGAAAAATCCTAAATTATAGTCACAAAATGAATATATATCGGTCAGTTATCTCATTATATGGTGAGAAAATTTGTTATTTTGTGGTTTTTTTCCTTTTCATCGTTTCTGTTGGTGTTTCTCGGCGAATTGACCAACAGAAATCAGCAAGCATTGCTGCTGACCATTTCCCACTGTAGCGTTTTTCAATCTGCATTATATCCTGATGAAACCTTTCACCATGCTCATCTGATACGGCTCCCAGATTTTCAGGAAAGAAATCTAAATGAGAGTCCAAAAAATGAATCTTGAGTGACATATTGCATCCTAAAGCTTTATAAGCAGAAAGAAGCTTCCGAATGATTTGTCGGTAATTCTCACTTTTTGTATTCCCAAGAAAATTATGACAAACTTCTTTAAAAGCCACCCAAGCTTTTTTTTCTGCTTCGCTCAACTTCGAATCAAAAGCTTCATCTTTCATTAGCTCACGTATCTGCGGACCTACAAAAATTCCTTCCTTCAATTTTGCGTCACTGATTCGAGGAAATTTTGTTTTAAGATATTGAAAACCTGCACCATCTTTATTCATAGCTTTCACAAAGTTTTTCATGAGTCCCAACTTTATATGAAGTGGTGGCAGAAAAATTTTCTCACTTGGCACTAAAGGTTTCTGAGACACATTTTTAAGCCCAGGAGTTAAACTTTTTCTTAGTGGCCAAGTTTTTATTTTGTAATGTTTTTCTCTTGCGCGACTGTCCCACTCACAAAGAAAACAGCAAAACTTTGTGTATCCTCCTTGTAATCCAGTGAGTATAGCGACGACTTTCAAATCAGCACAAATATTCCATAAGTATTGGGAATATTCAATTTTTTCGAGTAATACCTCTAGGTTTACATAATTTTCCTTCATGTTTGTAGCATGTGCAACGGGCACAGATGGGTATTTATTACCATTATGGAGTAGAACGGCTTTTAAGCTTATTTTTGAAGCATCAATAAAAAGTCTCCATTCACTAGAATCTTCTGGAAAACTCAGTTCTTGAAGAAGCCCTGCAGCATCATTACAATATACCAAATCATCTTCTTTGGAAAAATAACTCGTAAAATCTTCTTGCCTCGTACGAAAATATGAAACTCTGGTACTTTTATCCAATAGATTCCACTGTTTTAATCTTGATCCAAGTAATTGCGCCTTAGATTTTGAAAGTCCCAAGTCTCTAACAAGATCATTTAAGTCACCTTGCTTAAGTAAATGAGGTTCTTTAGATGGACTGGAAGATCCAGACGAAGTGTATGAAGATGAAGATGTACCGGCAGAAAGAAAACTCGATTGAGATTGAAGACCAGAAATATTTTTATTTTCCACCTTCTCATTAATTGGTGGAATTGGAGGTAAAGTACCTTCACCACGAGGAATTGGTCTCTTTGCAGATGGGACGTTCGGGTATACAATCTTATTTTTATTTTTTTTCGAGAATCCTCGTGTTGATGTCATGCAAAAATAACAATCATTTTCATGATTCTGAGGCTCACTCCAAATCATTGGCATTGTAAACGGCATGGATTTGTGGCTTCCTTCAAGCCAACCTCTCAACGTTCTTGAGCAGCTATTGCAACATACTTTTGGCAACCAACTCTTATCTCGCTCATCGATAGAAAATCCAAAATATAGCTTATAAGCTGTTTTAACAAGATCTGTCATGACATTTCGCTGTGTTTTTAGTACGAATTCCCCACAAATGTAGCAAAAACAGTCGGTAGAATTTTTACAAGTTCAAGGCATTTTATAACCTAAAATTACATAAAATTTTATTGAAATAATTTTCAAACATCTATTTTATATTTATTGGCTCTGCTCATAAAAAAATACATAAACTACAAATAAAATACTCAAAACCAATATAGAGAACATGAACTTTATGCAAAACTTACCAAAATATTTGATACAAAATGTAAACAATTGAGAGACAAGTTTTCACTCAACTGTTGTGAAGTCACAGCGAATACTGCGCATGTGCGTTTGTAGCACCATTAAAATCACCTTCGGCACTTCCCTTCTTTCTCTTACAACTCGCTAAAACTTATTTTGTACATACACTATTTGTATATACACTGTTTATAACATTGACGCGCAAAAAAAATTAAAAAAAAAACCAAATTTTTGAAATTTAAAAAAATATTCATAGCAAAAAATCTAGACGTGATGGAAAAAATCGGCCAACGGGGATAGATTCAGAACATTTGAATCGTCATGTTTATGACAAAATTTTTTAAAGGAGGATTTCATTGCAGACCAGTGTATTCGATAAATAATGAGCAAATGCACGTATATGGTACATAACGAATACGACTGGGCCCCATATGGAGCCTTGGGGAATACCAACATCTTGAACATATGATTGGTTCACACGAACTCATATCCTGCTTGGATAAGGAAGTGCTCTAATTAGTTCCAAGAGTGGAATGATATTAAATTATCAGACATAAAAAGGACATTCCATAGTGTATTGACTTCTGTTTCTTTTTGGATTTTCATCACCACCAGAAAATTATTTAAATTCCTGGAGGTGCATTTTGATAACATAGTTGATTTCATCAGTAGAATCATTGAACTAGCGAATGTAAAAGTTCACTCACCACTAATAGAAGTACCATTGATATCCTCATGGTGTCCATTGCTTCGAATCTTCTAAATTTTCATGTTGAATTTGCTATATTTTCGCTTGGAAGCCATTAAAATAATCTGTAACAAAAATTTTAATTCAGTAAAGGTTAATTCACCATATGATTATAAGAAATTTCATCAAATAACTAGTTCCATTTTCCTCAATAAATATTATTCTATAAATCACAAAATGGGTTTTCGATTCAGTCCCGAAAACCCATCATCCGTGGACAGCGTTGTTTCGTAGTTACCCACTCATCATCATAGATATTATCAGAAATGGTATGATGACATATTCTCACACTATAATCAAACTTTTCAGTCGAATATTGTGTTTTCATCAACGTCTGCCCTTCAACATCCATTTTAACAACTTCTTATTGGGGCTTCATTATTTTTTAATGCGTGATGTAGTCGTATATAAAATTTCAATCGGGGAAAGGTATGAAAAAATTCATTGAACTGAAGCTTCTGCTTCTTTTTACCTGGAATGCTGTAAAGAACCTTTCACTTTGAATGAAACGAAGCGAAGGATATTTCTGAATAATTTAAGCACGAAAGATGTATGGAAATATAATTTGCAAGGATTGTAAATAGAAATAAACGCATGAGAGGTTTTTTATACTGATGAACTCGC
The DNA here is from genome assembly GCA_958502065.1 of Chrysolina americana. Classification (NCBI taxonomy): domain Eukaryota; kingdom Metazoa; phylum Arthropoda; class Insecta; order Coleoptera; family Chrysomelidae; genus Chrysolina; species Chrysolina americana. The sequence goes on along the minus strand of OY293421.1, from coordinate 4,957,219 downwards.
ATATTTCAAGAGGAGTTGCTTTGGAATGTGTGATGATGCGACATGAAAATTAATACTTTTCAGCATACATTCGTGAACATTATATTTATAAATTAATTTTTCATATTGATAGTGATTTTCTGGACGATTCTATTTTTATTTTGAAAACAGGAGACAAACGACTGGAAAGACGAATGAACAAACAAGTAGAAAAACGAATAAGCGAACAAGCAAGAAAGGAAATAAACAAACGAATGAGCAAGCAAGCGAGCAAGCAAACAAAAACCAAGCAAGCGTGCAAGAAAACTGAAAAAACAACACACAAACATGCAAGCAAGCAAGCCAAATTGCAAGCAAGCACGCCAAATTGCAAGCAAACAAGCCAAATTGCAAGCAAGCAAGTGAACTATTGAACAAACAAATAAACAAGCAAGCAGACAAGAAGGCAAACAAGAAATGAACAAATTAACAAATACATAAAAAAACAATTTACCAACAAATTAACAAATAAATAAGCGCGTAAGTGAGAGAGCGAGCAAGGAAGCAAGCAACTCAACAATCGAAGAAACAAACGATAAGCAAGTGCGCAACCAAACAAACAAATAAGCAAACAAAACGAGCGAGAGAACAAACAAATAAACCATTAAGCGAGCAAGTGCACAAATAAAAATATAAACAAACAAGCTAATGAAAAAGCGAACAACAACAAGAGAGGGACAAACGAACAAGCAAGAAAACAAATAAACAAGCAAGAAAACAACTCAGCAAGCGAGTACACAAACAAACAAGTGAAAAAAACGAAAGAAAGCAAACAAACGAGTGAACAAGCGAAAAAAAAAACAAGCAAGCAACAAGCACGCAAGCCAAGAAACGAATAGAAAACAAAAAGCAACAGGAAACAAACGAATAAAAAAACGAATAAGCAAGCAAACAAGCAAGCAAGCAGAAAAATGAACGAACAAACAAAACAAACAAGCAAACAAGCAAACAAGCAAACAAGCAATCAAGCAAATGAAAGAAGTAAGTGAGCAAAACAAGTGAGAAAACTGAGGAATAAAATATCAAATATGTGAACAAGCGAACTGGCAAACATGCAAACTGGCAAGCAAGCTAGCCAGCAAACAAAAGAATAAATAACTATATACACAAACAAGCAAGCAAACTACTGAAAAAAAACGATAACCTGTGATGTTTTCCTAAAATAAGCCGTAATCGAACATATATAACTTAATTGTTGTTGAGGGCAGCAGATTTTCTGTTGGATTCTCAATCTTAATATACATCATAAGATAACAAATCCGATAGCAGAGTGAGTTATGAAATAATAAAAAACGGGTGAAAATAATGGTATACAGGGTGGCGCAACTTTTTTAATGGGATTGTATGGGTAACATCCAAACCATAATATTGAGAAGGTCGGTTAAATGGAGAAAAATTTGCAGATCTGGGAGCATAATATATTGGTGTAAACTAATCGAAAATATCAGGGTCGGTTTTTGAGATATGACGAAAAAAGTAAATTCGAGCATTTCTGATTTTTTGGGTTATGCTTCATTCATTTTCAGAAATAATAAAAAATATTTCGGATGTTTTTTATTTGAGGGGAAATTGTCTTTGATTTGAAGTCTTCAGATTTTGTACGTTTCGTATTCAACAGTTTTTTTTTATAAATACGGACCTGGATGTTTTATGACACTCTTCGAATTAACTCATTATTCTGATTCCAGAGGTGTATCATACAATGCAATTTGAAGAAAAGTTTCAGGTAATTAAATAAATGAAAATCAATAATTATTCAGTTATTCGAATATATCAATCAAAGAATGCAATATTTGTCATTTGGACAATGGACAATTCACTCGAGTTGTGCATGTGAGAGAAAAACAATTATTGAATCATCGAACAAGTGGTAGAAGTTCTGAGCAATTGAAATTTATTTTTCGATCACTTATTGTTGATCAATTACTTATTTATCTTTCCAAAACATTTTTTTCCTCCCACATACATGAAAAATGTCAGATAGGCACCAGTTTATAAATTCAACTGTTTTTTTTTTGTTGTAGAGGATACTGTACAGCTCGAGTAGATTTTATATATTCCGCACGGACGATTGCGAGCTCGCTTTTCAAATGACAAATATTGCATTCTTTGACTGAAAGACATATTTGAATTACTGAATAATTAGTGATTCTCATTTATTTTGTGAAATGAAGGCAAACATCTGTCAGAAAACAGCTACTTCCCTCGCTAATACCACAACGGACATTGAACTACATCTGACAGATATTTGTGCAACGTTCTTCCAAGAAGACCCAATCGCAAGTGCTTGTCTTGTAAGTAAACAGTAGATTATCCTTCATTTGGCTGGGAATAACCACCTGCAGACATGCATGTTTAGAGGTTTATTGCCTCTCATCAGCGACAGGGTAGGTCAGACAACATTATAATTGTCCTGTCCCTGCCAAATGATTAATAATAACCGTTCAACTGATATTTCCCCACGGATGACACTACGACCCACAACTAAGTTGATCGCAACGTCATCCGCACGGGAAATCAAGAACAAGACAAACAATCCTTAAGCAGCACAGACTCCCGGAAAGAGAAAACTGTAATATTTTGAAACAAGTTCGAAAATGTTGTGCCAGAGAGGTATCAACAATACCCGTACTCGGTACTCTCGAAAAAAAAAAACCTAGGAAATTTTTTGATATTTCTGAAATTAAATTCGTCTTATCTCAAGAACCGGCCCTGAGATTTTTGATTAGTTTCAACCGATAGATTATGCTTTCAAATGTGCAACTTTTCCTTTTTTTAACCGGCCTTTCTACTAGTATGGTTTGGAAGTTATCCATACAATCCCATTGAAAAATTGCCACCCTTTATGTCAAGATAGTAGTACGTCCATTTTCTGCTAAAAACCGTACATATGTGGAGTTGAAACATCGTGTCATGTGCCGAATATTCTCCGTTGGTATCATTTGAAGTCTCCGAAGCTACTTCTGGGACTGGTAATACGTGATTGCGTTTCGTTCTTGTAACTTTCTCATTCTCTTGCCCCAGATCAACTGTTATACCCTTGGGAAACCTGCTGCCTATGGAAATCGCATTTTCAGGTTTCCTGATTGCCCTGCTCTACGTGTTTCCCAATATAAGAGCATTTTATTTTCCTCGTTCGGGTAGTGATGGCATGAGTTAGAGAAACAAATTGCTCCCAGTTTTTTTTTGTTTCCTGAGTCACTTTAGATGTCGTATTTGGGTTTTCATTTATAACTCTAAACGTCTATAAACCTACATTCGTCGGATAAACCGATTTTATTGATTGAAGACTGGATTAGTCAATCAATTTTTCATTATAAGTTTGAAGGTTTTCATCAAGTAATATCATCAATTTTTGTCATGAAATATTTCCCTCCCCTCCGAGATTTTATAATTTGTAAGTAAATATCAGGAATTTTCCCATATAATAAAACATCTTCTTGTATAGTTTGGTAAACAAATTTTCAATTTTTGATCTTTTCCGTCAGTAGTAATTTTTTTCGCTAGACATTAACTTGGAAATGGTAGGAAGGAACTATATTGTTCGTATGGAAAAATATAGTTGAAAATTCCAAAAATAACGAAAAAACAACTCTTTTGTATAACTGTCAAAAAAACTTGACATTCCTGCATCTCTATTGATGCCAAAATGTTTACTTTTTTTCACCGCTGAAATAATTCACAAAATAAACATGAAATATACATTTTTGGAGGATTTTTTTTCAACAGCTCAATTATAATTGATTATTCATCATGAAATAAATTCACTTATTGAAATAATAATTGATAGTGAAGTTTGAACAATTAATTCCAACACAAATTCTCGAAGATGTTCCGTGTTGCTGCTGATCAGAAACGTTAGAAAAATATTGAAGAGTTGATTCCACAATTTCAATGTGTTTGGAAGAACATGGACAGATATATCTGAGAAAGCAGATGCAATACTATCTATCTAATATGTTAATAAGTTAGTTTATGAAAAGTCATGACCAATTTTTGTGCCTCCGTAGCAAAGGCATAAATAGAAGATAGTTTGAATAACAAAATTGAGATTTCTAACAAATTATTGAATTGTCCATCTTCTTCCAAACAAACTAAAATATCTGATAAAATTGTGGAAGCAAGAAATATCTAACGTTTCTGATCAGCAGCAACATGGAACATCTTCGGGAATTTATGTTGAAAGTAATTGTTCAAATTTTGCTATCAATTACTATCATACCATCTTGAAGTCGACGAAGGAAATAAGTACTGAATGAGTTAAAAAATAACTTGTTAAACCAACTTTTTCGAATGAAAATTAGTATTTTTAAATATTTTGCTTCGAAGAAATTACATCCTATTTAAAACACAAAAAACGCTTTCACCAAGTGCCGAGAGTGGTGTAATGAACAGGATCGGTCCCAGTTGATAAAAAAGTAACCCAGAGACATCCAGGAACGCCATCTAATGCATTTAATGCGTTTTTAAATCACTGAATGACGTGAGTACATTCAGTTATAAAATATCTCCCAGTACGCTCGTTTCGATCCTCATTCAATTCATCCGAAAAACTAAGTTATTGAAAAACGTCATCGATCCTCTCCAGTTTTCCTAATGAGAAGCGTTGATGTGTATTTCATGAGGCAAAGCCAAGCAATTCATCTCTCCGTTTGGACAGTGCCATTTTTAGGGCCATCTGGTGACTGTAGAAGGTATTTGCAAGGATGTCACTCTGATTGATTGCCTTGATTGATTGGATATCTGAACACAACGGGTTTTAGGTGACAGTTTAAATCGCGGTACTATCACAAAGGGTAGGAAGATGAAGTGATGAATTATTTTTGACAACGTTACTTGATATTCGATCGAGAATTATTTGTGAGTGGTCGAGAACATGATAAATTATAGGAAAGTTTCAAGAAATCAATTAATGTTATTTTATAAAGGAGAGAATCTCCTTAGTCGTTAAAAAGTGAGAAATAAGTTTCAGCACTTTGATATATTGCAATGATTTTCAAAGTAGGTAGGGAACAGATTACCTGTGCAAAAATTACGAAGATACCTGGAGACGATTCAACTTCCAATCACCATCAACGAAAATTCCCAAGATTATTTTCACTACCATCGAACCTCCATCAAGTTTTTGCCAGAAATAAGAACTTTTTGTCAAAACAAACTTTTTTTGTGCACTGACTGCCAACATCTTTGGAAGTGCCATAAACTCCAATCGTTTTAATTACATAAACAAATTTATTAGTTTTAAACATTGAGCATCTAAGAAAACTTCGGATCAGTTGATATTTGAACTATTCCGCAATTTGAGAATACAACGCAAGCGCCACCTTTGGGCAGCTCATTGAAAAAGGATTCTTGATTGAAGAATTCTGTGATCCAAGATTTGAGAATTTCATAAACCATTCAATGTTGTTTTCTATTTGTTTTTTTGCTTGCGTACTTGATTGCTTGCTTGTTTATTTACTCGCTCGCTCATTTGTTAGTTGGATTGTTTGCTTACTTTTTTATTTGTTTGCTTGCTCGCTCGTTTGTCCCTTTGTTCAGTTGCTCACTTGCTTAGTAGCTTGTTTGTTCATAAATGTTTACTCGATTGCTTGCTATTTGGTTTGCTTGCTCGTTTGCTTGTTTGTTTGTTTGCTGGCTTGCTTTTTCACTTGTTCTGTTTGTGATTTGTTTGTTTATTTGCTTACTTGCTTGCTCGCTTACCCGTTTGTTCGTTGATTCATTCATTAAATTGTTTCTATGTGTATTTGTACGTTTGTTTATTTGTTTGTTTGCTTGTTCGTGTATTTGCCTGCTTGCTTGTTTGTTTGTTTCTTTGTTCAATGGCCTGCGTGCTTAAAACCTCATTTATCAGTTCATTTCCTTCGTTGCACTTTGGCTTGCTTGCAAGTTGTGTGTTGGGTTATTCCAGTTTGCTTGCTCGCTTGCTTGTTTGTTCGTTTATTTGCTTGCTTGCTTGTTCGTTTGTTTGCTTGATTTTATGCTTGTATGTTCGTTCCTTTTTCTGCTTGCTTATTTTTTCATTCGGTTGTCTCCTATTCGCTTGTTATTTCCTATTTTTTATTTGTTTCTTGATTTGCTTACTTGTTTGTATTTGTTCGTGTTTTCACTCGTTTGTTTGCTTTCTTTGGTTTTCGTTCACTTGCTTGTTTATTTCTTGCTTGCTTATTTGTTCGCTCGATAATTCGCTCGCATGTTCTTTTGTTCTCTTGCTTGCTCGTTTTCCCCTTTGTACAGTTGATCACTTGCTTGGTAGCTTATTTGTTCATATTTCCATTTGTTCACTAGCTTGCTTGCTATTTGGTTTGCTGGCTGATTTACTTGTTTATCTGTTTGCTTCCTTGCTCTCTCGCTTGTTTTGTTTGTTTAGTTGCTTGTTTGTTTGCTTAGTTGTTTGCTTGTTTGTTTGATAAACTGTTTATTTTGTTTCTTTATTCGTTTATTTGCTTGTTTGTGTGTTTGTTTGCTTGTACGTTTGATTCTATGTTTAATTGCTCGCTTGCTTGCTGGCTTGTTTGTGAGTTTACTTACTTGCTTGCTCGCTTGCTTGTTATTTGTTCAGCTCTACCTCTTCCCCTCCTTTTATCTTTGTTCGATTGCTCGCTTGTTTGTGTAAACTTATTTGCTGACTTGCTTACATGTTTATTTGTGTATTTTTTTAGTTTGCTTGCTTGTTTGTAAGTTTGTTCGCTTGCTCTTTCGTTTGTTTGTTCACTTGTTCGTTTGCTTGTTTGCTTGCTTATTTGTTTGTTGAGCTTTGCCTCTTTCCTTCCATTCACTGTACACACAAGCTGTACCTAGGCTGTACTGACCATTCCATTCAGATTAATGGAAAACGTCCCATATTTCTAGGTAATATAAAATAGAACTCAAAACAAGATGATATAAAGTTGATATGGAACTCTCAACCGAACATCAAAGTTCGTGTTATTCTCAGGTGTGCCACATTGAATGGCCATCTGTAACTTAATGAAACATTATGGAAATTTTGAAATCAAGTGTTTTGAGAGATGGTTTGTAATGAAATATCAGGTCGAAGGATACGTTTAAACAACATGTAAGTGGGTAAAGTCTCGGATAATAATTTATGAAAATATCCTGTCATCGGAATAGTGAAGGAAGCAGAAATTCTGGATTTGCGGAGAAAACAGTATGTCAATTTGAACTTAATTTAACTTTCCGACATCATTATCATATTGCAAATTTTCTCCTACTCATCACAAAACCCTCTATAACTCTCACTTCATTGTATTCAAGTCAATTTTCTCATTCCCAATTTGATATTCCGCATATCGTATGTCAGATATGTAATCTTTCAGACGTTGGAAATTTACGACACGTTCCCAAACTTTGGTCTATACACCCCGATCATATTCTCTGAACTTCTGAAACAAGTTTATGTATGTACCTAGAACATCGTAAGAATTCGGAAATAGTTTTAAACACCCATTTTTCAGGAATAAAACTTTCGCGTCCTGTTAGAATTTCATGAGAAACCAGAGATGATCCACTTATACAAAACATTGAAGTATTGCAAGAGTTCGAGTTTCGTCTCTTTTCGATATTCTTCAGGTTGAATAAAAAGGATGATGAAAATTCATGTTTTCTCCACAACTTTCATAGCGGTTACGATTCCTTCAGAAAAAGACATTGTAGACGAAATTAACTGAAAAGTTTTGTCTGGTGAGGTGAACAAGTCTGTAGAACAATTATTATTAGTATTTCCCAAATTTCAGATTTATCATCTATAGTGCTAGTTAATCCCATACATATACGAGGAGATAAAAAAATAAAAAAAAAATTTTTGGGCAACTTAGGCTTTACTCAAAACTGCCATACATTTTTTGGACCAACAGAGATATCAAAAAATCGATATGTCAATATTCATATATTTTACAACAATTATCAAAATTGTCCTCGAAACGGAGTAGTACCTATAAAGAAATGCTCACAACTGCCATTTCTCAAATGGCAAGATACTCATTTCACATTGTCATATTGAAAAATGATGAATTATCAGATGACTCGAATGAAAAGATTTGATTTTTGATAAGCTTTCGTAGGTTCAAGCCGCATCTGTTTAAGAATATTCAATTTTCAGAACACTCGTAATGAAACATCCCTTATCTTCGATTCCTTCAAGAATTCTCCGAAACTTTCAACACGATTATTTGAATAATTTATAACTTTCCAATACGACAATATAAAAAGAGTTTGTTGCTCATTTGAGAAATGGCAGTTGTGAGCATTTCTTTATGGGTACTACGCCGTTTTGATAATTGTTGGAAAATATGGTTGCTGCAATTACATGAGAAGCTCAATTTTCAGCTAAATTTTACCTCGAACCTTCCTCTCGTAAATGTTAAGGCCGTTCGTCACTTGTGATGATCTGAGATTGATGTTCATGGCCAACTTTGTTCGATTGAACAATCAACTGTATCTCCGCAATTTTTCAACCGATTTTCAATTTTGAAGAACTGTGTTATTACAAATTGCGTGTTTTTTCGGATAATGAAAAAAATTGTACAGGGTGTCATTTGAAAAAAAAAGTTTGGGGTCACTTCCGGTTAAACCGGAAGAGGTGAATTTTCGGTAATGGAGTCAAAGTATGCGTACCTATTTGAGTAATATATCAAATTTGAAACCTGTATCTTTAAAACTACAGAAAAATTGAGGGGCGTTCCTCACCTCGTGGTCACCAGGTGCTCAATAATGACAACTATCTCTTTTGATTCAGATTCAAATAGCAGATTTCAAATAATTTCACATTTTTGAACACAAATACTGCATGGATATATTTTTACATCAAACATTTCACTTTTTGATATTTTTATAGTTTTGATTTTTTCTATTTCGCATGTTTCACACTTTTACATCATATCTTCACATTTCACTTTTTTCATAATGAACTTATATTTTTATTGAAGATTTTTTCATTTCGAACAAGTTGGTATGTTAAAAATTCACCAAATCAAATATTACCAGCCTTTTCCAGCATAGACTTAGCCAAAAAATAATAAAATAACTTTATTGCATTTATAGTAAAGAAATCTGGAATGAATAACACCAAATATGACTGGCAGGTTTGATATATCTGCTAATATTTCTGAAAAATTGAAACTGCGAATTATATCATATCCTAAAAATCAGAAAAGAAGCATCTTTTTTATACCTATGGGCCGCAGTGGTCATGATGGGCGTGCTAGGAATCGCACGTTAAAAGGTACGACCTCGTTAATCCTTAGCTCGCACAAGTTTTGACTTATGAGGGCTTTCGTTCATAGGGGGATGGCAGCTGGTTAACGGAAGAAACATTATAAAAAAAATACATAAATTCGTTATTTCAAATAAGTTCACAAAGAGTACAAAACATTTTTTTATTGAAACGCATTCATATATCATAGAATGAATATTGTTTGATACAATGAAAGGTCGATTTGATTTACCTACAATGTAATTTCATAGTAAATTACATATTTAGTATAATCGTTGGATTTTGATACATCTAGGTATTTATTCTTACATTTCATCAAGATATCAATAAATTTTAAATATTAATTTTTATACAGTGTCCATCATTATTTTTATATACATCATTAATATTTATTCATCACATAACTATAACATCAAATAATATTATGATCCCACCCATTTTATAAATTTTTTATCTTCATTGAATTTGATCACTTTGGGATCCACTTATACAGTGCGGCTTTTAATAGTCCCCCTCATGTTAACTTTTGAACGGTTTGACGTACAAACATAAAAAACCGTTTAGAGGATTTCACCGATACTAGTGTTTGAAATAAAACACACACGTTTTTTCACAATATGCATTTGAATGAGTACAGAATGAGTGCGGATCTGGCGGTCTGAAAAAGTAGTATCGGTGAAACCCTCCAAATGTTTTTTATGTTTGTACGTAAAAAATAATAATTTCTGCACGATTCCCTACGATTGACTTTACAGAGACACCTTACAGCTCTTTTCTGTAATATCATACAGAAGAAAGAAGAGTTGTACTGCATGATTCTCAAAAAAGTATCCCCTATCGTAATTGGGATCCAATTAAAGCGTAGTAAACTGTTTTTGCTGTGTGAAAGATATCATTGTCTATTGACAGTTCATTAAGCAAGCCAGCAAATGTTATAATATTTGTTTTCAAGATTTTTAAGGATAAAAAATTAGCATCACACCAGCTTTTCACCTTTTTGAAATCAGATGACATCATTTTATGTAGCTGAACTGAATTCTTTTTCTTTTACAATATTGTTGTATCAACTGCGAAGAGAGTGAAACTGCCAGATATATCTATCATAGTCAAGTCATTGATATATAACAGAAATAGAACAGGACCCAACACAGAACCCTGTGGTACCCCAGATTTGATTTCTTTACTGTCTGAGAGTTCAAATGTTTTTACCCTTCGATTTCTCCCTGAGAGGTGCAATTCAAACCAACTGTATGGCTTTCGAGAGGTCACAGAAATTGGCGGCGGTCCCTTCACTAGCATTTATTTCTGAAAAAATTTTATACAGGAAAGGGAAAATTGATAAATCTTTTTTTTTCTGTTTGGAACCCAAATTGGTTGTTGCCAATGATATTTTGCAAGTTTAAGAAATTATTCAAACGTTTCTTAACTAATTTCTCAATCATTTTCGCCAAGGTTGGAATGGGAGAAATGGTTCTCAGATTGTAGAGATTATCCAAATCAGATTGATTAATGGATCATAGAGGAAGCGAATTGTGTTGCTTAGTTTCTGAGCAAATGAGAAATAGTATTCGTTGATTATATTGGGATTTAGTGGTATGTCAACCTTTGTTTCCATCGATATTCCTCTGATATCATTGAGTATGGACCAGGTCCCTTTAATTCTATTATTAGATTTGCCAAGTCTGTTTCTGTAAAACATTTTCTTCGCTAACTTGATGGTGGCTTTGTAAATTTTGCAGCAGAGTAATCACAAATAAATTCTGGTCGTTCGTAAACTTTTCAATATAATGTAGTAAACGTGAGTTTTTTGTGGAATTTTCCAGTCCTTCCGTTACCCAGGTCTTTTAGGTTTCAATTTGATTTTCCGTCTAGGAAAAGAATTGTCAAACACTGTGAAAGGATAAGAAGGGATCATCTTTGGTCAGAGTAATTTCCCAGTCAATTCCAATACAATTCTGATAGAACCTATCGTTGTTTATGCTACTGAACAGTCTACTATGGTTAGATATGATATGTTTTTTGGGCAACTCTAGATGAGCAGAACATTTTACTTCCCCCACCGCTCTCAGTTCTGCTTGGCGTGATTGAAGACATAGCGAACTTTGAATTCACACTCACACTGTATCTGTCATATTCCAATTCGTAATCACCTTTTGTTGTGTTGTGAATGAAGAAACATTATAATCATCGTTCGTGCGTCAAGAATCCAACCAAAAACCGAAACTGATAAATACCACGCAACATCGCTGACAGCCGATTCGGGTTGCCCAAATCTTCATTCATCACCCCCGTATCACGCTAAGAAATCTTGTGACTCGCCGGGGTACAACTTATTACTACTCGGACCCATTTCCATCCCACCTAATCGAAAACATCGATATCTCTTCGGATCCTACTGTGTGAAATCTGTTCGGAACCCTCCTAACCCATATAAATAATTTTGGAGGCAGTGGCGTGTGAGAGCCTAGCGTGGGAGTGACTTTGTATCGAGTTAAAACCGTGTTATTTCGTTATTTAGGAAGGTATTTCACGAGTATAACGGCTGTGCATGTTAAGTCGGCACGGTATGTTCGGGTCGTTGGGAAGAACATCAAGTCCTTTGTAAAGTGTTGTGAAAATTGTTTCTCCGATCTTTGTTGAGAATAAAACTTCAATCCTATGACGATTTTATATCAGCTTCTCTAATTGTCCCTTTGCCCCATTTGCCTGAAAACTCGAATCGTTAGAACACAGAAATCATCATGCAGTGGTGTTATATTTTGTGGTGTTCCTCAAGGCTCGGTGTTCGGTCCACTTTTCTTCTTGCTGTTTAAGTATTTGTAGGATAGAATTCGAGTTGGCCCGCTTCGTGGTGGGTCAAAATACATTCATTTCCACCCAAAAAACAACTTTTCATCATCGAAGTTCATTGTCTGGTCGTCTGAGAAGTGTGGTCGGATTTCATATATTTTGAAGTGATCTCAATAATAGAATTTCAGTTGACCCGCTTCTTGGTGGGTCAGAATACATTCATTTCCACCCAAATGACAACTTCTCATCATCAAAGTTCATTGTCGGCTCGTCTAAGAAATGCGGTCGGAATTTATATATTTTGAAGTGATCTCAAAAATAGGATTTGAGTTGGCCCGCTTTGTGGCTTTGTGGCGGGTCAGAATAGATTATTTCCACCCAAATAACCATTTCTCATCATCGAAGTTTATGGTCGGGTCGTTTGAGGAATGCGATCGGATTTTATATATTTTGAAGTGATCTCAAAAATAGGATTCGAGTTCGCCCGCTTTGTGGTGGGTCGGAATAGATTCATTTCTACCCAAATAACCACTTTTTGTCACCGAAGTTCATTGTCGGGTCGTCAGAGGAGTGCGGTCGGATTTTAAATATTTTGAATTGATCTCAAAATAGGATTCGAGTTGGGTCGCTTTGTAGAAGGACAGAATACATTCCTTTCCACCCAAATGACAACTTCTTATCATCAAAGTTCATCGTCAGATCGTCTGAAGAATGCGGTCGGATTTTATGTATTTTGAAGTGATCTCAAAAATAGGATTCGAGTTGGCCCGCTTTGTGCAGGATAGATTTATTTCCACCCAAATAACAAATTTTCATAATCGAAGTTCATTGTCGGGTCGTCAGAGGAGTGTGGTCGGATTTTACATATTTCGAAGTTAATTTAAATTATTTATTGCAGACAACAGTTATGCAGATTTCAGCAGGAGCAGAATTTTGAGGTGCGACAATATGTCCTCCTCAAGAAACACAAATGAATGATAGATGTAATTCAATGTCAGTATCATCTTTTCAATTTGTGGAAATGTGTGGATAGAAGATATTTTCGACCGTTGTCGGAATTATTTCTTTTTATTAATTTGGTCTTCTCCGTATACACACTTTTTGAACTTTGTTCGATTTCTTTCAATCATCTTTCTCGATACCAATGAAACAGCTTCTTCTGCTAATCACCAGAGTGTTCGAGCAAAGCAGTCTCTTTCCTTCACCCCATTTTTTTCATTTCGCCTTGTGTCAGAAACTTTTCAGGTAAATTAATTTTTCTGTAGCAACATCTCCGCTACATTTGGGGCCGGCAGTAATAAATTTGCCAGCATTTTAATATAAACCTCCTCCAGAAGAGCCGATGTTCCGGATTAAAGCAGGCGCTGTCTACTTGATCTTAACAGATTACCGACGATGCCTTGAAAATATTACGGGCAATTAAGAAATGAGTTGTTCGTCGGACGTGATTCAGAAGAGATTTGTGGCCTATACAAGATGTGGATTGGAAACGAAACACGAAATTACTGAACCACGGAGAGAGTTGGCGGATTCGGCTCCGATACTCCCCCGCCATATGCTCGGAGTTTGGCTCTTAATGGGTGGAGAAAGCAGCCAGACTTTCGCTCTCCGCAATCGTTCAAAATACTCGAGCCAACACAGTGATTCGTTGGAGTGATATAAAAATCAATTGAAACTAAAAATATGTAAATATTCAACAGCAATAATCAAATTGATTGTAAACGGTCTGAGAGAGAATCCTGGACAAGAAACCAAAAAATAGCAATTAGTTCTGATGAGATAAATGAGTATTCTGTTCAATTGCTCGTACGTGATTGTCTTATGATCTCTGATCCACATCGAAAATTGTAACCCAGGAGACGATTTTATATTATATGATACACATATGGATATAAAGATGGAGTGTCAATACAAGATATAATCCATGCCATTATCACAAAAATGTATGGTGCCTCAAATACAGGAAAGCCCTCTCAATGTGTATCTACAGTCAGTCATGGGCTACTTGGGAATGCTTGGTAGACGTCGGCGTCGGCATTAGAGCGTAGTACCTCTAGAATTATGAAAAGTTATCTTTTGGATAGAACTCAGTGTGTGGAACCCATGATGAAAAGAAGCAACTTTCAGAAAATAGAATATGGTGTACCTCAATGGTCTTAGGACCACTTTTATTGAACATGTATTTGAATAATCTATCCAGAATGAACACGAGAGGTAAAATTATCACTTATGCGGATGTATTACAGTCACGAAGACTAGCTGCAATGAAAAATTCATACAGAAATTGATATCTGTAATATCCAAGCCTTCCTGAAACATGGACTTTCTACCTATACATCTTGATGAAAGAAACACTTCTTCCTACAATAAACTAACAATCAGTGAAGACACCTCAATTTGCAATTGTGAGAGTATGAAATATCTCGGAGTTATGACTGATAAAAACCTGAAATGGAACAAATAAATCGAATATGTCATAAGAAAAATACAATTATTGATCTACAAGCTCGGAAGTTTGAAACAATGCGATCATTATGTTTGTAGGTTTGTGGGTTTTCCGGGTTTTCCTACAGCTGAAAAGTGAATACATCACCTAAAACATCAGTAAGTCGCCCCGGAGCGCCACGGCAAATAATAATAATAGCCGTCCTCTACCCGCACAGGCTATGCCTTTGGGTACACTCAACGAGTGTTTATGAGGAAGTATTATTATTATTATATCAATCTTTCGTGGAACTACACCTTGTATATAGGGTATATTAGCATAGGGAGGCGTTCGTTAGTCCAATTTGGAAAAATGAATCATTGTTCGAAAGCGTTTACTTAAAATTATATTTAATAAAGATATGAAATATCCATCAGATAGAAGTTGATATTATGGACCTAAGGCAGCTTTTCTTCCTAAAAAGCAATAGCATACATATTTGCAAGTATGACCGGAAAAACCCTGAACATCAATAAAAGGACAAATATGTTTTAATTTTTGAGCCCAACATTATACCAATTCCTTCCAGCTGAAATTCGGAATACCTCATGATCAACTACATTCAAACACAATCTGAATCTGTTTATTCTTTCATTGCCTAAAACAACAATTCATAGTCTCATTGACTAACCAAATCATTCAACTCCAAAAACCCTGATACTTATCTTGAATATTCATCAATAATTTCTTACAATGCAAAAAAAAACTGAAAATATCTTATATTTATTAACTTTGAAGTTTTCCCCTTCATTTACTTTCATAATTTATTATATTTACTATACTTATATTCACTTCTACACCTATATTGAATTTCATTATTTTATTGACTTTTACACTTATATTTGGATCAAAACTTATATCTACTTCTATACTTATATCATAATTTCAATTTGTAATGTTTTTATGCAATACAATTATATATTATGTTATCATATTTCATTCTCCCACAGGCCCCGTCTATGGTGGATTCCTCTAGTTTTATAAAAATTGATTGTACATAATCATGAACTCTTTGAAGTTATTAGAAATTTAAATAAAATAAAAAAACTGAATATTTTGATGCAACCTTCATAAAAATGTTTGAGAATCTCCAAAAGAATCATTTGAACCTCTCGTTTCATTAATTCTTCTCTTATTCACAAGGGTAGATTTTTTATTTTTATGGTAATTTTTCTGTACAAAGACGGTAACTTAAAGAATCCTTCAACTCATCGGAAATTATCCCGACTCTGACAAAAATAATTAAAAAACTGGTCGAAAGAAGTCCAATTTCTTATTTCCCAATATATCATCGAAATAAATCCATTTGCCAAAATGGAAACAACAGTCAAGATGCAATTTTTTCCTTCCTGTAAAAGGTATATCATATTTCCAGCATACTGCATACAACACAATAGTATTACCATATCAATTCCACATTCTGTTCATCAATAATATTCAGAGTTAGACCGACAGAATCAGCAAAACAGAGTTATGAGAACTATTTTGAATATACCAGTGGATACACAAAATATTAGTAATACTTTTAAAGCAGTAAAAAATTTGTATCAATGACAATTATCACAAATTTAATAGTAGGACATTTTACACATTTGGTATAAACAATTTGCAAATGATAAAACTCTATATACGATGCAAGAATGTTAGCCAACAGAATGTACTGCTATTATAAGTTTATTTATATACTACTATACATACATACCAGTAGATATAGGTTTATTTATTGATTTTGAAATAAAAACTAACAAAGATGAATGGATAACAAATGAAATCAAAGCTGAAGGTAGGCAATTGAAAGAATTGTATTGGTTGACTATAAACATTCGCCATGAAGAATCCCAAGATTTCTATCATAAATTGAGAATTCAGCATTTATATAACATAAATGAAACAAAACGAATGAATTAATTGAAAGTTTGTTTTTGTGGAGGATATTCGTTTCTTGACATAAATAATTCCTACTAACTTTCGTGTGGCATTCGACTAGATTTCCCTTTTTTGCAAATTTTTGCGGGTATCATCACCTCGCCTTCCAAATCATCCACTCACGCTCAACCCTTCAACGATTCAAATCTATCAAGACCTTTCTCGCTATCGACTCCAGAATCATACTGCGTATTGCCTATCGCAACAAATCTGTCGAGAATATACGAGGCTATTAATTCATTTCCAATTAAAGTTTGTGCGCTGTTTTCGACAGGAAAACTGACTCGGACACTGATTTTTAATGACCCGACTATGACTTTAATTGGATCGGATGGGCGAATGAGCGAACTCAACACGTGTTGATTAATTAGAATTAATTGAAGAACTCTCACGGATATCTCAGGCAGGAAATTGAAGAAGGATAGTGGGGAATTCTGGAATAATGATCGGGATTCATTAGGTTTTTTGTTTGAATGAATATGGGATGGAATTTATTCAGATCATTATATATATTATATCGTGATATCCCCTAGTGTTCTCTCCTGGGTCTGATCCTTAACAATTGGTGTCAGAGGTGTATCAGAAGTGGGATCATCAGATATAGGAGTTCTCACGGAACTTCGGGTGTACCCGAGTATTTTTGGGAGGACTAGTGACAGAAGTTGAGATTATTGGTTACAAGTTATTCGAAAAGTCATAGGTAAAATAATAATAGTATTTTTGATTCGACAAAATGCATGAAAAAAAAGAACGACAGAAACTTGGAAAACTTAAAGAGAAATAGGCACATGAAGAACAGAAGTCAAGAACATTTTAGACCGAGTTTTAGACTAAACAACTCGAGAAAAAAAATTAAGGGGACTGGCTTTTGGAAAAGTTTCGAAAAAATTACGAGAAGAACAAAACTGTAGCTAGAAACTATTCTCTCATATAAACTGCAGTTAACTGGATTAATTATACCTTGAAAATTCCCATTCTGCTGGATGTGATTTTTGAATTTAGTTAATAATTCCAGTTCATCACAGGAATAGACTTAAATGTTTTTCCATCGAATTCAAAAAGGTCTTAGTGATACTTCTTCATTTGAAGGTTATAAAAATGAGATTGATAATTACAGACAAATTTCCTTGATTTGTTCCTTGTCTAAGCTATTTGAAAAAGTAGTAGCTAACAGATCAGTGGATCATATGGAAACGATAACGTTGTTATCAGTCTGTTTTTAGATCTATCGAATGCATTTGACACGATATCTTCGGATTTTTCAACCCTCAAGACAGCTGCACTTGATTTTCCAGAAAATATTCTAACTTGCTGGAGATCATATATGGAAAACCGTTGTGTGACTGTCAAAAATAACACTGAAACGTCGAGCGAACATAAAGTGAAAATAGGTGTTCCACAAGGTTCGGTTTTGAGTCCGTTATTATTTGTGCTATTTGTTAATGACTTGCCTGAATACCTAAAAGACTGCCACTCAACTATGTTTGCGGATGATACCACGATCACAGTTACAAATACTGAAATCGATAATTTACTTGTTACGGTTACTAAAATCATTGATACATTTGCGTCGGCTCCGGAATGATATAGCGATGAACAAAATGACGATTGTTAAAATAGCGAGTTACGAATTCGCGCCTTTTGAAGTAGCGATGTACTATTACAACGTGTAACAAAATAGCGAGGTAATGAAAAATGTTTTTGGTAACAAAAAAGCGATGTGAACTAAATACGATGTTATGCAATGTCGCCGTAAAATTTAAACGACTCAATACAATAGCGGCAATAGACTGGGCACCCATCAGTTCTAACACTACTATTTATAAACATATTTATTTCTCACTTATCCATTACTGCTTTATAATACCTTGGCAACGGTTGCTATTAACAGACCCATAACGCCCGGGGGGTTATGGAGGGCATTTTGAATCATAACGCCCGCTAAATGTTTTTTTCTGTAGTTCTGTAGTTTTATTTATAATTGTACATAAAAAAGGGACTGATTATTTTCTCTCAAATAGAAATAACAATTTTCAAATATACCTGAAAAATTAATACCAAGTTTGAAGTTCTGTGAGTTGCCCGATGATGAACTCCTCAATGTGCATTCGGTTTCATTTCGAACGTTAATATTTTCTTTTTCAGAAACGGAATAGGCTATCATTGTAGCAATTTTGTTCTTCGAGGAGATACTTTCTTCAATATAGCTCTCTACTACCGCACAACTCTTCCATTTTCCATAAAATTTTAGTGTTTCAAAGGAAGCACAACCTTGAACAAGAAGCGTTGATGACGTTCGGCGTAGACAATGTCCGGTGTAACCTTTCAGGTTTTCCAAATTAAGGAATTTCGCTATGATCGCTCGAAAATAACATCGCTGTTATGATATCAACGCTATTTTGTTACCATCGCTGTTTTGATACATCGCTGTTTTGATACATCGCTGTTTTACATGTCGCTGTTGCATTACACGCTGTTTCAAATCATCGTTATTTTAACATCGCTGTTTTAACATCGCTGTTTTAACATCGCTGTTTCAACAATCGTCATTTTGCTCAACGCTTCATCATTCCGGAGCCATCTCTAACAACTGTATTTTATGGTGAAAGAAAATTCGCAACTCCTTGCTATCCACATCAGTCGAGATCTAGGATATACGACTAGCACGAAGGTTGCTCAATCCGGACGTGCAGAGCGAATTAGAACTTAGTACGTAGCAAACAAAATTAATAATGCAAGCCTAAGCTGATACACATAATGGAATTTTCTATTAGGTTTTCTAGTTAACCGGGCGGAAGATGAATAAACCGGAGCATTTCAACTGATAGTCTTTAATGGTAATGAGTTGGTGAATACAAATTACATTACTGCAATGGAATCGATCCGGAATTTCGTTACTGAGGGTTCTCGATATACCTATTGGAGTTGGCATGGTGTAATGTCAATCCGCTTCGAAATAATATCCTCAGACTGAATTTTATTGGAATGTGTTTCGAAATTATGTTACCTTGAATGAGATTTATTCGAAGGTAATACCACAAGAGGTTTTCATTTTATTGGATGAACTTTCATTTTGCACGAAAACTTGGTTGCTTTGGTTATTGACGAGGGCAAATAACATGATAAAATCACGACACCGACGGTGGAGTGATTTAATCTTATGTTATTTGGTCGAGTCATTTTACAAGCTACCAAGTTTGAGTGGAACAAAATTAAAGTTTATACGATGAAAACAAAACCTCGAGTGGTATTTAGTGAGATAATTTTAACGAATCAAATGAATGAATTATTAAACAAAAGTGAATAGAACATAATATATTAAATTTAATCAATAATTCATTGAACAAAAAGTACATTTAACAGGAAATATTATTTAAATGTACAATTAATGAAAGTACAGTTTTGGTATACAATCCTACCCGAAGAAGACTACTGAATTTGATTATTTTCCTCTCTTAGATTTGTCACTAATTTGGAATGATGCTGTAAGTCTAACTGAAGGTACGGCTTCAGAGAATTGGCGTTCGAATGTCCGGTCAGCTTGTTAATTTGTTGTTCTGAGACTCTTGCTTTGGCAATAGTAGAAATTGTGCTAGCCCTATAGGAGTGATTAGTAATTTTATTTTTCAGATCTAGACCAATTTTTTCTGCAGAAATTATGGCCACTTTGAAATTTCGTTTACACCAATGGGCACATTTTTGTACCATCCCTTGGCATTTTCATTTTTCCAAAACGGATTTGAAGGTAAATAACAGTTTATCCACTTGCAAACAGTTACGTTCCTATTTATCCGATATCAAACTGCCAAAACTGACGTTTCTTATGGACGATTTTATAAATGAGTTGAATTATCGACAAATTTGTTTTTCTTTCCAGTCGTACCAAGAATTTTATTTCATAGGGAGGTTCGAGTGGTCGAAGGGTTTGACACAAGTTTTCCACAGAACAGACAGAGACGATGGAAGAAGAAGAATGATTGCCATGTTTCATAAATATTTTCACGTACAATGCTTTTCTTAAATATCATCGT
This sequence comes from Chrysolina americana, assembly GCA_958502065.1. Taxonomy (NCBI): domain Eukaryota; kingdom Metazoa; phylum Arthropoda; class Insecta; order Coleoptera; family Chrysomelidae; genus Chrysolina; species Chrysolina americana. The sequence goes on along the minus strand of OY293421.1, from coordinate 4,936,755 downwards.
TTCGCTCTTAGCGGTCCAACGATTAAGGCAGTTATTTGTCCCGTTCTTTGTTGATACCATCAATTTGAAGGATGTTTGTTTTCGGGTATGACGCTCAATTAACAGTACGTGCTCCGTCGTCGAAGACATATCAGTAGTTCGTGGTATTTTCTTCAGTTCTGCTTATTGTTCAGAGATACACTTCTATTTGAACATACCGTGAGAAAACAGTCTATTCTGGAATACTCAGGAAGGTAGATGATACTAATTCCTATTTTCTGTGTTGTTATTGATTGATAGTACAGTTTCAATGATTTATTCTTCACAGAACTTTTCACTGAAATACAAAAAACTTTCATTCCACAGAAAGATTTTTCAGACTGGAACAAATTGTCTCAATATGACTTTTAACTGACCAGAATTCAGATACTCAGTTCATTTAATACAACTTTTATCTCGAAATTTCGACTTTAATTCAGAAATTTTGACTTTAATATTAAAATTCCGACTTTAATCTCGAAATTTCGAATTTTTTCTCGGAATTTTGACTGTTATCACGAAAATTCGAAAATAAACTCGAAAGTTTTACTTTTTTATCCCAAAATTTCGATTTTTATCTCAAAATTTCAACTTTCAACTCAAAATTTCAAGTTTTATCTAAAAATTTCGACTGTTATCTCAAAATTTCTACCTCGAACTCGAAAGTTTTACATCTATTTTAAAACTCAACTTTTATCACACACTTTTCGAACTTTGTTCGATTTATTTTTTTTTTTCTCTCTCTGCTCAATATAGTATAAGAATTATTATCAAATATCTTGTGAGACAGTATATATGATAAAAAATGCAGTTTTTTTAACCTTCTATGACTTTTCTTCACGAATTATTTGAGTTACTTTTTGAATATCGTAGAAAACAGTTGGGCCTCCTACAGATTCGGGAACTTTCTATATCAAATCAAAAGTTTAGCCAAACCGTTACATAAATGAACCCAAATTAATGGAATATTCAACATCGACAGACAAACAAGTTCGATAGGACGAGCATCTTCATCAAACGAAATCATTATCACCCGAACAAAATCATTACGCAAACGAGAAATCTTTGAATTTGATTTTATTACGGATGTAAATTTGACTTGGATCACTTGTTAGCTCGGGAATCAGACTAAAAAAGATTTATTATAATTGAATGAAGAGTTCCATTCAAATTGTACTAATGATAGCATTTTGATTTGGAATAAATGAATTTAATGAACCAGAAAATTGGAGGTAATTAACGGAAAAAGATCATGATGCTCTTGAAATTGAGTGCTCGAGTCTGCACTGGGTGAGTCGTTTAATGGGTTTTGTTTTCCAGGATCCTGATGAGTGTTGTAGTGAACTCGTTGGCTCTGCGAAGATGAGAAGCTAATTATGAGTTAATATTAATTTTTTTGCTTGGTCGAACAACAATTTTTTTATTTTAAGTTCTGGTTCTCATGAAGAGAAAAATTCTGTATGATTCAGATAAAAGAAGATCCAATAGAAAGCGGGCAAAGCATAGCTTCGCCGTTCGTTTGAAAAACGAAGACAAAAGGAAGTGAAAACTGAGACAGATGGGTCAATCTCGATGATACCATTAACGATGGATGATATTTCCGAAGGTCATCGTTCTTGAAGATTTCTAGGAATCAGAGAAATATCGTCCGAATGCAATCCATACATACCTTTGCATTGCTTGGGATCGCTCGTTTAAAGATGAGACCCCCATCACTCCCAGCCGCAAAGAGCTTTCAAAGATTTCTGTGGATTGGTCGTAGGAGTTTCGTTGGATAATAGTGGGACCTTTTTCTCAGTATTCAGTCGTGTCGTTCCACTATTCTATAACCTTGAAGGGACGAACATAGAGAAGGTACAAAGAAACGTATGTACAAAGTCATCACGTAGCTTATTTCCTTCCTATTAAGTATGTGGTTTTTGATGAAAAGAATACTGAAATATTCCAGTCATATCACTTGCATCTTGTCACGTTTTTAAACTATGCAGATGCCTTAACCCCAAGGTTAGGTTAGGTTTAAAATGGGCGAGTCTGCTTGGCCCTCCACAGCGACTCGTGAGAGTCTATTGTGGCTCATACCCCTTCATATATCACCAAATACACCTAGCTCCTTGACGTAGCCGATTAGTTTATTTGGTGTAAGATCTTTCAGGTCCGAGTGAGAGATTGAAACTCTGTCAAACAAGACAGAGACGACATGTCGGGTCCTCCAATGGTTTTAGTATTGTCAAGTGAGAAGGCCTGTTAGATATCGCCGGCCATTCCTGCTGGAGGGTAACAGTGTTTTGGTCAAATTCTTCGAGGAATGTATGAACGTCATGAAATGGTAGATTTTGCCAGAAGTTCAATACTCTTCTTGCTGTTCAGGTATTCAATATATATTTTGCAAAAGTTGGTGAGATGCCAATAGCAGGTTCCGGTCCAATGAACGTACCTACTTGCGGCACCTTCTCTTGCAAGAAGGTCCGCCGTTCCATTGCTCTCCATACCGACCAGACCAGAGACAGACTGTTGAGTATTTCTATTGAGGAGAGTCTTTTCTGGCAGTTTGACACCAGCTTAGACGTTGATGAATACGAGACCAGTGTTTTCACAGCCGATTGAATGTCCAAGAAAATTTTGATTGATCTTTGTGTAAGGTTGGTTTCTTCCAGTCTCTCTACACAGATCGATGGTGTGAATTTGTCTCTGGAATACTATTGCATAGAATCCTGGACAGGTTGATATTTATGTTCTAGGTATACAACTGTATACACCAGCACCAGATCCTGAGAGTGTTTCTGAAACATCTGTGAACCAACAGTAATCTGCTCTCTTCTTAGAGAACCCAGTAGTCTCTCATCGGAATTAGAACGGAATAAGGCAGGTCAAAATTTACTGTTGGAGGCATTATTTCAAAGGTAATTTCCAGAATACTGTGACTTTCAATCCAGATTACAAGTTTGCCACGCTCTGTACAAGTCTTTTGCATGCAATAGGCAGTATGAATGACCCTGAAGGTTGTCCATTTAGCTTTTCTCTCCAGGGAAATGTGGAAAGGAAGTAGGTCTAGTAGGCTTTCCATAGTTGCTAACAGTGTAGTGCTGATGGCACCAGTTATCGCCAGACAAGCCCGTCTCTGTAAACTTGACAGCTTCGCCGTTCGCTATGAAACCCCAAACAAATGCTTGTATTGGCAATGAAGCTCCAAAATATCACATTCAGACGTAAATTACCTCAATCTAAGCACTTTCAGGCGTAGATGCGTATTATGGTATCCGCGTAGAATTTGTTGAAAATATGAGTTACAGTTCTTGTATCGTTATCAAAGGTTTTATCAGGAGTAATTGAATTTTCGCGATAAATCTGTCGATTTATTTCTGGACGAAACTGAATTGCTTCGTGAAAACACCACGAGACCGCAGGACGAGTGGTGTTTTCTCAAAACAATTCAGTTGAGTTCTGAAATAAAAGACCGACTTATGAGATAAATTCAATCACGAGTTGAATTTAAATAGACTATTACACGAATAAAGTTTCTTCATCAATATAAATACGAACAATATATAACAGTCATAAACAAATTATTAAAATCGTCAATATTAAAATGTTTCGTTTCATAATTTCATTTGAATTTGCACCGAAGCTACTCATTTTGAGACAATCAGGTACAATTATATATATTTTATGTTTCATTTGTATTTATATTCTCAATTTTAGTAATCTATTCATGGAAATGTATAGCACTTTAAAAGTTTAAATGAAACTTTTATTAATATTGATAGAACTGCCAAACTTTGTGTTGCCATGGTTACGTCGTTGAAAATACCGAAGCGATCCTCCAATCAGAATTGAATGACTGCTGGTGTTATCGCGATAACACGAGTCTTCTTTGCTTTGCGGTTGGTCAGATTATGTGAGAAATGTTTAGCACTTAAAAAGTTTAAATGAAACTTTTATTAATATTGATAGAACTGCCAAACTTTGTGTTGCCATGATTACGTCGTTGAAATACCGAAGCGATCCTCCAATCAGAATTGAATGACTGCTGGTGTTATCGCGATAACACGAGTCTTCTTTGGTTTGCGATTGGTCAGATTATGTGAGAATTTTAAGATGAGTGAAATAGTCAGGAGTAGTACCACGAGTGATTGAATTTTCGCGATAAGTCTGTCGATTTATTTCTGAACGAAACTGAATTGCTTCGTGAAAACATATCATATAACACTGTTGATGCCATTGAAGATGCTGGATCTATCTATATTGATTGTTAAAATACCTGATACGAAGATCTATTGCGCAAGAGTGTTCACTGTTTAAATCCTGATTAAATTGAGATATACCGCAAGTATAGAGCACTATGGCTGCCTCATACAGAAAGTAACAGATTATTATTGAAATATTCGAGAGGAAAGGAAAATGTATTAACCAACATATGGGGATATATAAAATAGGAGAAATTCCCAGCTTGATTGCAAAACGGCTTGGAATAGACATGTATAAGAGCTACACAGGTCACTGTTTCAGGAGAAGCTCTGTAACTCTTCTCGCCAATGCAGGGGCAATATTACAACCATAAAACATCACGGTGGCTGCGATTCTGCCTCCGAAATAGAAGCATATATAGAAGATAGTTTGAATGAACAAATTGAGATTTCTAACAAAATATTGAATTGTCTATCTTCTTCCAAACAAATTGAAATATTTGATAAAATTGTGGAATCAACTCTTCAAGAAATATCTAATGTTTCTGATCAGCAGCAACATGGAACATCTTCGGAAATTTATTTTGGAAGTAATTATTCAAACTTTACTATCAATTATTCCAATGAATGGAATTGTTTTATGAAGAATAATCAATTAATAATTGACTCTTTTGAAAATAAATCCTTCAAAAAGTAATATTTCATGTTTATTTTGTTAATAATTTTGGCAGAGATGCAGAAATGTCAAGTTTTTCAGACAGTTATTTCTCATCTTAATTTTTCCTCGATTTGACTCGACCTTTCACTCAGGAAACTCCTGCACAATTCAATTTTGCCACCCCTTTATAGAGTCCCACCTGAAGAACGAGGCCATGCATTTGCATATACTTTTTTTTTCATGACAGCAATGATTTTTTTATTGATTTTCTAAGTGAGTCTCCGGCATTCACAATATTCTCCCAAAAACATCACAGGAAATATTGTCATTTGTTGTTATCAACAAAGAGAACCTGGAAAAAACCTCAAGGTCAAAGGTTTTTGAAGCACGTGCGATTTACATACGTTTTTGACTCTTGTGGTAGAAAACTGCGTGCTAACTATATGTGCGTTTTTCACGCACGACTACAGGCACAGATGTGAACGTCGACATGGATACATTACTCATGTAGTGCAAAAAATGCAGGGTGGGCACGCATGTATCTGAATCGGCTCAATATCCCCTTCTCGAAGAAACTTTATTCGGGAAAACCAAAGTGCACAACTTCTACAAATTGTACATTCCATGAATGAAAAAAATTATCTCGAACGTTACCTGTATTTCATCGCCGAGTATTCGCTCATTACCCTGGAACTATTTTTAGACGGAATGCCGGGAAGATTGCACTTTGTACTGCTCCGCGTAGGGACTTTTTGTTTTTATTATTTGCATGTCTGCCGTAATCCAATTTAACTCATTGTCAGGAGCACTTCATATTTCGGAAAACCTCTGTGTTTTCCACGGCGGAAAGTTGAAAGGAGATTTTTAATTCCAGGTCTGACACGAGTCAGTTAATTTTCATACACAACGGAACAGAACGAATGCTAGAAAATTGTTCCAAAGAAATGAGGACGGTTGATGGATGAGTTTCTCGAAGATAAGACGTCTATCTGATTATGAAAGAGCACAGAGAAGGTTAAAAAGTGGGAGAATCACTATCCAACCTGCAAAATCGAGTGTTGAAAATTTGAAAACTATAATAATAATAATAATAATAATACTCCCTCATAAACACTCGTTGAGGCATAGCCTGTGCGGGTAGAGGACGCATATTATTATTATTTGCCGTGGCGCTCCGGGGCGAATTACTGATGTTTCAGGTGATGTATTCACTTTTCAGCGGTAGGAAAACCCGGAAAACCTACGGCATCAACTCGGCTGGTCGGTGTGCAATCCAAGCTAGCACTAGACGAGATTGGCATCTAGACAACTCACCATACACGTGCTTTTCAACAAGGCATGCGCCTATCGATCCGATATAAAGTAGTTGAGAAAAATTCTCGTACCTACATCGGACTCGAACCGACTATCGCTATGCTGGAGTTTCGAACGGCCTGTGCCTTTGACCGCTGATCCACCGACCACCTTATTGTATATATCTAACAAACGAAAGATGACATCAAAAATGCTTTATCCAACACATGACAGTTATGACTGTTATTATTAATATCATTTTAGATTATTACTCATGTTCTGCCATGATTTTCGCCACAGTTTTGAAAAAGATTTAGTTAAGACTCTAATAATTTGTATGGCACGCTCAAACGACAATAATGTGACAATAACCAAAGTTGTTGATTTTATTTCCACATCATCGTTATCAATAGTACTATAAAGCTTTGCATGTAACTAGATTATTAGGAATTTTAAATAAATCTAGGAAGTTGCATCAGACGACTCGACGCGACACCCTGTAAATTATCATTTATGCCGTCAGATTCAGCATTTTTTGTAGCCTTTTCAATGATGTATCACAAGTAGGAGTTTGGGGCCTAGGAGGTTAAAGGGGGTGAGTTCTGTTTTATGTCATTTCAGTTCCCCCTGTTTATCCTAAAAACTTTTTCAATGTTTTTATGATATCATCTTTCGTTTGTGAGATAAAGCCCATTGAAAGTTTTCAAATTGTCACACTGTATTTGAACTTTAACATAGGAAAAATCTGAATTATGGACCGAAATATATCTTTCCAAAAACTCGTTGTCATTTTCCGAATCCTAATACACGGTCACTCCAATTACTGTGATTTTATACACGAAAGATGACAGAAGACAAGTAACGGGTGACAGATGACACGTGACGGTTAACATGTAACAGTTAATAGGTGATAGCTGACAGCGTGAATCCTCGCGATTGGTCAAGACAGGTCACATGACATCAAGTGAGTGGAAAAGGGTGAGGTGTCACGTGACAGTTTGGTGTGCTCTAGTTGGTTGATGGTGGAAAGAGATGGGGCTGAAAGTGGAAGTAATGGGATGTTTTCAAGTATCGCAGTGGATCAATTCAAGTAGATGGAAATTAAACACTTAATGAAGATTCGTATGTTTTCTTTTTACTAACGAAAAAAAGTTAACAATTGATAGTAGGTATTATAAAAAGTGTATTCAGTTTACATTATTATGTTTCAGTGACTGTAAAACAGTTAATAACAATCCTTTCAGAAGTGACTGTAACTTTGAATAGTATGCACGGCTAATACCTCGACAGATATTGAAACTTATCTGTCAGACATATACTTTAGGTTAGGTTAGGTTAGGTTTGAACGTGAGTGGGCCCATATCAGGCCCTCTACTGCGACCAATGGCCTATTGTGGCTCACCCTATGGTTATATTTCTCCCAGTATATCCAATCTCTTAACGAAATTGAGGAGTACGTTGGGAGAACAATTTACCAGGTTCTCTGGCCTTACTGTTGTATTGCCAAATGTTGAAAATCTGGTTCTGGCCGCTGCGGGGCATGTACATAAAATGTGCTTAGCCGTTTCATCCTCCTCCATGCATAGGCGGCACTCTGCATCTTGTGCAAGTCCGATTTTATGCATGTGGTGTTTGAGTTTGCAGTGGCCAGTGAGCAAACCTACTATAACTCTGAGATGTGCTCTACTGAGTTCTAGCAGCTTGTCAGAGTCCTGTTTTTTCCTTGTGCAAGCAATAAATGCTTTGGAATGGGCTAGGCCCGGTAGACTACGCCGGTACTCAAATCTTTGGTTGTCAGCCCAGGATGTTATGATATTCTTGGCAGTGCTATGTGCTATACCGATTACCGGTTTTGGCCCAGTGAATGTTGTTTCGGCCCCCCCTTTTGCTAGGGCGTCCGCTATTTCGTTTCCTTCTAGGCCCGTGTGACCTGGTATCCAGACTAGGTTAACGTTGTTGCGTTGTGCCAGTCGGTTTAAGGTTTCTCTGCAGTTCCATACTGCTCTGGACTTGAAGCAATTGGATTCAAGCGCTTTCAGTGCCGCTTGACTGTCTGAAAATATTTTTATTGTTTTCCGTGTGTGGCGTCGATTTTCCAGCTCCCTTGCACACATTTCAATGGCATATACCTCTGCCTGGAATACCGTAGCTAATTTACCCATACTGAATGAGCGTTTCACTACTGGGTTTATCCCGTATATTCCGGCTCCGACACCTTCCAAAGTTTTGGAACCATCGGTAAACCAACGTTCATTTGCCCTACATAGGTCAGTTTCATTCCGAACCCAGTCTTCTCTTTTGGGGAAGACCACAGTGTAGGACGTGTGAAGGTTGATAGTTTTAGGCATGATGTCTGAGGGCATTCCCAGAATGTTGTGAGCTGTTATGCCCTCCAGCATGCTGCTGCTTCTCATGACTACTGCCTGCGGTAGACTAATGGCCGCTTGGTAGAGTCTGTATGTTGCCCATCTTGCCTCTCTCTCCAAACCTATGTGAAGAGGAGGTAATCGGAGAAGGGCTTCCATTACTGCCGTTGGCGTGGAGCGAGTGGCCCCAGTAATCGCCAGACACGCTTGTCTCTGTAGTCCGTTAAGTTTAGCCTGGGCCATTTTTGAGCCATACGTGATTATTGGTCGTATGACGGTCACGTACAGCCAGTACACTTGTTTTGGTGACATGCCCCATATTTTGCCACATATTCTGCGGCATGTCCATGATGATAGGCTAGCCTTCCGGATAGTCTTTTCCAGGTGCAAGTTCCAATTTAGCTTTTTATCTAGGGTTATTCCCAGATATTTTGCTTCACTCGCAAAAGGAATTGTTACACCATTGATGGAAGGAGGTATTAAATGTTCCAGTTTCCTTTTTCTGGTGAACGGCACTATGACCATTTTGTGAGGGTTAATGGACATTTCCTCCCTCTCACACCATTTATATATGGTGTTCAATATATCCTGAAGGGCGTAGGAGATCGTCTCTTCAGAGACATATACGTGCAAAGATCCTTACTTTGAAGGAACAACATTGCAAGAGCTCTCTTAGACAAACAGAAGGACTTCACCTGATTCAAACGGAGAACCAATTGCAGACCGATTTTGGAATGCCTGTCCCTTATCGGTGCAGACTAGGTTATCACAGTTGTAGACACGCTGTGAGCAATTATAGTATTCATCTCTTCGGACGACACACATTTGCTATTTGAATCAAGTAAATATTTGATGAACGCCTGGAAGATGAGTCATGTCGTTGCCTTCAGCGTTCGAAATTCCTCTTCAAAGTCCCCCTTCACATACTCTCTCAGAGAAGTCAGAGATATCTTGGTAAAACTAGTTTCTACTGATATGGCGGGAACTCCTGGAATTTCTTAACAGAACGAGAATTTAAGCGCTTCATCTGTCATATTCAATCTCGTTTTCAGATATTCAGATCGTACAAAAAATATTACTATTTCTAACATGGAGAAGTGGTTGATGAAATCGACAGGCGGATCTAAGTTGAATTCTTGAATTACAAATATGAAGAGAAACTTTTTTTCTTTGTTCAGTCTCCAAATCAACCTCTAAATTATTTCTTAACTTTTAAAGTTCCTCTATTGATAATTGTTGTTCACTTGTTTGAAAGTTGTTGCCGAGATTTCTGTTCGCAGTTTCTTCAAATTTGAAACTGAAATGAATCAAATATATCCAATTTTCGGGATTGATTCTGTCAAGAGTAATTTGCTACTGAATATCTTACATTACATGAATTTTCCAGACGATTTTCTCTAGCATACAGATCTCAACCGTTGGCAATAAAGAAAAAGAATGCTCACACTCAAATCAGGTGTACCTCAAGGGTCTATCCTTGAACCATTTTTATTTTTAATTCTCTCTTCCATCTCTTGAAGGCTTTCGATTGTGTTAATCATGAAATATTCCTAAGAAAAATCCAACCACATACAGAGGACTCACATGCCTAGATCACATATACCTCAAAACTCATACCAACTATACATCTAGGGTTGAAATCAACCATCACTGATCACTATGAAACTATTCTAGAAATTGTTCTCAATGAAAAGAAAAAAATCAACACAGATACCATTACATTTATAAACATTATTAAAGCAAAAAACTCATTCATACATTTCAACATTGTATATGTTGAGATTCATTATACAACGAGAATGATTCACAAATTGCAGCAAACGTATTTATTGAAATGTAAACTTATGTATGAAGGAAAAAACCTCTCAGAAAATTTTATAAAATTGCCGCACAAAAAACAAAATGTATATGCTCAATTTGAAGCTTGAAACAAATTGACCTTAATTTTCAAAAAAGCTAACTTTAAATATTAAAAAAAAAAAACAAATTGATGAAAATGAAAATAGTTCGAGGAGTCTATGGGATATAGTTCAGCATAGGTTAGACAAAAAAATATAAGGGTTTTATTGAAAAAATTGAGACCATAGATACAGGAGAATTACCATTAGAAGGAATTGATATTGATAACAAAAATAAAGGGGTAAGCTAAATTGGTGAAACATTAACAAACAAATTCGTAAGAGATGAAAACTGTAGAATAGAAAGCAAAACTACACCCAATACTTTTGTGTTCGCACCCATCACGCAGATGAAAAACACAAAACTATCTATGAATAGAAAAACGGTAAAGCAGCAGAAATAATGTAAAAGCTGAGACACCGAATTTTTGCAGTAGGATTCTGAGTTTTGTTGTAGCTCTGTCTCTCTAGAGAACTTCTCAATTTTTTCAACTTCTTTTTGACGAGTTACTAGGAACTGTTTTCACATGAATTGCAGTACTCACAAGTAATTTTCACTTATATAGTTTACTTTGTTGAGAATGTCTAGAAATTTGTGGAACATATATCCTTTTGAGCGTTTTTTATAATACAGAATAGCGTATTGGAATCAAATCATATATTTTCGGAATCTGCATGGAATTTTACGTTAATAGTGCGGATTTCAAGTGAATCTACCCTTTGGAAATTTTTCGATTTTTTAAATAATAATGTTTTTTGTCGATTGTCGCGAAATTCACAGATTTTACTAATTTGATCATTCTGAATCGATTGGAGTTCGCAGAATTGCTCTATCTTTAACCTTTCCCGAGTTGAAGAGTTCATCTGGAGTGGAAAGAATAATTCCTCTTCTTATTTTTTTTTCACTTCTATTCATGACATTTTTGAAGTTGTATTCCTTTTATATGCCAAACCTTGAAACTGAGCTTGAACAAATCATATATTTTCGGAATCTGCATTAAATTTTTCGTTTATAGTGAGGATAGCAAGTGAATCTGCCAATTTCGTAATTTTCATGATTTTTAGGGGTCTACCCCTTTGGACTTTTTTCGATTTTTCGAATTACTTTTTTTATATATCGATTGACTCGAAATTCACTGACTATACTAATTTGATCATTCTGAATCGATTGGCGTTCGCAGAATTGCTCTATCTTCAATCGTTCCCGAGTTGAAGAGTTCGTCTGGAGTGGAAAGAATAATTCCTCTTCTTATTTTTTTTTCACTTCTATTCATGACATTTTTGAAGTTGTATTCCTTTTATATGCCAAACCTTGAAACTGAGCTTGAACAAATCATATATTTTCGGAATCTGCATTAAATTTTTCGTTTATAGTGAGGATAGCAAGTGAATCTGCCAATTTCGTAATTTTCATGATTTTTAGGGGTCTACCCCTTTGGACTTTTTTCGATTTTTCGAATTACTTTTTTTTTATATCGATTGACTCGAAATTCACTGACTATACTAATTTGATCATTCTGAATCGATTGGCGTTCGCAGAATTGCTCTATCTTCAATCGTTCCCGAGTTGAAGAGTTCGTCTGCAATGGAAAGGGGTAATTTCCCTTAATATTTTTTTCCAGTCCCATTTGTTACATTCATGACGTTTTATTTATTTTATATGCCAAACCTTGTATATGAGCATATAAAAATCATATATTTTCGGAGTCTTCATGAAATTTTGCGTATATAGTGCGAATTGCGAATTGCGAATTTGTATTTTTCATGATCTTCATGATTTTTTCAATATTTTATTTCACATCGATTGACTCGAAGTTCACAGATTATACTAATTGGATCATTCTGAATCGATTGGCGTCAACAGAATTGCTCTATCTTCAACCGTTCCCGAGTTGAAGAGTTCATCTGGAGTGGGAAGGAGTATTTTCCCTCCATATTTTTTTTCCAATCCAATTCGTAACATTTTTGACTCCTTTTATATGCCAAATCTTGAATCTGAGCATAAAAAATCATATATTTTCGGAATCTGCATGGAATTTTACGTTAATAGTGCGGATTTCAAGTGAATCTACCCTTTGGAATTTTTTCGATTTTTTAAATAATAATGTTTTTTGTCGATTGTCGCGAAATTCACAGATTTTACTAATTTGATCATTCTGAATCGATTGGAGTTCGCAGAATTGCTCTATCTTTAACCTTTCCCGAGTTGAAGAGTTCATCTGGAGTGGAAAGAATAATTCCTCTCCTTATTTTTTTCACTTCTATTCATGACATTTTTGAAGTTGTATTCCTTTTATATGCCAAACCTTGAAACTGAGCTTGAACAAATCATATATTTTCGGAATCTGCATTAAATTTTTCGTTTATAGTGAGGATAGCAAGTGAATCTGCCAATTACGTAATTTTCATGATTTTTAGGGGTCTACCCCTTTGGACTTTTTTCGATTTTTCGAATTACTTTTTTTTATACCGATTGACTCGAAATTCACTGACTATACTAATTTGATCATTCTGAATCGATTGGAGTTCGCAGAATTGCTCTATCTTTAACCTTTCCCGAGTTGAAGAGTTCATCTGGAGTGGATAGAATAATTCCTCTCCTTATTTTTTTCACTTCTATTCATGACATTTTTGAAGTTGTATTCCTTTTATATGCCAAACCTTGAAACTGAGCTTGAACAAATCATATATTTTCGGAATCTGCATTAAATTTTTCGTTTATAGTGAGGATAGCAAGTGAATCTGCCAATTTCGTAATTTTCATGATTTTTAGGGGTCTACCCCTTTGGACTTTTTTCGATTTTTCGAATTACTTTTTTTTTATATCGATTGACTCGAAATTCACTGACTATACTAATTTGATCATTCTGAATCGATTGGCGTTCGCAGAATTGCTCTATCTTCAACCGTTCCCGAGTTGAAGAGTTCGTCTGCAATGGAAAGGGGTAATTTCCCTTAATATTTTTTTCCAGTCCCATTTGTTACATTCATGACGTTTTATTTATTTTATATGCCAAACCTTGTATATGAGCATATAAAAATCATATATTTTCGGAGTCTTCATGAAATTTTGCGTATATAGTGCGAATTGCCAATTGCGAATTTGTATTTTTCATGATTTTCATGATTTTTTCAATATTTTATTTCACATCGATTGACTCGAAGTTCACAGATTATACTAATTGGATCATTCTGAATCGATTGGCGTCAACAGAATTGCTCTATCTTCAACCGTTCCCGAGTTGAAGAGTTCATCTGGAGTGGGAAGGAGTATTTTCCCTCCATATTTTTTTTCCAATCCAATTCGTAACATTTTTGACTCCTTTTATATGCCAAATCTTGAATCTGAGCATAAAAAATCATATATTTTCGGAATCTGCATGGAATTTTACGTTAATAGTGCGGATTTCAAGTGAATCTACCCTTTGGAATTTTTTCGATTTTTTAAATAATAATGTTTTTTGTCGATTGTCGCGAAATTCACAGATTTTACTAATTTGATCATTCTGAATCGATTGGAGTTCGCAGAATTGCTCTATCTTTAACCTTTCCCGAGTTGAAGAGTTCATCTGGAGTGGAAAGAATAATTCCTCTCCTTATTTTTTTCACTTCTATTCATGACATTTTTGAAGTTGTATTCCTTTTATATGCCAAACCTTGAAACTGAGCTTGAACAAATCATATATTTTCGGAATCTGCATTAAATTTTTCGTTTATAGTGAGGATAGCAAGTGAATCTGCCAATTACGTAATTTTCATGATTTTTAGGGGTCTACCCCTTTGGACTTTTTTCGATTTTTCGAATTACTTTTTTTTATATCGATTGACTCGAAATTCACTGACTATACTAATTTGATCATTCTGAATCGATTGGAGTTCGCAGAATTGCTCTATCTTTAACCTTTCCCGAGTTGAAGAGTTCATCTGGAGTGGATAGAATAATTCCTCTCCTTATTTTTTTCACTTCTATTCATGACATTTTTGAAGTTGTATTCCTTTTATATGCCAAACCTTGAAACTGAGCTTGAACAAATCATATATTTTCGGAATCTGCATTAAATTTTTTGTTTATAGTGAGGATAGCAAGTGAATCTGCCAATTTCGTAATTTTCATGATTTTTAGGGGTCTACCCCTTTGGACTTTTTTCGATTTTTCGAATTACTTTTTTTTATATCGATTGACTCGAAATTCACTGACTATACTAATTTGATCATTCTGAATCGATTGGCGTTCGCAGAATTGCTCTATCTTCAACCGTTCCCGAGTTGAAGAGTTCGTCTGCAATGGAAAGGGGTAATTTCCCTTAATATTTTTTTCCAGTCCCATTTGTTACATTCATGACGTTTTATTTATTTTATATGCCAAACCTTGTATATGAGCATATAAAAATCATATATTTTCGGAGTCTTCATGAAATTTTGCGTATATAGTGCGAATTGCCAATTGCGAATTTGTATTTTTCATGATTTTCATGATTTTTTCAATATTTTATTTCACATCGATTGACTCGAAGTTCACAGATTATACTAATTGGATCATTCTGAATCGATTGGCGTCAACAGAATTGCTCTATCTTCAACCGTTCCCGAGTTGAAGAGTTCATCTGGAGTGGGAAGGAGTATTTTCCCTCCATATTTTTTTTCCAATCCAATTCGTAACATTTTTGACTCCTTTTATATGCCAAATCTTGAATCTGAGCATAAAAAATCATATATTTTCGGAATCTGCATGGAATTTTACGTTAATAGTGCGGATTTCAAGTGAATCTACCCTTTGGAATTTTTTCGATTTTTTAAATAATAATGTATTTTGTCGATTGTCGCGAAATTCACAGATTCTACTAATTTGATCATTCTGAATCGATTGGAGTTCGCAGAATTGCTCTATCTTTAACCTTTCCCGAGTTGAAGAGTTCATCTGGAGTGGAAAGAATAATTCCTCTCCTTATTTTTTTCACTTCTATTCATGACATTTTTGAAGTTGTATTCCTTTTATATGCCAAACCATGAAACTGAGCTTGAACAAATCATATATTTTCGGAATCTGCATTAAATTTTTCGTTTATAGTGAGGATAGCAAGTGAATCTGCCAATTACGTAATTTTCATGATTTTTAGGGGTCTACCCCTTTGGACATTTTTCGATTTTTCGAATTACTTTTTTTTATATCGATTGACTCGAAATTCACTGACTATACTAATTTGATCATTCTGAATCGAATGGAGTTCGCAGAATTGCTCTATCTTTAACCTTTCCCGAGTTGAAGAGTTCATCTGGAGTGGAAAGAATAATTCCTCTCCTTATTTTTTTCACTTCTATTCATGACATTTTTGAAGTTGTATTCCTTTTATATGCCAAACCTTGAAACTGAGCTTGAACAAATCATATATTTTCGGAATCTGCATTAAATTTTTCGTTTATAGTGAGGATAGCAAGTGAATCTGCCAATTACGTAATTTTCATGATTTTTAGGGGTCTACCCCTTTGGACTTTTTTCGATTTTTCGAATTACTTTTTTTTATATCGATTGACTCGAAATTCACTGACTATACTAATTTGATCATTCTGAATCGATTGGAGTTCGCAGAATTGCTCTATCTTTAACCTTTCCCGAGTTGAAGAGTTCATCTGGAGTGGATAGAATAATTCCTCTCCTTATTTTTTTCACTTCTATTCATGACATTTTTGAAGTTGTATTCCTTTTATATGCCAAACCTTGAAACTGAGCTTGAACAAATCATATATTTTCGGAATCTGCATTAAATTTTTCGTTTATAGTGAGGATAGCAAGTGAATCTGCCAATTTCGTAATTTTCATGATTTTTAGGGGTCTACCCCTTTGGACTTTTTTCGATTTTTCGAATTACTTTTTTTTATATCGATTGACTCGAAATTCACTGACTATACTAATTTGATCATTCTGAATCGATTGGCGTTCGCAGAATTGCTCTATCTTCAACCGTTCCCGAGTTGAAGAGTTCGTCTGCAATGGAAAGGGGTAATTTCCCTTAATATTTTTTTCCAGTCCCATTTGTTACATTCATGACGTTTTATTTATTTTATATGCCAAACCTTGTATATGAGCATATAAAAATCATATATTTTCGGAGTCTTCATGAAATTTTGCGTATATAGTGCGAATTGCCAATTGCGAATTTGTATTTTTCATGATTTTCATGATTTTTTCAATATTTTATTTCACATCGATTGACTCGAAGTTCACAGATTATACTAATTGGATCATTCTGAATCGATTGGCGTCAACAGAATTGCTCTATCTTCAACCGTTCCCGAGTTGAAGAGTTCATCTGGAGTGGGAAGGAGTATTTTCCCTCCATATTTTTTTTCCAATCCAATTCGTAACATTTTTGACTCCTTTTATATGCCAAATCTTGAATCTGAGCATAAAAAATCATATATTTTCGGAATCTGCATGGAATTTTACGTTAATAGTGCGGATTTCAAGTGAATCTACCCTTTGGAATTTTTTCGATATTTTAAATAATAATGTTTTTTGTCGATTGTCGCGAAATTCACAGATTTTACTAATTTGATCATTCTGAATCGATTGGAGTTCGCAGAATTGCTCCATCTTTAACCTTTCCCGAGTTGAAGAGTTCATCTGGAGTGGAAAGAATAATTCCTCTCCTTATTTTTTTCACTTCTATTCATGACATTTTTGAAGTTGTATTCCTTTTATATGCCAAACCTTGAAACTGAGCTTGAACAAATCATATATTTTCGGAATCTGCATTAAATTTTTCGTTTATAGTGAGGATAGCAAGTGAATCTGCCAATTTCGTAATTTTCATGATTTTTAGGGGTCTATCCCTTTGGACTTTTTTCGATTTTTCGAATTACTTTTTTTTTATATCGATTGACTCGAAATTCACTGACTATACTAATTTGATCATTCTGAATCGATTGGAGTTCGCAGAATTGCTCTATCTTTAACCTTTCCCGAGTTGAAGAGTTCATCTGGAGTGGAAAGAATAATTCCTCTCCTTATTTTTTTTCACTTCTATTCATGACATTTTTGAAGTTGTATTCCTTTTATATGCCAAACCTTGAAACTGAGCTTGAACAAATCATATATTTTCGGAATCTGCATTAAATTTTTCGTTTATAGTGAGGATAGCAAGTAAATCTGCCAATTTCGTAATTTTCATGATTTTTAGGGGTCTACCCCTTTGGACTTTTTTCGATTTTTCGAATGACTTTGTTTTATATCGATTGACTCGAAATTCACTGACTATACTAATTTGATCATTCTGAATCGATTGGCGTTCGCACAATTGCTCTATCTTCAACCGTTCCCGAATTGAAGAGTTCATCTGGAGTGAGACGGAGTCATTTCCTTCCATATTTTCTTATAGTTATATTCGTGAAATTTTTGACGTTGTTTTTTCATATGCCAAACATTCAATCTGAGCAAAAGATTAGTCATTTATTTTCTTCGGAATCTGCATGAATTTTGTATTTTCACGATTTTTAAAGGTCCACCCCTTCTCCATTATTCCTTCACGATGACTAATTGCAACCTTAAAAAATTTTATAAAACTGTAAAATAGAACTCTCTTCTTTCAAAATAATTGACAACGAAGGCCAAAGACAGAAATTGAATGGGGGACACTTTTAGGGCCTCCTCCGTAAGGGCCTAGCGGGAAATTTCCCGGTATCCCGAGGGTATAATCCGACACTGCATATGCCCCTATAGATTTCATAATTATTATTATATTTTATACCTAGTTATTATTGATCAAATAATCATTTTATTATATATTGAGTGAATAAAAGCGTATATATTATAATTATATTACATGAAAAAATAATTCTCAAAACATCTTCTCATTTTGACTAGGTTTTCAAATACATCTTTTTTTGGGAATGAGGATAAATTAGAAAAAAAAAACGGAGAGGTTCATGGCATATTTTTAAGGTTGGGAAACACCTAAGGGATATTTTTTATTCAAGTGTCCCAACCAAACAAAGGATGATTTCGAAGAATTCTTACCAGAAGTATGAAAAATTGTACGTTGTCCAATTATTCCAACAAAAATGATGTTCACTTTCACTGAGTTCTATAAAAACCATCACAATATTGAGGTTTTGACCAAAACAATGTTCACTTTCACTATCACGATGTTAACATTTCAATCAAAATATTTATTCAGTTCTATTGAGTTTTTCAAAAGTTGTCGCGACACTGAAAGCACAATTTCACAGAATCCAACCGGAAAGTCCGCTTCTCACAACTGTAAACCACGCACCAAAACGTCGCCGATAATCTAAATCATATCACAATGAAAGTGGTTGTAGATATGTGGTGAAATCAAGTGGTAGGTACTACAACTAATTCGAGAACCTACTCAAATATTATATATCCTGTTGTACAACGAAGGAAGCTATAAAATGAGCAAACAACTCTCTTCATGGAGAAATCTCACAGGTATAATACGTGCATATGTGGGAGAGCGACAGTCAATTTCAAACGAAATTCCCACAGTTTCGCCCGAACTTTGGGTTAACTCTGGATGAATTGAGATCAGATATTTTCACGAGGATAGAATTGGTTCTGCTCGAAAATATGAGTGGGCTCATTATAAGGAGTTGGAAAGTTTCAAGTCCAATCTTGGAGGACAGGGTTTTCCAACAGAAACGCCTACGATCTAGGTATACAGGGTCTTCCTTAGTTAGGAATGAATGGAGAACTATTCAAAAAAAAACTCTGATTTCGTGGTGGTGGATTTTATGGTCATTTCTTCAGGTAAAGAACTCTCTTGCCGTTCAGGCTCCTAGCTGCCTCACAAACGTTAAACCTCCTGACTTTTTTGTGATAAGAGCTCTGAAAACTTCTCTGTGGTATCCTTGATTCGTGCCTGTTCCAACTGAGATTCGGGATGGAGGTCCATGGGGGTTAGGATGATGTTCTGCCGACAGCCCTAAAGGGGCTCTGAACTGTCCACATTCCGACTTACTGATTTGAATCAAATTTTTTTTGTGTTTTCTTTTTGCTGTTTCGAGTATTGGGGACATAAGTTCCTCGCAGGTGGAAAGACACTTACTTTCCCAAGTGCGCAGCTCTGAATGTGGTGAAACCCTGGGTTTATTTATTGACTTTCCAGTCTAGATCGAAAGATCCATCAAAATTGAACATTGCATAAGTTACGGTAGTGTTGCAATGAGACATGAGAAAAATTTTGGTTTTCCAGAACTGACTTTGTTTTATGCGGAAATGTTTTTCTTTTTGCTAACTAATTTTTAGAGAACGAAGAGATAGCCGTGGCAAGATTTGTAGACATTGAGGGTGCTTTCGACAATGCATTCACAAGTTCAATCACAAAAGCTCTAGGAAAAAAAGGGGTTCTACGCCTCCTGTCTCGTTGGATTCACGCCAGCTTGGCCAAAAGAGTTATTATATTATATATTGGTGAAACCAAAGTTACACCTAGAGCATGCAGAAGATTTCCGCGTGGAGGGGTGTTAGACGAATTATTGAAGAGAAGCTTTGCTTAGAATCTCAGAACCACGACGATAGTTTTTACTAAGAAATTACTGACAGGACTAGAGTCGCTATTTCCTGAAAGGGTATAAATTCCTTTTGAACAAGAGGCAAAATACTCATCTTTGATCATAAGTTGACATGGAATCAACACCTTCAGAAAGTAACCCAGAAAAGCACAAGAGTCATAAACCTGTGCAGAATAATGAAAGGAAAAAACTGGGGACTAACCAAAAATTATCATTACGTTATATACCAGGGCATTACAACCATGATAGCAGATGGTGGATGAAAATTCAGAAGGTTGAGGCGATCCAAAAGCTAAAAGCATGCCTGCCTGGAATCAACGGGAGCTGTGAGGACAACCCCAGCAGCCGCCTTAGAAGTTTTACTGAAGTCGATGTCTACATACAGAGAGAAACCAGGTCAGTGAACAATAGATTGAACAGAGTGCAAGCACCCATAAGCAAAAAGCACGACAAGATGTACAAAGAGTTGTAAACCGACCCTATAATGCAAATGCCATCAGATGAGAATATTTTATTGGGTATAAGAATTAAAAAGACGTGAATACGAATTGTAGAATGTCAACTTATTATTTTATTTCTCTTTGTTTTTGTTTCCATGATGATAATTCAAGATACACTCACGATGAGAAATTAACCTACAGGGTGTTAACAAAATATAAGTATACTACAGTCTGCAACAATCTGTCACGTTGAATTTGCAACCACCGGTATGTTGGTATGCGTATAATCATCCACCAATCTCAAGAACTAATATACTTTTTCATCGTCGTTATTATAACCCAAAGCGTTACGAATATCAACGAAAAAAAGGGAATGAAATAAGTTTTTATAGCGGTGCTCATTCAGAAAGTTATTACAGGTGACAATTCGTCAAGATCTCATTTCCGATGGCAACCACGCGGTCATTACGATGACAAATCACCGCTCGACTGTATTTTGTGATTGTTGGTATTTCCACAATGTAGATATCCATTTTCGAACTAGACTGACGGATTACCAACAAATAGTAATGTTTCGTGAACATGTGAAGGCAATTTGAATATATGAATATTAAATATGGTTAGCTTCGGGCCTAACTGTTCGAATTCAGTGCGATATATTATTGCCCCGGTCTCCACCTGATAGATAGTTATCGTACGGTGGGCGTCTGAATCTATTCTATCTTGTCTCGCAGTGGGTAACAACTAGGAAAAGGCATCGCGCTGGAACTGAGTTGTCGTAAGGAATTAGAAAAATGTTTTTCGAAGAATATCTTGTAAATACCAATGTTAGTTTCGTGACCAGTTGGACCTCACGCCAATACCGAATAGATGAGTGGTCTTGGTGAGAAAGGCCACCATGACAGTGTTATTTTCGACTTGAATTGTACCCTATAATGATGTTCAAGTGATGACATCGTGATGATCAGCAGAAGAAATGAGGAAAGTTCAAAAAGTTTTTAAGTCTAATAAGAAAAGAGAAAAATTAAGTAAATTGTTCTCAATCTGAAGAGGGTTGGTATACATAAATAATGTATGTATAGTAGTTGGTGCAACACAATACAGATGTTTCATTCATTTACTGGATGAAATAAAGAGTCTATCATCAAAACAATCTCCCGTTAATAGAATTTTTTCTACTAATTTACTAGCAAACTTCATTTTCGAACCCTAAAGAAGGGAGGCAATGGTATTTTTCTTCCTGCCGAGGAGATTTTTATATTCTTCCACACAAGCAAGGGTTTCTTTTTACTTCGTCTATTCGATTTTGTAAAAAGAACAACAATGAAAGACGACTCAAATTATTTCTACAGTTTGTAAAATTATTGGAACTCATTCCTTCTTAAAAGCCATTTTCCGCTGAAATATTAACCACTCCTTCTTGATGGTTGACGTAGTATGACTGCTCACAAAGATGCTGTCCAATGGAGAGCTAACAACACAAAGTTATCAACGTGATCCCTAGAGAATTTGGCTTTGAAGTGAATTCCCGACCAGTAATGATTTTACCTGCAATTTCCCTTTTTCTTGTCAATGATTCTGCTACATATCCCCCAGCAATCTTCCCAAACCTCCAACCTCCATGCTGCTTGAATGTCATCAAGTCACCACCTGCATTGACGAGCAACGTAGCCGGAGTTTTTCGGAAACAATGGCCGGAAACTTTGGAGGTTTCTTAATTTTGAAATAGTATATTGTGTATCTAGTAGTAAAAGCAATATATTCCCGGACGACAATGTAAATTGTTGGCCGAGGCGATAAGCCGAGGCCAACAAGCATTGAAATCTGGGAATGTGCTTTTACTACGAGGTACACATACTATTTTGTGTGAAATCGCAATCAGCATTATCATAAATTAAGGAATTATACTTATTGTTTGCGTGCATTGATTTACTGTCTAAAATGTACACAAGCCGTCAAAAAATTTCCCGGATCGTTTACGATACGGGAAAGTGATTTCCCGTACAGTTTAGAGCCGAAAACGGTCCGGGAAAGTTCGTTGCTTAGCAACGGACTAAAATACTAGATTAGCGTATTTTGAGGCCTGAAGTTGCTCCGAGAAAGTGGGCATTCTTGAACGATTTCAGAAAAATAAATTTTAAGCATTGTATTCTCTCCGATTTTATGGTAATTGACAAAAAATATCGAGTGCGATGTTATGAGCTACCTGGAGTATTTATATTCGAAACAATGAATGTGCATTTTTTTGGTTTTAGTAACTGAAAGGATAGCTATTACCATATCGCTACGATCATCAAGTTATTCAAGTCTATTTTGATTAATAGTTAGGCAGCCAGCACACTGAGCAACCATGACCGACCGTCCGCGACCGTCCAACTACGACCAAAATTCCCAACAAATGTATTCTTATCGGATAACTCACACTGAATGATCGTCTTCGACCGGTTTCCAAAGACCATCATTGAAATTCAAATCTGCTGAAAATTTTAGTCAATCAGTATGAGTTTGAAAGTTTTTATTGATCCCTTTCAATTTTTGGTCATCGCTGGACGGTCGCGGACAGTCGATGCTGGTCGGTCAGTATGATTTCTAGCTAAAGCGTTCTGACAAAAAAACACAATATTCAAAAAAATGCATATTTCCTAAATTAATTAAAGACCCTCAAAAGTCAGTTAAATTTTTCAGGACAATATAATTTAAACGATCAATCATAACTATTTATTGGCTAACCAATTTTATAAATGGTATTTCTTGAAAACCTAATTAATAACAAAATAAAAGAACATACCTTCATATGCAAATAACCTCCATCCGTGTACTCTGTCAATAATTTTTGATAGCTTATAAGTTAACGGAATTTCACCTTTTATTCTCTCTCCTTTCCCTCGCCCAAATCACTATCACTATCATACTGTACTTCAAACCAAAATCTTGTTTTTTCGGTATTAAAGATATATCCATTGATTTTTGCACTTCCGGGACTAAAGTGCCAACTTAGTTTTTTTTGCAGGGCTTGAGTAATTTGAATCTGTATGTAGGATTCCATTAGTTTTGGCCGGTGGCTCAACGGTCTGATGCACAAGTAAGTAAGTAAAAGCAAGTGTATTGTGAGTTGTCTAGATGCTAATCTCGTCTAGTGCTAGCTTGGAGTGCAGTAGGTTTTCCAGGTTTTCCTACAGATGAAAAGTAAATACGCCACCAAAAATCAGTAAGTCGCTCCGGAGCGCCACGACAAATAATAATAATAGCTGTCGTCTACCCGCACAGGCTATGCCTTTGGGTACACTCAACAAGTGTTTATGAGGGAGTATTATGATTATTATTATTATTATAAGATAATCAACAATATGGTTTCCAAGATATCGTAAGGCGTCAGGCGTTTGGCTTTATCTCCACCCCAATTTTGTTTCCCTCGGACAGATCGCCCCACCAAGTAACTGGTAGAGTTTCTTCCGACACTCTATACCTACATGTACTGGTATTCTGCAGGGACCTATTCTAGCACCAACACCGTTCCTTCTTCCTTCACGTCAGCGATTTGTGTCTAGTGCAAAACTTTTCGGATGAAATATCAACACTACAATTGATGGAAACATTTGATAGTTGCTGATTATTCGACATTTTCAATCTTCAGATGATAATAATGATGATGTCTTGCGGTACCCGATCAAATAGTGAGATATATTGAGCAGCTGATCCCGCTCTGAAGGAGTCGCTTCACCATGACACCTGGACACGTCAGAGTCCAAACAGAGCAGGTTATCTTTTGAAGGGGCGTGTTTCAGGGAGACTCCCTCAGCCCTCTTCTCTTCTGCATCTCACTATTGCCATTTTGTCCGTTGCGGCACCCCCAGTAACCGGATCTGTTTTACATGGATGACCTCAAACTATATGCCTCCGGATAAATAAATCTTTATCAATCCTTAAGGGTGGTGCAAGAGTACTTGCATGCTATCGGAATGGATCGACAAATGTGCCACGGTTCATCTCAAAAGAGTAGTAGAAATATGTAAAGAACGTTCAGCTCGTAGACGGAAGCATCCTACATCATCTGGATACCGGAGAAACGTATTACCACTTAGGAGTGGGACAACGCCACACCCAAGAGGTAACTACTGTTAAAAACTCTCTCCGCGGCAAACCCAAACTCTATTACCATCAGAGTTGCGGAGAATGAGAGTCTCCTACAGCTACATAAGGATGATACAATGCATGGGGTCTTCTTCAAGAACATTGAAGACCTTGGCTTATCCAGAAACGTGACCTTTGCATTTCTTAGGACAAGTGGGCTAAATTTGAAAACCAAGATGGTGTCTTCAACAACCTCGTCTGCCATAGTCGCGTGATGGGTATAGAGGCCCCTGACACTAGATGCAGAGCGCGTCGTGGGGCGGCTGAGATCATAATACATTTGCGGTCAGCCAGTGCAGCTTATGCGGTCTCAGCCTATATCATATACCTTCTAGAAATATGATGTTTTCTTTTGTTTCACTATGTAATCATCTTTGATTATTTTTTGTCAATTCTTGCAACCAATCGAAACCATCAATTCAAAGTATTCATGATGTACATTCAGGCCAATCACCGCATTACTATAATGGGAATTTTCTACCTTGAAAATTTTCGCGGGAATTTTTTGTGGTATTTTGTTTTTATTATGTGACAACTGATACTTTTTATCTGACGTCTGTCATCAGTTTGCATGAAAAGTGAAAAATGATTCGAAAACGGTTTAGTACATCATCATTCGATGACATTTTGAGAAAATCAACGACAATGCATGTAAGACTACTATTTTGAGTAACGTGTCATTTTGGAAACAGTTTCAATTGATTACCTAGGGACAGAGAGAAAGCAAACGCTTTCAATCCAACAGACCAAATCAATGTTACGAAATCCTCCAGCCAAGGACAAAAGATCCATAATAATTGTATATTTCATGATGATAACTTCAAATTCCAAACTTCATTCTGTTTATAGTGATTCAAGTAAATTGTTGAAATCAAAATGTTATATTTATAGAGAATAGGTCTATGATTGGGACATCAAAAAATAATATATCGAATACCACACGAGAGTTCAATAAAGTAGAAAATAATTCACCAGATTTTTTCTCAAACTTGTTGCCCTTCGGGCTCTCGTGTCTATTGCCTGGCAACAAGTTTTCGAAAAATCTGTCAAATTATTTTAACTTTATTCTCACTCTTTTGTGATATTACAACTGAGAATGTGATCACACATAACCTTAACTCTGACCTGCTACAAATGTTTGTATTCCACATAACGTAGTTGAATAAATTATTTGATTTGATACGACACTCGTACAGTATAGACGAGACACTGGTGTTGCCTTATGCTCAGGGGGACATTGAGTCTATTGGAACTACCTACTAATTTCCCACCTTCAGGCAAATACAAGCCAATAACCCTGATGTACTCCTCGTCCATCAAAGTAGGACGATTTTCTGCTCTTGGCGAAACGAACATAGTCCGAAAAGAAGAAAAAAAATGGACCAAATGTCGATATTTACTCTTTGAACTTCGCAGGCTTTATTCAAGCTAATCGAATATACACAAAGATATCTTGAATGAAGAGAACCGCGATGAAATGCATTTGTTTCAGATATATTCATTATTTTTCACATCCTCCTCACATAAAAGAAGTGAAACAAAGTTCGAATAAGAAACTCTGAGTTTGAAGAGGCAGTTACATAGGGAATAAAATTTTCACTCATAATATCACAAGAGCTTAGAAAATTTCCAAGAATAATTTGGAAAAAAATTATTAATCCAATTTGACATTTTAAATTAATTTCACTGCTTGTCAAGTTGTTTCTGACATTATGTTGATTTGTCATATTTGTTTAACCGGTTCTGTCACAAAGCTTAATAATTACTAGTTTAAAACGTCCGTATGTTGAGTTTAATGACTGTATAGCGAAATGTCGCGATTTGGTAAAGAAAATCAACAAGTAATTAGACAAGAAATTCAAAATGTAGCACCAGATAACACCCGAAAATCAAAATCAAGTGTATGGAAACAGTTTGTTGAATTTTGTGGCGAAAGTTGTACTACGCATTTAATATGAACAAGAAAAATTTTGAAGATTATTAGGAAAGTGTGGTCAAAGTGTTGTGGAACTCTACTGCTAAGCAGTTACATGAAATTTATTACGAAAAATATAAAATAAAATTTAATCCGTTTTCTGATGTGAAACTTGAGACCGCCAGAGCTGCACGCGATGCTAAGCGCAAAATATTACAGAGAGACCAATTAAAAAGAAAAGTGGGTACTGCAGCCTTAACCAGTGACGAATACAAAAAAATTATTGAAATGTGGGATGAAAATACTCCAGATGGATTGCAGCGTAAATTTTTTCACATAGATTCACATGAGCTGGCATGGAGAGGAGGGAAAGGATATTCTACGTGTATCAAATACTTACTTCAAAGAAGAAACTGATAATTTCGGAAACCCAAAAGGTCGGATAGAATATAATCCAATATTCTCTAAAACTACACAAGGTGGTTCTAAAAAACTGTCGAATAGTAAATGGTTGATTTCAAATTTCGACAATCCACAAATGTGTCCGGTTCATTTGTTTAAATGTATTTCGTTATTATTTTGCTTATTAGTTGATATCATCAGAGATTTGCCAATGAAGATATTAGTTCAACATGAAATAAATTCTAAAAAAATCATATTGGTAAGTATATCCGCCATATTTCGTTAAATAAAAAAAAATACCAACTTTAGTTAAACCAAATGCTGAAACTCATATGGGTACTATCTCAGTCTATCGCCATTTGGTAATTTTAGTTAACTAAAGGTGGTAGAAATATTTTTTCACAAGTAACATGATCATATGTTTACCTTGTCAACTGTCAAAAAATTTACACTTAAATATCGTGGGGCCACGAAAAAAATTTCGGAATTTTTTTTGTTGCCATGGCAACTAGTCAAAATTAAGGCATCTTATTGGTTAGAAAGTAGAGGTGTGAAATTTTCTGAGAAATTTTTCCGGTCTAAAAGCATAGCTCTGAATTACTTCATTTCCACTTCCCTTTTTTTACTGGAAACAATTCTAATAAACGACGGAAACTATTTCAAATCATCGTAAAACTAGTCCAGATCGAAGCCCATGCATTTGGCGGCCGTTCAAAACCGCCCCAACCCCCTCCGTCAGAGTGTGTATCTCCCAAAGTAGGTTAGCTTGTCCCGCTTATAACAAACGTCATGTTAGCAATTTGTTTTCGACTTTACTTTGGAAGTCTGGCAGAACGAGAAACTATAATTTGTCGGGATGATGGGAGTAGCAGACAGTGAAATTGATATGTAGCCTCGCTTTACTGCTCGCCGTTCTTTTTCCGAAGCGAAACTTAGGACGTCCACATACAGAGCGGGTGTAACAGAAAAAGTTTCTTCTTTTGTGTGCCCGGACCCGGACTGAATCGTAATGTGGAGAATTGATTCTGCGATTCACGTTGGATGTTCATTAGAACTTTGGCGCGGTCTGGCTTGTCCTGATGGGACCGATCTGGGTAAGACTTCAAACTCAAACGAATATAAGAGTTGTATAGAAAACAGCTCCTAAATCTAAGCAGGGTGTCACTGAACTTCCTATGTTGCTTTCGGCTTTCGGAAATGTATAGATCGGGTCAAAATAATGATAATAATAATAATAAAAAAATTTCATTCTTCTTGATTATACAATAATGATATAAGACGTCATGAAATGAGACCTAATGGTACAAAACAAAAGTAAGTATATAAGACATACATCTCAAGAATCATTTGGGTAGCAGTCAGTTGACCAGTAAGATATTTAATCTTCGTTTTTTAAGTCAAGCTTTCGAAAATCTTTATTCTCTTTCTCAAGACTATACTACAAAAGGGTGGTTGAACATATAGTAAGTGAAAGTTGAGTAATACTTACTAACGTGAAATTGAAAGAAATTTACATCAATTATGAACATAAAGACAAATACAAAAAAAATATACAGACAGTGACAGAAAAGTGTGACAGAAGGATGAATTTTAGATATAGAGGATGGAAAAAATCATGAAAATCATATAAATACGAAGAACTAGAATCACAAAATTTCAATTCAAGTAGGACGACTATTAGACGCAATTTTTTTTGATTCGTTTACTATTTGAGTATATTGTTTCTTCTGTTTTTTATAGCTCTGAATCTGATGTCTTTTTAGATAACCAGTATGATTTTTTCAAATCATCTCCTATTCTCACAATCTCATTGTTAATCCATTTAATAAAGAAATCTGTGCGATTATACTTTTCAGTAATGACAGGACAGGTAAGATCAATATAAAATTTTAAAACGTTATAAGAGATTGATCAATGTTATCAGGAAACTGAAACAATGGACCTTTGCATTTATAAAAAATTAATTTCAAAACTCATTTCAATCGATTGTTAATAGTCTAAAATGTCTATTCATCAACGAGTGCCACTCTACTTTTTTATTTAAGAAAAATATCACATTTCAAAGTGTGCCTCTGACGTCACGTTCATCTCCCACCATAATCCACGTTCCGAAACAGGGAATATCGTTCTTCCATAAAATGTAGCTACTGGCTATATTATATATATTATCTTTAACTTTAAAATTTTCTGAACGAACCTGTCTTTTGATGAAAAAATATTGTTGGAAACACCGCAAATTATAAAAACAGTTCTTATAGAACAAAAGTTGTTATCAACACAGAACACATACAGTTTATCACTCAACACAAACAACAAAACTTTGAATTTGAAAACCGCATTAACTTCATGAAATACAGCATTCAAGAGTCTGTTAGTTTCCAGCATACAGATTTGATCTACTAGCATCTATCTTGTACTTTAATATATGACCATTTTCATCTTTCGCCAGTACTTTATATAACCTTTTTCTTCAAAGTCCTTCGTTACTTACTTACGGGCCTTAAAATTATAAGATAGAAGCCTCACCAGAATGATCACACTATGAGCTTTCAAGAAATGTATGGTTTTCCTACTTGATTTTGAATCTCATGAAAGCAATAATGATATTTGTATTCCATGGTGGACAAACACAGCAACAAAACAATCTCAAAAAATGTTGAAAACCAGTAATTCACAGGAAAAGATAAAAAACAATCCCCCATTTTGAATCATGCACAAATTGAGTTTTTCTACAATGGCTCTTTGAACTTCATTTGAAACCCTTGAACATTTATCGTCCAAAAGCTCAAGATTATTTGATCAAAATTGAAAACTTTTCAGTGTACTGACCTGGAAACATTATGTTCCTCAAAGAGTCCTTCAAGAAGTTTTGATTATATTGCAAGGAAAATAGTTTGTGATCTAAAAATATACCTACTGATGGGCAAACCGGCTTTCAGATTCATCAAAATTTCATCCACCGATTGTAAAAGCAATAATAGCAATTTAGCCAACTGGCAATTTTTCATTTATTTCATGAAGTATGTGAATGGAATATTTTCCCTCTCATCAATATTCATTACACAGTTGATATCAGTGTTTACTGAATTTTACGTACAATAGAACCTTCAAAATCGACAATGAATAATGTTTCGACATGGTTATCGCATTCACCTCCTAAATAAATATTGTCACTCACACACACACATTTTAAGCGGTATAAAATGTATCAGAGTTATAGGCTGGTTATATCATTGTTTCTGTCGCATTTAATGCATTTTTAATTTTTAGCAATGAAACAATATTTCGTAATCCCTTTACACATACGATAGGTTGAAAATTAGTCATTTTCAGAAGTATTCAATAATAAACCAACATATACTTTCAAATTATTATCCTTGAAATTGTGACGAATTTTCATTTGCATTACAGAAATACGAAGAGCAGTGTCTTAGATCTATGCTCCATACGTTTAAAGAATGGTCCCAAGACATATCCTTGTGGAACCCGACTCTCATACAGCTCGTACAAGTCTCAGCAGAACTACACGTTAACACTCGTGCCTGTCGACGTGTGAAAAAAACGCAGGGTGAGCACGCATGGAATTAAAACTTTTTGCTTATAAAAATCTTTTGTCCAATTACACCGACTTTGTAATAGCATTAGTGGGATCAGCTAGAAAACGGAAATATCCTAATTTCTGTCGATATGTCAATATTTTTCCATTGATAATCAACTGAATTTCCAGTGATATACATTATTTCGTTCCGTTTTGCATCAAATTCTTCAAAGTGTTTCCGGAAAAGAACGCCGACTCCGTTACTATTTCCAATAACCAGTTGTTTGAGATCCGTTTTTAATATGTCTCAAATTGACTGATGCTAATATACGGGCAAAAATTCATTAGTGCCATAAAACAAGTAATAAATAAATCATTACGGATAATAAAGACAGTTCATTGTTTCAATAAATTATAAAGTGGGTTCCAGTTTTTGATAACAACGGAGATTTCAATGCTCAATAATTTGTGCTTATCGTTCTAATTAGGAATATGAAGTTGAACTAGGTAGAAATAATTGAACAAGCGGAGGAAGAAATGCTTGATTAAGAGTTATTAATTAATTAAAATAAAATGTTATATCATCCACAGTTTTCCAGAACCTACTAATATTTATATCTACTCTTCAGAATTGTATATCTTGTTTATCAAAATGCTCATATATGAGTGGAATTACTTATGTGGTGAAGGGGGAAAATAACATTGGTTCACAAAGCATTTTATTTCATATCGTATTAAACTAACAAAAGTAATTATTGTAACTTGCCTATGCTGAGATGCAAGGTTTGACAAGAACTGTTTAAAAAATTAGGTGGTACGGTTCCAACCCTTTATTTAGGGGTCACTTAGTCATTAGCTCCAAAATATTTACATCAAAAAGTAGTCCAATAGTAAAACGTAGATGGTAGTAAAGTTGTGTTCATCAAATGCTGAATTTTTATTTCTCATCGCAGAAATTATACAGATAGCCTTCCTTATTTGCTACTTCTGCTGTAAAAAGTTTCTAATTTCAGGCAAAAAACTGTTTAGCAAATTTGAACGATGTGGTAATATTGTGAATACAGTTTTACCTGTTGGTCTGTTTAGTGATTACTTCAATGAGTGTATAAAAGTATAAAAATGGTTTACATTCTTCAAGAAAGAATTGAACTTATTGTAATTTATGGAGAAGTTGCAAAGTGCGCACAAAGGGCGGCATGTCTTTTAAACGAAATGTAAGTATGTGCCTAATTTGGTGGTGTGTGGTTCAGTGACAAATAAACAAAAGAAATACTCCCAGAGTACTAAATGAAGAAGCTCAAATTGAAGTTTTGGGAAATTTTGCTGCAGAGCCCACGAGCTCCTTACGATCAGTATCAGAATAGACTAAGAAAAGCTTTGAAAATGCATACATTTCATCCATATAAAATGCAGATTCTTCAAGAGCTCTACAAGGATGACGATGATTATGATAGAAGAATAGAGTTTTTTGAAACCATGTCCCATCGAGTCAATACCATCCCAAATCTTCTGTTAAAACTCTGTTTCAGCGATGAGTGGTGATTTTTTCTGAATGGCAATGTCAATAGACAAAATTGTCGCTATTTTGGAGTGACGAAAACCCACATATTTTTCACGAAGGGCATACACAACACCAACAAAAAGGTAATGTAATGACAAAATTAAATGGGCTATCCACTTTTTCGAGAAAAAAATGCCCAATGGTCCTTTTCCAAATTTCAGTTTCGAATAGCACACACTGTATAAGAAGAATAGTATTGGTCCAAGTACTGAACCTTGTAGAACACTGGTAGTACACCAACAAAATACACATGTACTATTACTGATTGGAACTAAGATAGCCTTTTGATAAAACTCACTATAGTGCATTCATATTTCAAATACGGACGATGTCAACAAAAGCACGTGAACACCAAACTAGAACAGAGACGCATTAAGCTTTTTTACCCAATGAAATTAATTTGAAAATGTATCATCATCCAAAACCAACTCAGAACTTTACACCAAAATAAATATTTTAAATGAACAATCAATTATGTAATTAAAAACACAAAAATAAATCACAGCTACAACTTCAAACAAATCGCAGCTTCAATAATTGTAACGCAGCTAAGCTGAATACCTACATCTCTGCAAAAACATGTCGTTTGGTGTCTTCGTCAGGTTGATGTTCTATCGACCAATACCGTTGCGATAATTGGCGATCACGAGGTGGACATGCTGCAAGCATGCATTGATCACTGTTTACATGGAGCGTATTTGAAATACAACATGTTGAACAACTGAATCAAAGATCCAGAAATAAACTATGTGATAAATATTCCGCATTTCAGCCTGACAATCTTATTGACAATAGTTTATCGGCATATAAATTATCAAAGATCGACAAGATCGTGTAGTTGTTAATATCGGGAAATAAAACAGCTGCTACCTTTGACCAAAACTGAGTTACTATTTGTTCAGGTTACTTTCACATAAAGCGTTCAAATTCAACAACATTCGTACTGGACACAGGCGACACTACTTAGACTTTTCTAGATTCCTCTCTAGCTCGGCCACAGACCTCGCTATCACGGAACAACTGTCAATGTCAATAAACACTGTCAAAGACCATAGAATATAAAAAAACTACAGAACACGTTTGTTTGTTGCTTGAATCTAATGAAATGAATACAGAATTGCCTCAGATACCACATACTGCAACACTATTGCTACTGATTGATTTTTACGCACTTGACTATCTATATGAGCAAACGAGATTAAAATTTCGTACATGAATACCAGTTTCCCTCGGCCTTCAAACAAAAGATTAGCATATCCGAATCCTTTGACAAAAACCAACTGTAAAGTAAACAGGAAGACGTCTGAAACAATAGCGAGCGCACAGGTGAAGTTTGCACTGCTCACTGAGACCGGAAAATTATATGTAAACATAACCCCGAATTGTGTCATCAGAGGAAAGACAAGATGGAATATGCTGATATGTTATCCGAGGTGGCAAAACACTGGAAGTCTAAGTCTGTGGGGGATCAATATTTACATTCATATTGAGGCTGTTCCATAATTCTACGAGTAATGTCGTGATATGGAAGGGTTGTTTGAATGGGGACTCTGATCCGTTTGTCATCGAGTGTACACCTGCACACAGAGAATAATGATGAAATTGATAATGGTTAAACAAAACCGGATGAGCTACATGAAGACGACTCTGTTGTTGTTTGACCTACCCTAGCAATGATGAGAGGAAATAACCTCTAAACATGCATATATAAAAGGATGATTTTCAATGGCTTCATTACTATTAGCACTTGCAAAGAGTATCCTCTTTGGGGAACGTTACACAAATGGATAACAGGAGTAATTGAATGTCCGTAGGGAATAGTAGTTGTTCTCTATCAGATATTCGCCTCATTTTTCCAATTTGTGGAAATGTGTGGAAAGAAGGGTATTTTCGGCCGTAGTTGGAATTATTTCTTTTGATTCATTTGATCCTCTCCACTTCTCAAACTTCGTTCTATTTATTATTTATTGGAGGTGATTCTAAAACAAGAAAAAATCTATTCAAATACGAAGATTGTTACTTGAGTTTTGAAATATGACAGCACTGATGTGAATAAGTCAAAACTGACACTGTCATCGTGGAGTTTGACATTTTCAATGGTGAATATACTCATATACGAGTGCTATTTGTGTTTCTTACAGAAACATATATCTAATAATAATAATAATAATAATACTCCCTCATAAACACTCGTTGAGTGTACCCAAAGGCATAGCCTGTGCGGGTAGAGGACGGCTATTATTATTATTTGCCGTGGCGCTCCGGGGCGACTTACTGATGTTTCAGGTGATGTATTCACTTTTCAGCTGTAGGAAAACCCGGAAAACCTACAGCACCACCTCGGGTGGTCGGTGTGCACACCAAGCTAGCACTAGACGAGATTGGCATCTAGACAACTCACAATACACTTGCTTTTCAACAAGGCATGCGGCGGATCTCAATCAAATTTTGGAATTGAATCGTGAACATGAATAAAAGAGCCTTAAAAATAATGAGAATACAAAAGCACAAGATTAATTTGAACTTCGCACAATATACAAAAAATTTTTAGCTGATTCTGGAAATATTTAATTTGTATATATGCTCGGGTACAACATTTAGCATTGACAAGGAATAAAACGTCGAAAAAATTGCCTTGCAAGATCGAAATTTCCGTAAAAAATCAATCGACTTGAAATTCAGTGTTCATATTCAGAAAAGATTGCATTTCACGAATAAGACTAAAACAAATATAAACTTTTTCAACTCGAGAACGGTTGAAGATAGAGCAATTCTGCGAAAGCCAATCGATTCAGAACGATGAAATTAGTATATCCCGTGATTTTAAGGTCGAAATGTAGAAAAAAAATTACTCGGAAAAAGTCCTAAGAAAATACAAAAGCGTCTGATCAACTTGAAATTCGCACTATATACGCAAAATTCCAAGCTGATTCTGAAAATATATGATTTGTATACGCTCAGGTACAAGATTCAGCATGAAAATGGAATAGAACGACGAAAGTTCCCATGTAAGATCGAAATTGAGGAGGTGTCGTAAAAAACCTAATAAATTTTCAGTTGACTAGGAATCAACTTCAATTTTGGTGTGCATATTCAGAGAAGAATTCACTTTACGTATGAAACTACAAAAAATAATAAAAAAACATTTTTGGAAAGAAAAACCCCTTTCAACTCTAGACAAACTTTTCAACTCGAGAACGGTTGAAGATAGAGCAATTCTGCGAACGTCAATCGATTCAGAAAGATGAAGTTAGTATATTCCGTGAATTTCAGATTGAGAGGTAGCAAAAAAAATACACGGAAAAAGTCCTAAGGGGTAGACCCCTAAAAATCATGGAAAATACAAAAGCGTCTGATAAACTCGAAATTCACACTGTATACGTGATATGTCACGCTGATTCAGAAAATATATGATTTGTATACGCTCAGGTACAAGATTCAGCATGAAAATGGAATAGAACGACGAAAGTTCCCGTGTAAGATCGAAATTGAGGAGGTGCCGTAAAAAACCTAATAAATTTTCAGTTGACTAGGAATCAACTTCAATTTTGGTGTGCATATTCAGAGAAGAATTCACTTTACGTATGAAACTACAAAAAATAATAAAAAAACATTTTTGGAAAGAAAAACCCCTTTCAACTCTAGACAAACTTTTCAACTCGAGAACGGTTGAAGATAGAGCAATTCTGCGAACGTCAATCGATTCAGAAAGATGAAGTTAGTATATTCCGTGAATTTCAGATTGAGAGGTAGCAAAAAAAATACACGGAAAAAGTCCTAAGGGGTAGACCCCTAAAAATCATGGAAAATACAAAAGCGTCTGATAAACTCGAAATTCGCACTGTATACGTGATATGTCACGCTGATTCAGAAAATATATGATTTGTATACGCTCAGGTACAAGATTCAGCATGAAAATGGAATAGAACGACGAAAGTTCCCGTGTAAGATCGAAATTGAGGAGGTGCCGTAAAAAACCTAATAAATTTTCAGTTGACTAGGAATCAACTTCAATTTTGGTGTGCATATTCAGAGAAGAATTCACTTTACGTATGAAACTACAAAAAATAATAAAAAAACATTTTTGGAAAGAAAAACCCCTTTCAACTGTAGACAAACTTTTCAACTCGAGAACGGTTGAAGATAGAGCAATTCTGCGATCGTCAATCGATTCAGAAAGATGAAGTTAGTATATTCCGTGAATTTCAGATTGAGAGGTAGCAAAAAAAATACACGGAAAAGTCCTAAGGGTTAGACCCCTAAAAATCATGGAAAATACAAAAGCGTCTGATAAACTCGAAATTCGCACTGTATACGTGATATGTCACGCTGATTCAGAAAATATATGATTTGTATACGCTCAGGTACAAGATTCAGCATGAAAATGGAATAGAACGACGAAAGTTCCCGTGTAAGATCGAAATTGAGGAGGTGCCGTAAAAAACCTAATAAATTTTCAGTTGACTAGGAATCAACTTCAATTTTGGTGTGCATATTCAGAGAAGAATTCACTTTACGTATGAAACTACAAAAAATAATAAAAAAACATTTTTGGAAAGAAAAACCCCTTTCAACTCGAGACAAACTTTTCAACTCGAGAACGGTTGAAGATAGAGCAATTCTGCGAACGTCAATCGATTCAGAAAGATGAAGTTAGTATATTCCGTGAATTTCAGATTGAGAGGTAGCAAAAAAAATACACGGAAAAAGTCCTAAGGGGTAGACCCCTAAAAATCATGGAAAATACAAAAGCGTCTGATAAACTCGAAATTCACACTGTATACGTGATATGTCACGCTGATTCAGAAAATATATGATTTGTATACGCTCAGGTACAAGATTCAGCATGAAAATGGAATAGAACGACGAAAGTTCCCGTGTAAGATCGAAATTGAGGAGGTGCCGTAAAAAACCTAATAAATTTTCAGTTGACTAGGAATCAACTTCAATTTTGGTGTGCATATTCGGAGAAGAATTCACTTTACGTATGAAACTACAAAAAATAATAAAAAAACATTTTTGGAAAGAAAAACCCCTTTCAACTCTAGACAAACTTTTCAACTCGAGAACGGTTGAAGATAGAGCAATTCTGCGAACGTCAATCGATTCAGAAAGATGAAGTTAGTATATTCCGTGAATTTCAGATTGAGAGGTAGCAAAAAAAATACATGGAAAAAGTCCTAAGGGGTAGACCCCTAAAAATCATGGAAAATACAAAAGCGTCTGATAAACTCGAAATTCACACTGTATACGTGATATGTCACGCTGATTCAGAAAATATATGATTTGTATACGCTCAGGTACAAGATTCAGCATGAAAATGGAATAGAACGACGAAAGTTCCCGTGTAAGATCGAAATTGAGGAGGTGCCGTAAAAAACCTAATAAATTTTCAGTTGACTAGGAATCAACTTCAATTTTGGTGTGCATATTCAGAGAAGAATTCACTTTACGTATGAAACTACAAAAAATAATAAAAAAACATTTTTGGAAAGAAAAACCCCTTTCAACTCGAGACAAACTTTTCAACTCGAGAACGGTTGAAGATAGAGCAATTCTGCGAACGTCAATCGATTCAGAAAGATGAAGTTAGTATATTCCGTGAATTTCAGATTGAGAGGTAGCAAAAAAAATACACGGAAAAAGTCCTAAGGGGTAGACCCCTAAAAATCATGGAAAATACAAAAGCGTCTGATAAACTCGAAATTCACACTGTATACGTGATATGTCACGCTGATTCAGAAAATATATGATTTGTATACGCTCAGGTACAAGATTCAGCATGAAAATGGAATAGAACGACGAAAGTTCCCGTGTAAGATCGAAATTGAGGAGGTGCCGTAAAAAACCTAATAAATTTTCAGTTGACTAGGAATCAACTTCAATTTTGGTGTGCATATTCGGAGAAGAATTCACTTTACGTATGAAACTACAAAAAATAATAAAAAAACATTTTTGGAAAGAAAAACCCCTTTCAACTCTAGACAAACTTTTCAACTCGAGAACGGTTGAAGATAGAGCAATTCTGCGAACGTCAATCGATTCAGAAAGATGAAGTTAGTATATTCCGTGAATTTCAGATTGAGAGGTAGCAAAAAAAATACATGGAAAAAGTCCTAAGGGGTAGACCCCAAAAAATCATGGAAAATACAAAAGCGTCTGATAAACTCGAAATTCGCACTGATTCAGAAAATATATGATTTGTATACGCTCAGGTACAAGATTCAGCATGAAAATGGAATAGAACGACGAAAGTTCCCGTGTAAGATCGAAATTGAGGAGGTGCCGAAAAAACCTAATAAATCTTCAGTTGACTAGGAATCAACTTCAAATTTGGTGTGCATATTCAGAGAAGAATTCACTTTACGTATGAAACTACAGAAAATAATAAAAAAACATTTTTGGAAAGAAAAACCCCTTTCAACTCTAGACAAACTTTTCAACTCGAGAACGGTTGAAGATAGAGCAATTCTGCGAACGGCAATCGATTCAGAAAGATGAAGTTAGTATATTCCGTGAATTTCAGATTGAGAGGTAGGAAAAAAAAATACACGGAAAAAGTCCTAAGGGGTAGACCCCTAAAAATCATGGAAAATACAAAAGCGTCTGATAAACTCGAAATTCGTACTGTATACCCAAAATGTCACGCTTATTCAGGAAATATATGATTTATATATTTTCAGGTACAAGATTTAGCATACAAATGGGAGGGAACGTAGAAAATCCCCTTGTAAGATCGAATTGAAGAGATATCATAAAAACCATATTGAATTTTCAGTTCTCTAAGGATCGACTTCAAATACGATGTGCATATTCAGAGAAGATTTTACTTTTCGTATAACACTACAAAAAAAATAAAAAAATAACCCCTCTAAACTCTAGATATACTTTTCTACTCAAGAACAGTTGAAGATAGAGCAATTCTGCGAAGGCCAGTTGATTCAGATTGATAAAATGTGTGTATTTCGTGAACTCAAAGTTGAGTGGTTGGAGAGAGAAATTACTCGGAAAAAGTAGACCCCTAAAAATCCTAGAAAATGTAAAAATTATATTATTTGAATATGCTCAGGTACAATATACAGCAAAAAATTGAACAAAACGCCAAAAATAGGATAGGATAAAAAAGGGTAGTGGGGTGGGAAAGAATAGGATAGAGTAGGGTATAGTAGGATACGGTGGGATATGGTAGGATAAAGAAGGGTACGGTATAGTAAGGCAAGATGGAGGTAGGAAAGGACAGGATAGAGAATATGGTAGGATAGGGTATGAAGAAGAAGGATGGGGTAAGAGGGAGGTAGGAAAGGATGGAATAAGGTAGGATATGGTAGGATATGTAAGGATAAGGTAGGAAAGGATGGGATATAATACAACATCATATACATCTTCTGAAACTACTCCATCATACATCCTCGAGGTTTCCAAATCGTGTTCAGCATCATAACCTCACCTTGTATCTGTCCACAATCATGACATTCCTGATTACCACCACACACCGTCAAATCAATCAGACATTTATATCATGTAAGCTATGTAATTAGTGAATAATTCATCCAATTCATTCAAGTATTCGAAACTCTCAGCCGTTTGCACCGAACTGCTTCACGTCGTTTTATTGCCCACCGAGCTAACCTGGGAGATGCTGAGTATGACCCAGATATTTCTCGAGACGTAATTATCCCGAAGGACTCGCATGAGGTTGGCAAGAACTTTTAATAAAGTCTAGTCGAACTTTTCAGATCGGTGATATATTATCGACGATATTTATCCAATATACTTGTAGAAAGTAATTGGTTATTCCGTTATGGATGTCCTTGTATGTTTAGTATCATGATGGATGCGATTCAGGCATGCTCCGGAATTCATGGAATTGGTGATTGGTAAATACAGTTGGAGCGCTTTCTGAGAGCGATGCATTAAATAACAGTAAACGATTGGGGTGGTTAGGGAATTGCTTCCATTTGGAAAAAATGTAAACTCTACATCATACTGCGTAGAATGGAAAAGTATAGGCATCGTAGCATATGCTACAGGCTAGGTGATAGGGAAGCAGGTCGGTCAGGACACCATAGGAAACGATATGGAAGAATTGGATATTGTGGAGTATCAAGACATATGATAGGATGGGATATGACGGTTGTCTTGAAAATATTATTCTATGTTTTCAGTAAAATCGTATTCGAACATTTTTCCTGTCTGAAAAAAATAAGTCCAAAATAACCAAATAACACTTCTCTTTTCCATACATGTTATCCTTGATGTTATCACTAACTCCAATACAATTTCACAGCATCCAATGAATGGTCTTTCTGTGTCCTTACTAGAGAAACGGCTTGTTGACACGCCGCGTGTTTGACTGTGTTTGCTCGTAGTTGCTTCAATTTTAAGTTATTTCCAAGAAGATGGATGTTGAGAAAGCAAATGCCGTAGTGTCT
This sequence comes from Chrysolina americana, assembly GCA_958502065.1. NCBI lineage: Eukaryota > Metazoa > Arthropoda > Insecta > Coleoptera > Chrysomelidae > Chrysolina > Chrysolina americana. Next base: position 4,896,388 of record OY293421.1, on the reverse strand, counting down.
ATGTTACCGCCCAAGTCCAAGTTAGTATATGAGAAAACATATGATCAGTTTCATGAATGGTGCTCAAGAAACATGTAAAAAATATTTCTGAAAATGTGCTTATATGCAATTTTAAAGAAAATAAAAAATTATAAAACCTCTTACGTTATCTTGACTATGACCTTGACTTGACCTTGACCTTTTTTTCATCTAAGTTTCTATGAATTTTTTGTTCAAAGTGAAAAATATAAAAATTAATTGTTTCGATTTTTTTTCCGCCAATTTTTTATTGTCCAACTGTTTGTGAAAGAAATTGTAAAAATATTTTTCCCGACAATTTTTTTTTTATTTTTTCGCCAAATTCTCAATTGGTTGAAAAAAAATTTTGAAAATGTTCTTCCATACAATTTTTTTTTATTTTTATGGACCCATCAGCGACCATTGCCAGCGACAATCGTAGGCGACATTTGCCGATAACATTCGCCGACATTTGACGATGACATTTGCCGACAACATTTGCCGACGACATTTGCCGACGGCATTCTCCGACGACAATCTCCGACGACAATCTCCGACGACAATCTCCGACGACAATTACCCACGACCTTCGCCGATGACATATGCCGATGATATTTGCGGAAGACATTTGCCAAAAAATTGTGGAGATAGTTTTCCCGTCAAAATCTTTTTTTTTTTTATTTCCAAATATTGTGTGAATGAAAAATTGTGAAAATATTTGTACTGCCAAATTATTCAAAACTTTTATTTAATTTTTGTTCGAAGTATAAAATTTTGAAAATATTTTTCACGCCAAATTTTTTTTTTTATATTTTCCCGTCAAATTTTCGCCAAAGAAAATCGCCGGCGACAATCGCAGGAGGCAAAAAAAATATTGGGATCGAACGAGATTTTGAAAATTTACCTAGACTATGACCTTGACCTTGACCTTGACCTTTACTCTGACTTTAACTTTTTTTTATAAATTTTTGTAACCAGAAATAAAAAATTGTTTAAATATTCTTCCCGCCAAAATAATTTTTTCATTCTTTTCCGGCCAATTTTTTTTTTTTTTTCTCGGAAAAAAAATTGGGAATGTTTTTCCCGCCAAAATTTGTTTTATTTATTTTCTTCCCGCTATTTTTTTTCAACCCTGAAAAAGAAATCTTGATAATATTTTTTCATCTAATTTTTTTTTTATTTTTTTTGTACCTGTCACTAATCGCCAGCGAAAATATTTTTCCCGCAAAATAATTTTTTGAATTTTTTCCCGTCAAATTTTCGCCAACCACAATCGCCGGCGACAGTCGTCGGCGATAATCGTCGGCGACAATTGGGGACGACATTTTCCAAATAATTGTAAAATTATTTTTCCCGCAAAAATATTTTTTCAATATTTTTCCGTCAAATTTTCGCCGACAATTGCCGGCGACAATCGCCGGCGACAGTCGTCGGCGACAATCACCAGCAAAAATCGCCGGCGACATTCCCTGCGACGACCTTCGCCGATGATATTTGCGGACGACATTTGCCGAAAAATTGTGAAAATAAAAAATATTTTTTTTCGTATCTTTGGACCTTGACTTGAAAAATTTTGGGATCGAACGAGATTTTGAAAATGGTCCTTGACCATGACATTGACTTGACATTGACTCTAACCTTGACTTTATTAATTTTCAGTTCAAAATAAAAAAAATCCGCCAATTTTTCTTCAATTGTTTGAAAAAAAATTTTTTACAATACAATATGTCATTCGATTGATCCTTCATAATAAAGTTTTCCTTGTTGATTAGTTTTGCTATTCACAATGTGATGAATGGTATTCATTAAACGTATTTTTTCATTAACAGTATTGTATCTTGTAACTAGTGAAAGGAAATATAGAGAATCTGTTCAAAAATAAGCAAGGGACAGATATAATGAAATCACCTGGTATCATTATTCAACCTGCAATTTGGCAGAGTTATCAAAACCTAATGGTAAACAAATCCAAACTCATGACCAAGTCTCTCTAACAATCCGAAACTCTGCTATTTCAAAAATCCCTCGCGAATCATCCGCAAACATTGATGCTCATGAGTTGCATATTTCCTGTGTTTCATATATGATGAAAAGTTTCAACAATTCCGCCGGAGTTATGCATCAGCAGTTTTCAGAACGAGGTAGTTTTCAAACTGTAACTATCTAATTTCGATGAGAATTATATGGAAATAATGGGTGACTGGAGTAAATGAAAGTTTCCACACAGTTTTATTAAAAAAGTTCATGAACATGAGGTTACGAAATCATTGGTTGAAATATTTAGAAATTGGGTAGGTGATGTTGTTGATAATGTCTCATGAAGTGGATCAAGACCAATTTGGTTCATAGTGCAGGTCTGCAAAACGTACGATACAGTTTCAATGGTAATCTTTTTATTGAAATATCTTCGAGTTTCGACCTCTCTTATCAGAAACTAAAGGAATTACAAAACATTCCATCAATTATGTTTCATAAGGTTTGTAATTATCAACAATTTGGTATGTAGTGGAAGTCTGCAGAACGCTCAGTACGGTTTTTACCAGACTTTGTCAGAATTTTTGTGGCAAATTTAATTTGTTTCACTTCCGCCACCTTTAAGGGAGGGTGACAATCATTTCGTTACTGACTGCTCATCAAGTAGATCATTCCTAACAATTTGGTTCACAGAGTGAGTTTGTAGAATGTACAATTCAATTTTTATGGCACTTTGATTATCGATATATCATGAATACACCTGACTCTCAAATATCGAACCCACCTGATAAAAGAGCTGAGGTTGTGACAATCACTTCATCACTTCCTTTTCATCAAGTGCATCATCATCAATAATTTTCTATGCAGTGCATGTCTACAAAACCGTTAGGACGGTTTTAATCGGACTTGGTAAGAATTTTTGTGGATAAATTCACCAGTCTCACTTTCGCCCCCTCTAACTAAAAAACTGAAAGGGTGGCAATCGTTTCGTTGATGACTGCTCATCGAGTAGATTATTACCAACAATTTGGTTTACAGAATAAGTTTGTAGAATGTACAATACAATTTTTATGGCATTTTGTTTATCGATATATCCTGAATATACCTGACTCTTAAATAAGGAACCCATGTGATGGAAAAAATGGATTGGTGACATTCATTTCCTCACTCGTCTTTCATGTAATGCATCATTACCAACAATTTGGTCATTGTGCAAGTTTGCAGAACGTTTCCTGCAGTTTTTATGGTAATTAGTTTGTAAACATTTTGGTGAATACATCGATTTTACAACTTTTATCCCTGCTAAAAAGAAAGCTGACACGGTGGCAATCATTTTGTTATGACTTTCTTATAGAGATGGTATTGATCAACAATTTGGCATGTCGTGTAGTTCTGCAGATCGTATGATACTAGTCTCATAGTAAAAATATCGTTGATATACTTTACTTATCCGAACGAGTGTTATCAACTGTCAAAATTGATTTTTCGTTGCATTACTAAGAAGCATTTCCTATCAGCGAACAATTCCACCATGAGTTACAGTTTTCGATGTGTTAGAATTTGTTGATGAGAATTCGTTGCTCACTTCACACCGATCTATGAAATGTGCTTATTTTTGAAGACCCAACAACGAAGACGTGTGGTGGTCTTTGATATTTCTGATGAGCCTTGTTGGCCTTCGTCATGGAGAAACCAGATGTCACAACATATTTGCAATGGTATTTTTTCGAGACGTATTGGTAGATCATTCCTCATCTTGTCAAAATATTACCAATAATTCCTCCAACTTAGTCAACTACTCTGACACTTTGAGCAGAATTTAAGCAACTTCTGAATCACTTAAAAAAAAGCTCTACATGGCCACTTGCATTTCACTATCCGCTGTCGAAGAACTTATGCCATCAACATCAAGCTCATAGAATGATCTAGAAAGCGTTGGAATTGAGGATAATCGACTAGTGGTAAACTGATGCTGACTCATTTGAAAAAAAACATTTCTTCAAAACTCGATTGTCATTTCAAAATCTCATTCCAATTGTTGTCATAACTCAGCTCCATTTTGGTTCAAGTTTTCATTGCGAAATTTTCCAATTACCCCTTTCGCCGTCACCGCGCTGTGTTTTCTCGAGTGACATAATTTGGGGGAAATAATTAGGAAATGTAACTTCGTAACAGGAAAGTGAAGGTATGAAAGAGTTTCGGTTCTACGGACACGAGGCGGTGAGATGTGAACCCTTAATATAAATTTCATGGCTGAGTTACTGCCATAATCTAGCGCTTTGGTTATACAAGTCAAACCCACCCCGAATGAGTGTGCGTGTCACTTGTGATGACATGACGAAATTCGGGGTGAAACTGAAGTGGCAGATATGACGCAGAATAATACTTGATTATTCATTATTATTTTATCTCCAGCTTCAGAACTATAAGTACTGAGCACATCCTGAATGGTATTTCCTGGAATAATGAATTAGCATACTAATGCGTATATCTGAGTTGACACCATATTATAAAAATATTTTTTTTCAGTGGCATCGATCGCTAAGATCAATCATTAGCCACTATGTGATCTGGGTAGGCTGTGTTACTAACTCCATTGTTCAAACTTTTCATTCGGTCTACACATCATTTTATATAATCGTAACTCCGTCATCAATTCGCGCAGTCTTTCCCCCTCCCAGCCTTTGCTGGCTAGGATGAAGGAGGGCTTGTGCCTAGGGGTACATAGGGTCCCGGCAAGGAGGCGCTTGTATCCGCCTCCGCAGGTGTTGGAGGGAGGTCGAATATTCCTTCTGATATCGGTTGTAGTTCGTATAATCCATACCTCCTGCAAAGCTTATGCATGTCGTTCATTTATATTAAATGTAGATACTGCTATACTGTTAAATTTTTGACGTGTTGTGCAAAAGAGAATTTGTGTTGGCTCGCATTATAGTAGGTCAGGAGACAGTTATTCCTGTCCAAGTAACAGCTCCCCATGATCAGTTGTCATTGTGGGGTCGTCCGAGGAGTTCAGTCCAATTTTTTATGTTTTGACGTGATGTGCAAAATTGAATTTGCGTTGGCTCGCATTACGGTAGGTCAGGAGACAGTTATTCCTGTCCAAGTAACAGCTTCTCAATATCAAATGTCGTAGTGGGATCGCCAGAGGAGTTCAGTCGAATTTTTTATATTTTGAAGAGATCTCAAAAATAGGACTTGCGTTGGCTCTCATTGTGGTCGGTCAGGTAACATTCATTTCTGCCCAAGTACCAACTTCTCATGATCAAAGGTCATTGTGGGGTCGTCAGAGGAGTTCTGTAATTTTTTCTATTTTTTGACGTGGTGTGCAGAATAGTACTTGTGTTGGCTCGCATTACGGTAGGTCAGGAGACAGTTATTCCTGTCCAAGTAACAGCTTCTCAATATCAAATGTCGTAGTGGGATCGCCAGAGGAGTTCAGTCGAATTTTTTATATTTTGAAGAGATCTCAAAAATAGGACTTGCGTTGGCTCTCATTATGGTCGGTCAGGTAACATTCATTTCTGCCGAAGTACCAACTTCTCATGATCAAAGGTCATTGTGGGGTCGTCAGAGGAGTTCTGTAATTTTTTCTATTTTTTGACGTGGTGTGCAGAATAGTACTTGTGTTGGCTCGCATTACGGTAGGTCAGGAGACAGTTATTCCTGTTCAAGTAACAGCTTCTCCTGATCAAATGTCATTGTAAGGTCGTCAGAGGAGTTTAGTGATTTTTTTTATGTTTTGAAGTGATCTCAAAAACAGGATTTGCGTTGGCTCTCATTGTGGTCGGTCAGGAAACATTCATTTCTGCTCAAGTAACAACTTCTAATGATCGAAGGTTATTGTGGGGTCGTCACAGGAGTTCAGTCAAATTTTTCATATTTTGAAATTATCTCAAAAATAGGATTTGCGTTGGCTTGCATTGCAATTGGTCAGAAGACATTCGTTTTTGTCTAAGTAACAAGTTCTCTTCATCAAAGGTCAATGTGGGGGCGTCAGAGGAGTTCAATAATTTTTTTTTATTTTGAATTGATCTCAAAAATAGAATTTGCGTTGGCTCGTATTATGGTACGTCAGAAGACATTAATTTCTGTACAAATAACAACCTTTGAGGAAACCCTTGATCTTCATCTATAGTTTCAGCTTCAAAATGAGTCTTAGATTTTGGAAATTGGTTGACGAGGAAAAAGGCTATGATTGCAAAACCAAAAAGTGAGACAACCCTGTAAATGAAAGATATAAGAAGACAATTCCGAAACTATCTCGAAATAATGAGATCATCTCCATGCCTCTGCTGTCGAATTAAAAAAAAGCATTTCATCAATTTTGGGATCCTTTTGAAAATTCCGGAATTTTGCACAGTTTCAGGTAACACCCTGTAGCGACTTCATGTGAGAACCTTATATTTTGAAGAAAAACGAGATTATAGCTGAAGGACTGAGCTAACGAACAGTGTGAACATAATTCAAATTGTTCAAAGCAGAAAAAATTTATTCAAATTTCAACAGGTGCAAAATTTTAGAGTGCGTGAAATTAGTGTTGAGTAGTTGCTTTCGGAAATGAAATCACAACAAGCATATTTGAAAAATTTGGCCATATTTACTTCGTTCAATTACACACTGCTTGACTGACAGAAAAAAAATTGGTAAAATATCGAATTTTTGCCTTTGATTACTTCATACACTGCAATAGAAAATCGCAAAACAAATACCTGAATGGAAATAGTGGACTCCTGCTGCATTCCTTTATCGGAATGCCCTCTCGGAAATACAATATTCAAATTCCGGATCACGTCATCTGCAAGCGACCGATCCATCTCGTCTATTTCCCCAACAATATTGACTACAACTATTTTCGATACGCCGAAACTGTCACAATGGGTAATTCCTTTTGATGACAGAAGTTCCCAAACCATTCTCAACTTAGTTAATACAGTTCGATACAGCCGTTGTAAGTGGACATAATCGATATGCGACTACCTAAATAGTTGGAGTTTCTGGAACAGGTAGATAATGGGGAGAGTAGTCTACGTTGAACACAAATTGAATTCAGACTTTGAGTCGATTCACAGAACTGAGTAAGAACATTAAATGATAATTTTTGTTTTGCTAAACACCCATGTTAGTTCATGGCAAATATAACGGTCTGGCGAAGCAGCGTACAATTCCGAGAACTCATCAAAATGAACAGACAACAGCCACTGGAAGCTGAATTACGTCACCACCAACCCGAACTTAAACATATTTGAAAAAGACTGAATTTTACTAAAATTCAAGAAAAATAGTGAAAACAAAATAATGGGTGAAAATAACATCTTAAATTCGAGAACGGTTGAAGTAAGGGCAATTCTGCAATCACCAAACGATTCAGAATGATAGAATCACTATACTATAAAAAAATTACATCAAAATATCAACAGCCAAATATTTTATTGGTAGATTTTCGAAAAATTTCAACTAAAACTGCAGATGTTTCATAAAAAGCCTATGAAATCTATAATTCGATTGGGATCGACTTCAAATTCAGTGAGCTCATTCAAAAATGGTTGAATTCAACTGGAATGAGAGAAAAGTATTGAAATCAAAATTATGGAGGAAAAGTTACTCTTCTCAACTCCAGATAAACTTTTCAACTCGAGAACGGTTGAAGATAGAGCAATTCTGCGAACGTCAAACGAATCAGAATGATAGAATTAGTATACTTTGAGAAATTGACATCAAAATATCAACAGCCGAATTTTTTATTGAACAGATTGGCAGACTTACGAAAAATTTCAACAAAAACTGCAGAGGTTTCATGAAAAGACTATAAAATCTATAATTGGATTGGGATCGACTTCAAATTCAGTGAGCTCATTCAAAAATGGTTGAATTTAACTGGAATGAAAAAAAAATATTGAAATCGAACTTGTGGAGGGAAAATTACTCTTCTCAACTCCAGATAAACTTTTCAACTCGAGAACGGTTGAAGATAGAGCAATTCTGCGAACGTCAAACGATTCAGAATGATAGAATTAGTATACTCTGGAAAATCCACCTGAAAATATCAATCACCAAATATTTGGTTGAACACATTGGCAGACTTTCGACAAATTTCAACTAAAACCGAAGAGGATTTATAAATAGCCTATGAAATCTACAATTAGATTTGAGCCGACTTCAAAGTCAGTGAGCTCATTCAAAAGTGATTATTTTTTACCAAAATGGACTCAAAATGATGATAACAAATTTATGGCGATGGGACTGAAACCTCTAAACCCCTGAACTCGAGAACGGTTGAAGATAGAGCAATTCTGCGAAAGCCAAATGATTCAGAAATATTGAATTATTGTTTCCTGGAAAATTGACATGAAAGAATCAACATCCAAATAATTATTTGATTGAACACATCGGCAGACTTTCGAAAAATTTCAACTAAAACTGCAGAGGTTTCATAAAAAACCTATGATATCTATAATTGAATTGGAATTGACTTCGAATTTGATGAGCAAATCTGCGAAAGTCAAACAACTCAAAAAATTAAAATTAAATTGCTCTGAAAAATTGAGATGGTAATCTCAACAGCCTAATATTTGATTAAACATCTTGGCAGACTTTCCGAAAATTTTAGATAAAACTGCAGAAGTGTCATAAAAAGCCTACTAAATCTACAATTGAATTGGAATCAATTTCAAATTTGGTGAGCCCATTCAAAAATAGTTGAGTTTTACTAAAATACTTAAAAAAAATTAATGAACAAAATTATGGGGGAAAAGGCTCCTCACAACTGCAGATAAACTTCTCAACTCGGGAACGGTTGAAAATTGTACAATTCTGTGAACACCAAACGAATCAGAATGAGAGAACTAATATACTCTGAAAAATGTACATGAAAATATCAACAGCCAAATATTTGAATGAACACAATGGGTCGTATGCATAAACCTGGAGCAAATGCTTTCACTCGTTTTTTGTTGTGTTATAAAAGAGACAAATGCACAGTACGAGCATTTGCTAACTTTCATGAATACCACCCACAACCGAATTGGAATCGACTTCAAATTTGGTGAACTCATATAAAAATGATTTGAGTTTTAGTAGAATGGAAGAAATATAGTGAAAAAAAAATTGTGAGGGGAGAAATGGCTCCTTCTAACTCCAGATGAACTTTTCAACTCAAAATTGGTTGAAGATAAAGCAATTCTGCGAACGTCAAACGATTTAGAATGATAGAGGCCTATACTGAAAACACTTCGCAAACAATATGCATTGTTCTTCATAAATCCCTCAACCTTTTTACGGAAATGAAGAAGATCAAAAATACAAATGAATACGTCATTGATACCTACAGATAAGCGTACGTTTACGGAAAGAAAATGTTACAAACATATCAAATCGTCAAAGCCCACATAATACACCCAACACCCTTGAATGTTATTCCACCAAACCACTCGAGCTGGAAAAAGGTTGGTGTAAAACGCTCCCCCGCTTTGCTTTGCCGATTTTCCCAGGAAAATAGAGCGTCCGCAACTCCAAAGGAGTCCGACGAACTGCCATCGATTCCCTTTGTTTCAACATCGGGAATTCGTTTCGAATAATTCGTCAGCCTTTCCAACATCAAAGCAAATATTTCTTTTGTGCGAAATGAGTGATTTATAAACGGAAATTCTGCGACGACCACATAAATCACGGCGTGTCATGCAAACCGGCAACTTGTGCCGTTTCAATATAAATATTCGTCAAAGGGGGTCAATCGGAGAAGTTTCAAAGGAGCGGGCGCATTGTAAGTTCGACCCATTATCGAGGGCATCCACTGAAAGAAGCTCTCCTTTTGTATGCATAGCAGGTACAAAGTGAAGTTTCCAATCTGCTATTAATCACCACATTTCCAGGTTTTCCTCGACGCTTTCGTTGATCAATGTCCGCCTCCCTACTCAATTAAGGGTTTCATGTTGTTCCTATTCACCTAATTGATTGCTCTTTTTGAAAACTTTTCATTCGTCGTTCAAGATTCGGGCACTATCAGTATCAGCTATTAGTTTTCCCATCGTATATGGTGGAAATCCCAAGAAGTCTACACTCCGCCACCTATAAAGATATTAGAGTTCAGCTCTCCCATGTTCTTGCCAGGTTGTAGTTTTCCCTTTTCTGAGATTACAAACCCCAACCTTGTCAGTGTTGGAAATGTACGCAGAATCCTACAACATTCTGGCTAACCATGGTTTCTCTAAGAACGAGATGTTTTTATAAAAAAGTGTGGTTCAATTTTATATTCTGAAAACATATGTCAGATTGTTCAGATTCGAAACCAGAGTTCTGTTTAAACTGCCTATTTATTCAAATCAGACAGGTATATAATCTAATAGATTATGGGCCCAGATCAAGCTTGAATAAGGTAGTTTGAGTGTTGGAGCAGTTGAAATATAAACAGTATGGAGTCTTTGGACACAAAATTGATCTTGACTTTGGAATTGTGAAAATATTTTTCTCGCCAAATTTTTTTTTATTTTTTTTTATTTTCATTGACACGAAAAATTTTGGGATAATAATAATAATAATAATAATAATACTCCCTATTAAACACTCGTAGAGTGTACACAAAGGCATAGCCTGTGCGGGTAGAAGACTTACTGATGTTTTCGGTGGTGTATTCTCTTTTCAGCTGTAGGAAAACCCGGAAAACCTGCAGCACCACCCCGGTTGGTCGGTGCGCACTTCAAGCTAGCACCAGACGGATGGATGGAATGAGATTTTTAAAAATTGATCTCTACTTTAAAATTGTGAAAATATTTTTCCTGCTAATTTTTTTTTCAATTAATAATGATTATCTGGAAAAAAATTGTGAAAATATATTTCCCACCAATTTTTTTAAATTTATTTCATTGTTTGAAAAACAATTATGAAAATGTTTTTCCCGCCAAATTTTTCTGGACTTCTCAGTGACAAGAAAAATTATGTGATAGAACGAGATTTTTAAATATTGATCTTGTCTTTGAAATTGTAAAAATATTTTTCCTGCCAATTTTTTTTCGATTTCTTTTCCATTGTTTGAAACAAAATTGTGAAAATATACTTCTCGCCAAATTTTTTTAATTTTTTTCATTGTTGAAAAACAATTATGAAAATATTTTCCCGCCAATTTTGTTTTTAATTATTTTGGACCTCTCAGTGACAAGAATAATGTTGGGATAGAATGAGATTTTTGAACATTGAACTTGATTGACTTCCAATTGTGGAAATATATTTTCCGACAAATTTTTGTTCATTTAATTTTTTAGACCTCTCATTTGACGAATATTTTTTTTATTATTATTAAGTTGAAATTGAAAATTATGAAAATATTTTCCTGCCAATTTTTTTTTTTCTTATTGTTTGCCATCAAAACTTTTTTTTTTATTTTTTTCATTGTTTGAAAAAAAAATATGAATATATATCCCCACCATTTTTTTTTTTGCCTCTTCAGTAACACGAAAAATTTTGGCATAGAACGAGATTTTTGAAAATTGACCTTGAGACCTTGACTTGACCTTGAATCAACGTTTCCGTCAAGGTAATTATTCAAATGTTTTTCCCGACATTTTTTTTTGTTGGACCTTTCAGTGACACAAAAAATTTTGGGATGGAACATTTTTTAAAATTGACCTCGACTTTGAAATTGTGAAAATATTTTTACCGTCGAAATTTTTTTATTTTTTTTTGATTTTCAGTAAAACAAAAAAATTTGGGATGGAACCAGATTTTTCAAAATTGATCTTGACTTTGACATTGTGAAAACATTTTTCCTGACAATTGTGAAAATTTATTTCACGCCAAACTTTTTATTTTTTTTTTTTTCATTGTTTGAAACACAATTATGAAAATATTTTTTTCGACAATTTTTTTTTATTTTTTTGGAACTCTCAGTGACGCGAAAAATTTTGGGATGGAATGAGATTTTTGACTTGCAATTGTGGAAAAATATTTGCCGCTGTAACAATCCACATATATTTAAAGACGGTCCTGTCCGTCTGACACACCAACCCCCTCGCCCAGTCAGTTAGCGAAGACGAAGTCAAAATATTTTCCAGCCAAATTTAGTTTTCCTTTTTTTCTCATTGTTTCAAAAAAATTGTGAAAATATTTTTCCCGCTGACACTTTCTTTTCAGAGAAAGAAGGCCCGAAAGAAAAGGCAGTGGACAAGAAAAAGGGTAGGAGAATAGGGTGAGCGGAACGGAAGGTCTCAAACTGTAACCCAAGCCTCCCCACAGACCAATGTCGAAACACAGCGAGCCGGACCAGGAATTTCCAACAAGGACCCTCCCATGGCCCGGCAAAGCGAACTCGAGACATGGTCGAAACAAAAGAGGGAACCCAGAAGAAGTGGACCAAAGAGGCAGAAAAAGGTTCTTGCGAGGCCTCTAATTGTGCTACTGACTGCGCCAAGGGACGCGGGGGGCGACGGACCTAACGGGGACCCCTTTGAGAAGATCTCAAGGTCTGGACACACCAAGCCGCCCTGGCAGGGCCACAGTGGCACTAAAAAAATACCTCGAGAAAAAGAGACTCCAAAACCGGGAAGACACAGCATCCGCGGTTGAGGGGTGGGGATCCGAAATAACCAATTGACCTCTTACAACGCGGCTGTGAAGAGGGAAATGTAGGCCATCAAAAGCGATCGAGAGAATAGTACCGTCCTCCCAGAAGAAAGCGAAGCCATCAGGAGCAACCTGAAATAGCAGATGCTACGGACCATGGAGGACCCTGAAGGGAAATTCCAAGGACCAGAACTGCTCTTCAGGAACTTCGGTGTGGTGGAACCAGGGTGGTTTTCAATGAACATCCAAAACCAAACGCCACTGGAGTGGATTCTCAATGGCTGAACTGCGCCGATCATAGCGGGCGTCACCATTGGGGCAGTACCCTCAGCGGACGCCTCGAGGCCGGTAAAGATCGTCTTGTAGTTTAGGGGTCGAGGAGTGGGCCTCCCAAGGATAGCGCAGGTGCTGAGCCTCAAGAACCGTTTACTGGAAGTGGAGGGGTGGAGGCACCTGGAAACTACTGGAGAGGCGGGAGGGTGGTTCCTAACCTTCATGGTTAGCCAAGAGACCACCCAGGGTTTGGAGGAGCAAGGAATGACGCTCTATTATGAGCAAGTCACCTTGAAGGTTTGCAGAGTGCCGCCAGGGTATGAGCCAGGCTCCTCCAAGCAAAGCGGTGGTCCTTCGGATAAGACAAAGAAGGGAACTCCAACATCCAAATAAATAGGAAGCAATGGCGATGCTGAAGGAAGGCCAAATGAATCTTCAACACAGTATGGATGCAATTAGGGAACTAGAAAGCATCCTTACTGGTAAGTCTGAGATAGTTTCAATACAGGAATCGTATTTTTACAAAAATAGAGTAAGGAGCCTATTCGGAAGCGGGTACCAGCTACTGGTGGGAAAGGCAGGAGGGGCGGCAGCACCAAGGACGGCGATCCTGGCGGCAACTGGGGGTCAGAGACGCTACAGTTGCCGTCCCAGGAATCAAAGTGAGAAAAAACAAATACAGGGTAATGGTGGAATTAGTGAATATAGTAAGGTCTAGTGAGAAAAATGGCTAACGCATGATATTGGGGTACGATGCACTACTCAAATATATAGCAACAATCAGATTGGAGATACTGAATAGGGAAACGGAGCCAATGTTCGTCAATTGCATCCGATGGGAAATAGAAAAATTAGGGAACATATTGACCAATGCATTCAAAGAGGCATTTATTTCCCTTGAGAGTGGCCCCAAAGCACCGAGTTTGCCAGTGGAACCATTCACTGAAGGGCTTGAGAACTTTACTTCACCCACCCACTTCACCCACCCCTTATTTCCGTTTTTTTCATGAAACACATCAAATCATGGATCTGAAAACCGCATGTTCGTATCTGTTTTGGTTCCAGGGGTATGAATTCATTCCCTTTACACCCCTCAACCACCCTCTACCACCAAAATTCTTCCACAATATTGTTTTTCCATCGGATCTCCATTACTGTGCCAAATTTCATCAGAATCGCTTCACGGGAAGTGTGTCAAAAATTAATGGCAAGATTTGATAGACAGACGGAGAACGCCCAGCTCTGTAAAGTTGAATAAAATCGTTCAATAATGCACTTTTTAGTTGGACAGAGAGATATGAAGAAGATTTCACTAGAATGAAGACAAAATTGCCAATGACATTGTGCTAGTCCATTTCATCCCGAATTTTACTCCAGTAACCAAGACGGATGTTTCAAATTGTGGTATAGGAGCAATACTCAGTCACATTTTTCCACATAAAACCAAGTAAAAGACAATTGCTTGGGTGTCAAGAAAAATAAGTCGACCATATAGGTGGGGTTAGGTTGGGTTTAAAATGAGCGGGTCTGCTCGGCCCTTCACTGCCACCAGTAATTGTTTATTGTGGCTCATACCAGTTCATATTTCACTAAAGGATCCCAGCTTCTTGGCGAAGCCGATTAGTTTATTTGGTGTGTGATCGTCCAGGTCTGAAGGAGAGAGTGAAACTCTGTCAAATACCGAAAACCTGATTCGGCCCGCTGCGGGACAGTCACAAAGTATATGCTCTTTTGTTTCATCATCTTCAAGAGAGAGACGACATGTCAGGTCCTCCGATAGTTTTAGTCTTATCATGTGATGATTCGAACGATAGTAGCATATGAGAAGGCCTGTTAGACATCACAGTTCATCCCTGCTAGAATCTAACAATGTTTTTGTCAAATTCTTAGAGGAATATATAAATGCTATGATATGAGCCAATCCTGGTAGGTTTTGTCAGAAGTTAAATACTTTCCTTGCTGTCCAGTCGTCTCTCTTCAGTATAAGAACGGTATAAGGCAGGTGAAAATTTACTGTTGGAGGCATTATATCAGAGGTCATTCCCAGAATGCTGCGACTTTCAGTGTCAATCAGCAGTCTGCTACGCTCTGTTGCATGTAATTGGCAATATGCATGAGGTTGTCCACCTAGCCTTTCTCTCCAGGAAGATGTGGAGAGAAGGTAGGTCTAATAAGATTTCCATAGCTGCTGACGGTGCGATGCTGATGGCACCAGAGATCGCCAGACAAGCCTGTCTCTGTTTACCTGAGAGCTTCACTTGGGCCGTTCGCTGTAGAATCAACCATATAATACGAATTGTCTCATTATTTGAAGTAATTCTCAGAATGTCGCTACCTGTTGACACCATACCTGCTCTCTTGTTGTGCTCACTATTTCAGTAAATATCACCAACGATGCACATAACCTTCTGTGACATGTAAACTCGTAACACCAGACCGGAATGGATTATCAGTTCACAGCTGCACAGCCTAAACTACTGCGATAATATCGGCATGAAGATCTGATAACTTCTGTTGAATTAGCGGCTGAATGTGGGCCATCCTTGATATTCCGGGCGAAATATTGTCGACACGATAATTAAAACCGCGCTTATCCCAATTCGAGCAATATGCTGGGCACATACAAAATCATCGCGCCACTCGCAGATTAATGCAGATTGCGAAGTATCGGATAAAATAATTGTCGTTCTCGCTTCGAAAGCTTTTATGTGCATTTGTGTTAGAGGGTGAATGAGATGGGGTTGGATGAATGCACACGATTTTTGTGGATTTTTGTGTACCACTTCGGTATGGAGGGTAATGGAACGGTGGATCTTTTTGCAAGAGAAGTTTCATTTGACCTAAACCTGCCATTGTCATCCCACCAATTTTTTGCTAAATATCCATTGAACACCTTCCCACTGAAAACTTCTGAATCCGACACTGTGTACGCATCGGCTATCGACAAAGTAGAGAAAATTTTGAAGTCTAGGTGAAAATTCTTAAATAAAACGTGCTGCTACTGATTTCTCCAAATGATATAACAGTCCGAAAGAATAATTCACTAGATAGTAATTCTCATGATATTTATGATTCGAACAGCCAGATCATGAAGCCTGTGGGATATATCACCGAGTTACTTTGGAGTACTTTCTGAGGTTTTCTAGAGGTGGCGCTGCGACTGTCTTCTTACAAGACTCCGCATCCACCTCAGAGAATCATTTCAAGTATCAGTGAATTGCATGGCATGATCAAGGACGTCAACGACTGCAAATGTTGTTGGACCTACCTTGCACTGAAGAGAGGCAATACACCTCGAATCCGGTATGTAAGTGGTCAAGTCCTTGATCATGTCGGGCAGGATTCTGCTACTTGATACAGAAAGCATTTGTGGCTGTCTCCCAGGTTCTAGGGAGAACGCTGCACAGATATCTGTCAGATTTAATTCTACGTCCGTCGTGGTAATAGCCAGGGAAGTAGTTGTTTTCTATCAGATATCTGCCTAAAATTTTTGGTGAAGAAAAACGATGTCATGTAGACTGATAAGTTGTCATTAAATGTTGATACTTGTTAATCAAGTTATTAAAGTATAATTGCCTATAAATAGGTCTATTCAACATTAATTGTTAAATGTTACAGTAGCTGTTGGAGTTCACATGACGTTATGTTCAAAATGTTCTGTAGAAAAAACAAATTTGGTTGTTGTCGTCAATCTCTGACGGAGAAAAATATAGATTAAAAAGTCATATAGTTTTTCTTGGCGAAAGTTCAAATTTCTGAAGATAAAAAAATTTGATGTGGCATTGTCAACAATTACCACGCTGTAGATCTGAATTGAAACGCAGATAACGTGTTGCATTCACGCCCGCGTTACTGCGATTCCCGAACAAACGGAACAAACCAGTAACAAATCCCTTTGAATCTAATACACCGCTGACAAATTAGCGCCGAGTTCAGGAATAGTTAAAACTAATGAGTTTAATGCCGGCAAGACAGCGGACGTGTCTTCTTTACAAAACGCAAGTCCTGCTGCTCTTAGCGAAGCAGGACGCATTGCAGGCGTTCACCTACGAGCTATGTATGCGATGTACGTGAGTAAGCGCTGCTTGAGTGAGAACTTTTTTTCGCTCATTTTCAACTTTGTTGTAAAACTGTTCGGAATTCGTGCACGGGATCCTTGTGCCGGAAACTGGCATCGTATCATCGAATGAACATACAACTCTTTCGAGACGTGTGTCGAGGAAATAACTTGATAGGAGAGTTTGAAGTGTTCGGAGTTTCTTCATTATGTTACTTCTCAAACCGCGAGATCTCGTCGTAGAGACGGTGACGCAAATATAACTACAACTGGCAGGACTGAGCTTGACAAAAGTCAACTGAAGATGACTGCAGATGCAAGCAATCGAAACGTCACGCCCCGAATTAAATCAATTATCATATCGTTTAAAACGTTCGAGGAAACGTTGACCACCAGATACAAACAAGGCATTAGCGATGAGTTCAGATACGTTGGGTTGAAAAGGAAAAGAAAAAAAAAAAGAAAAAAAGGGCTACTTTCATACGCTTCATACTCAAATCAAGACGCAAGTACCCCATACTATCACACCACTCATCATACTATCATACAAAATTAATCATGGCGACACTACTCGACGGAAGACCATCGAACTAATCATGAACAATGGTGGATTACCTAATCCGAATCTCCCGCTAATAATGATAATAATGATAATACTCCCTCATAAACATTCGTAGAGTGTACCCAAAGGCATAGCCTAACTTGCTGAAGCCGACCACAATGACTTTCGACTGCCTACAGTCGGTATCATCCTTTCAAGTTCTTTCAGCTTTTCTTCCGACCAGTCGTCTAGGGCTGAAGAGGTTTGGCCTCTTGCGATGCTTAGTACAGGCTCCACAGAAGTACAGAACGGCGTTGCCGAACCGATTCTAGCAGGTTTGTCCACCTCATTTCCGCGCACCCAATCTGTAACACGGAACCCATACCAACTAGTTTTTCGAGAGTATCTCTGCATTCCTGTAGAAGTACTGAGCTTGGTTTAGGATGACAGATGGCTCCGAGTGCTCCCTGACTTTCCGAACAGATGTTAATATTCTGCTGTAGCCTTTTTTTCACCTCTTGTCTCGTGGCTATGATAAGGATAGCGAACAGTTCAGTTTGGAAAACTGTTGTGTGTCTGCCCAGATCGTATTTTTCTCGTACATCTTTTTCTTCCAGATAGATGCCTGCACCCGAAGCATGTTTGTCAGTCAGACGCAAACCGTCCGTTTAACTATATATTAGCCT
Source organism: Chrysolina americana (assembly GCA_958502065.1). Classification (NCBI taxonomy): domain Eukaryota; kingdom Metazoa; phylum Arthropoda; class Insecta; order Coleoptera; family Chrysomelidae; genus Chrysolina; species Chrysolina americana. The sequence continues at coordinate 4,878,306 of OY293421.1, read as the reverse complement.
TCCCTTTGCAAAACTCCACTGTGTTTTCTTCTCATTCTTCCCTGCTTGGAATCGTGGGAGCAAACTCTCTGTTCCATCGCAGTCTATCTTGTGCACTTTTCACTCTGAGGGTGGAAATAGGATTCTCCTGCTTCGCCCACTTCGAAATTTCCGCATGCCATTGCCTTCTTCCCGATCCAAACCTCTGGACTTTGCTGAGTCTTCGGCTCATTGTGCACCTGTCCACCACACAGCTGACCCATTTTGAATCTTTGCTCTTATGATCTCTGGGTTTGTGTCCCAATTGTTTCCTACTATCGTCCTCAGTTGCCATAGAATTGCTACTGATTTTCGTATATCCAGGCATTTGACCTGCTGAACCAGCTCCAGCTCTTTGCCAAACATGGTTTGGTGATCAGAATTATCTCTATTTTTGTGGGATTCGCTAAGAGCCCTGCTTCACCACACCATCTTCATCTCCATGACTTAGTACCATGGATGAGGAGAGAGCCTACTTCCCTGAGGGCAGCTCCCTCCCACTTCGATCTCCAGTCTGATGTCACCCTGGGATACCTCTTCCCGTTAGAGACGATACAACCCAGCTGACCATCGAGTTAGGCGTTCCGTTGGCCCTCAATGCGTTTTGTCGTTGTGTTCGCCTTGTCGAACGCGTCGAACCTTAATGTCGTTTCAATCCTTCGCACTACAGTGCTACAGTCTGTCGACCTTCTTTCTGTAACAATGTTGATTTCTGATGAGTTCCCCTTCAGGCACCTATCCAGCACCTTTCCCAGCGTTTTGAGCGCGAACGGTGTCAAGCTGATGGGTGCAGTGTTTTTTTTGCCTTGAAGACTACTCTTGCTGATTTCCAGGACTTTGGAACGCATCTCAACGCTATGCTGGCCCGGAATATCCCACTTCCCAGGATTGGGATGAAAAATTCCAGGCCCCTCTATAGCATTGCCGAAAAAATTCCGTCTGGTCCTGCTACTTATCCACTCCCCAAACTGTAGCATCGGGCGTAACAACTATCTCCGCCCGTTGCCAATCCCTTTTGGGAATTTGCTGTTAGCAGAGCGCGGTGGTCATCATCGACATCGCCCGGCAGATAACTGAGGAAATCTTCAGAGGATGTTGTCCATGTCCCATCTGGTTTCTTTGAAGTTGTTCTGGAACCTTATGTATCGCTGCTCAGGATCATCATGAATCTAGCGGATTCCGTTAGGGAGTTAATTTGAACTCGGTGGAAATACTTGGATAGAATGAATGAGGTTCTTCAACATCGTCATTCAATTGATACTCTCCCCCTTACAATTTTTCGAATTCTCTCATTGATCCAGATACTAAATAGAGCACGTCTGGGAACAGAGCCCTGTGGTATCATTTCGGATATATTTCTTACTGCAAATTTTTCTTTGTCTGAATTTTCAATATTCCAATCTTTAAGCATCGAATAATTTCCATCGTGGCGCTGCAAATCAAATTCCATATTCATCAAGATTTTGCTCGCCAGAATAAAAAACAGTCAAAGTTCAATTAAAAACATTACAGATTCATCGTCCACTCCGGCATACCCATCCTCTACGAATATCGATTTCAATAAACGCTCTCTTTGATTTGGGAGTCCTTTTCACATAAACAGTGTTGATCTTTGATGGCTTAAACTTGTAGAGTAAATCTTCCGTCGACAGCTCGATGAATATTTGATAAGGGATTTCAGTGACCCTAAGCCCTTTCGAACAGGAAGGAATGTCAACAGTAAATACAGTGACGTAGGAATAAATTGAACTGATAAAATTTGTACGACAGTTGAAAAATTGATGGATATGAAACTAGTGAATAAACTTTGCGTGCTGAAAGTGAGTGAGGCACGACTCGAGCTGTAGAAGGACTGCAGGTAGATCGACATTATCAGGTTAGGAACATCTTGAAACGAGCCATGGTATCAGCAGGCACCCCTACAGTTTTGGAACCATCTGGTACCAGTCGTATGATGGAAAACGTCCAGATGGTATGTCACTCAGACCTTGGAAACTCGGTAAACCTTTTTTCTGGGACTTTACTTGTGTTGACACAGTAGCAGCTTTCCACGTATAAAGCTCTAAGCTCGCTAGATCTGCAGCCATTTCCGCTGAGGAGTTGAATCGTAAAAAATCTTGGTGATGACTATTTGTTTTGTCCAGTAGCTGTTGAAACTTTCACTGTTTATGGTCATGAATCTCTGTCATTCATTCCCAATATCGGAAGAAGATTAAGAGAGCGGAATCTCTTTGGATGAAGCAGAATTCAGTGCATTTCAAATCTCCCCCATTAAAAGTTCATCCTCCTTCTTTTTCAGAACAGTCCAATATTCAAAATCAAATACTTCAAAGAAAGAGCAAATTCAATCTCTCTAGAAAATTTCACCTCACTAGGAAGGATTTATTACTGCGTTCAGAATGGTTTACTGGAAGATGCTGCTGTTCCTATTTCGCCAGTAGAGTGTTTGGTCTACAAATCACCTTGGAAATCATGGGAGCAAAGTTGGGTTAAATAATTTGGGAAATATTTGTTATATGAATAGCGTTTTACAAGCGCTACTTATGTTTGAAAAGTTCAGAGACGATATATTAACCATCAATAATAATGTTTCCTGGTTATTCTTTGAGCTGAACAGCCTTTGGCTGAACACCCTTTGGCCCGAGGGCGTTAGGATCTAGTAACGCTCGTGGTGCATACAAGATTTTATTTTTTACAAAAAAATGATCTTAAACGACGTTTTTTACTTCATAAATTTCTTCTCATAGTATTTACTGCGTTCTGGTCGGCAACTGAGCACAATTGAGCTTCTATGCAATTGCCATGGAAACATTGAAGAGGTTGCTAGGGGATTTTATTTGATAAAATAACGCTGCATTTTTGTAAGAATTGACAAGCTTATTGGTGGAGGAAACTAAAAACGGTTGTGTTCATAATAATGGAGATCCCACAGAATGTGACGCTCAAAGCTGAGAAAGCGTTAGGAAATGTACTGCCTGTGAAATCCAATTACTTATACGTGAAGAAGTGTGACCATTTTTTGAAATGGAAAGATGAAAATAGAGTGAATACCGTAAATGAAATTGTCTTAATGGCATACTTCCAGGAACTGGTGAGTTTATCTCATGAAAAATATTAATATTTTTTATTTATTTTACAGTTTTTCAGTCTGAAAAATATAGTGCAAATAGTCTTTGGACCAAGTACTCACACCTAAAATCAACATTGATTGTCAAAGAGAACATTAATATATCAGCATTCGGTCAACTGATGGCCTTTCTGAAAGTTAATTCAAAAGGATACATTCATAAAAAATCAAAGGTGTGAAAGGTGGACAAGTATTACTTTTCATAAGAAAAGCTCCAGATGATACTTGTCTGCTACATGAAGATATTCTGGGCGCGTATTTGGAAGCTTAAGACGTGATGAAATGGTCAAGATGACAATTGATGACATTGAAGACAGAGGAGCCGTTTTACTGCACCTCAAAAAGTTTCAGAATTGTTGAAGAAAGCGAAATAGGAGCTTTGAACTTAGTTAAAAAGTACATTGCACTACGACCAAAAGGATGTAAACAACGTAGGTTTTTTTTTAACCTACAGAAATAATAAATGCATTGAGTAAACTGTAGGTAGGCGACCGAGTTAGCGCAGTGGCCAAGCGCTCGATTCACGACCTGTGGGTCGTGGGTTCGATTCTCCAATAAAGCAGATCTTTTTTCTTTAGAAACTATATCTGGTTCATTTAAGAATGACTCTCCCACGTTTCATGTTTGACGGGACTACGAATAAACATGCTGCTCCTAAGGTGGCGTATGGAGTTAGTAACAAAGCCTAACCAGAACACGAGCCACAATAGGCCATTGGCCGCAGAGGAGGGCCTGATATGGGCCCACTACTCACGTTCAAAAACAAAACAACCTGGAGGTAAAAATACTATAGGAAGTGTTCCTTCTATCACAGCGAAATACCTTAATGGAAAACCCTAAAGGTTACACCGGACATTGTCTACGCCGAACGTCGTCAACGCTTTTTGTTCAAGGTGGTGCTTCCTTTAAAACACTAAAATTACATAGAAAATGGAAGAGTAGTACGGTAGCGGAGAGCTATATTGAAGAAAGTATCTCCTCGAAGAGAAAATGTTAACGTTCCGAACGAAACCGAATGCACATTGAGGAGTTTATCATCGGTCAACTCACAGAACTTCAAAATTGGTTCCAATTTTTCAGGAAGATTTGAAAATTGTAATTTCCATTTGAGAGAAAATAATTTGTCTCTTTTTTATGTACAGTTATGCAGAAAAAAACATTTAGCGGGCGTTATGATTCATAATGCCCTCCATAACGCCCCGGGCGTTATGAGTCTGTTTATAGCAACCATTGCCAAGGTATTATATAGCAGTAATGGACAAGTGAAAAATAAAATATTTCAATGAAGTTGGTATATCCGTATGTATTATGATATTGTCAAAAATTAACTATTTTCTGAACTATTGTAATCGAACATTGACTTATCTCAGATTAAATCACTATTTTCTCAATAATTGAGAATTGTCGAAAGAAAAACAAACCGTCAGTTATCGCAAAAATTCCAGTAGAATATCATCTAATCACCGGTGATCCCACAGAGCCATCAAAACTTCCGGAGTTGGCGGAAAATTATAAAACTTCATCAGTGAAATTCAAACCCGGTATTGTTTTGAATTTAATACGGAGGGGAAATTTATTCAGAGAAAAGGGAATTATTCCTGTTAACATTCCCTTCTGTAGCTCGAAATGAAGAAGTTTAATTGTTTTGCTTGTTTGATCCGACGACTGAGACCGGGAAGAATGAAAATGTACGATTTTCACCCCAAAATTGTCTTGCCGCTTGGGGATCCCGAAGGGTGGGCTGAATGATTAATGGGGTTTGATATGGATAGTGACTGGATAACAGATCAACGTTCACCTGATGGGATGTTTCAATTTTTAATGAGAATGTAGTAGAGACGAAAAAATACACCTCGGTGCTGTCTATATGACTCGATTCCATGATATCATTTGAATAATTTTTGATGTACGGAAGGGAGAGGGGATAATTGACAATTTCAGCGGAAAATTCTATGAAATAAACTCGATAGTGGAAACATCCATTTTTGGTTTTATCGAAAATATGAACATGATGTTCATGAAGTTAGGGTTAGGACAGAATATTTCCATATTTTCATTTGACACCTAACTTTATGAACATCATTAGCATATTGTCAATAAAATCAAAATGTCATACCCATACAGGTTAATATCAAATAGGTATTTTTGTATTAAGTGCGTAAAATGAAAACACGTATTTTATACACGAAATACAAACAACATTTTTTGTACAACTGTGAATGTGAATCTAAATCGTCTGAAATACACTGAAAATAGTTACTTCTAATACATCTTGACGTGGCTTTTTGTTCCGATAACTTATCGCTTTTAAACGACTGTTGTCTTGAAAATATTATTCAATGTTTTTAGTGAAATCGTATTCAAAAATTTGTTCTCTCTGAAAAAAAAAGTTCAAGATAAATAAATAATTCTTCTCTTTTCCATACATGTTATCCTTAATGTTATCAATACTTCCAATACAATTTCACAGCATCCAGTGGCCTTTCTGTGTCGTTACTATAGAAAAGATTTCTTCTGAAGAATATGAATCTCAATTCACCCGATCTTCCTGATGATCTTTGGAGAGTAAAATAGATTTTCGTCAACAAAAGTTCATTAGAGGCCTATAGCGAAAGAGAAGCAATTCCAACATCAATGATTTGAACGGATTCTGTGAATGATACTTTTGGATAACATTCTCATTTGTCTATATGAATTTTCGATAAAAACTCCATAGTCAAAAAATCAACTATCTGAATGAAAATGCAAAGTTTTACTCTCAGATTTTTTTTTCTAGTTAGGTTTTTTCACAATATTCATAAGGCGTAGATATAACAAGGAAATCGTCATTTATCACTATAATAATAGCACTGATTTGCATGGGATTATTTTTTTCAAAGTTACATGTCAATAATAATTGAACAATGTCTATAATGAATGCTATATCAGACAATCAAGATCTTGTTGATAAATAATTCTTCAAAATCCACAGTAAGTCGTTTGGGAAACATTTGGAAATTGTGAAAAAACTGTATTTGATGAATATTCTCCTTGCATCCGAAAATATATTCAAAGATACATGGAAAAATTACTCGAAGAAATATTTTTTTGGGTAGACCCCTGAAAATCATAAGATTCAAGGTGAACTTTCAACTTGAGAACGGTTTAAGGTAGAGAGAGCAATTTTATGAACGGCAATCGATTCAGAATGATAAAATTAGTATGATCTTAAAAACTGTGAATTTTGGGTTCATCTGCGAACAAAAAAATAACTCTAAAATAGTCCCAAGGGGTAAACCTCTAAAAATCATATGAAACCAGCAAATTTTCTCAACTTGAGGATGGTTTGAGATAGAACAATTCTGTGAACAAATGATTCATATTGATGAAATTAATGTTAAAGTAGAGTAGAATAGAAAATGTATACAACTGTGCAATCCTACTCAAATATGTCTTGAAATGTAGTCACTTCATTTAACATGTTGCCTCTGTTTATTGGAATCATCACAACGTTTGGGCTTACCTCAAACACTCATCAGTGAGCCACTCGTTAATAATGAGGCAATGGAAGTCCTGACTGAACACAACACTGTATCCAACTTCATAAATAACTCATTTCAATAATTTTTGACGTTCTCCTGATACTCCTAGATTTTCTTTACTTTTATAAAATATCTTAAATTTTCTACCGACCCTTGTATATCCCTGTGAAACAAAGTTCTCTTTCTCAAGCACTCAAAGGCGCCACAAAAAGATGAACATGATTTCAGCATACCCACGTTTAAGTAATAATGAATAAAAGCGATGGATTTAAACGCCAAGCCAGTTTTTCTCCCGATTGAATATCAAGAACGTTCTTCATACTGAATTACTGGCTTGTATTTTTCCATGATAATTTATAATTGTGGCAATTAAAATCATACGTACATACAACATAAAGCAGCGAAAAGGTAATCTCCAGTAGATCATTGGGATCATTTCAATAAATCGTTTCCGATTCCTGCTGGAATTTGTTAGTCAAACATTTCCTAAAAGTAAATATTATACAAACGGAACTAAAAATTGGAGATATTCTTAAGTTACACACTTGGCCTAGATTTTTATGTGGTTGAAGAAGTGAAATTTATCTTTTTGTTTGTTAGAAAATTCATCAGTAAAAAGGGTGGGATTTTTTCGTTCATGTCTTAATTTCCATGTGCGTAGTTGAAATACGTTTGAATACCATATAAGTTGTAATGATTTGTATTTCTCACTCACCCAGGACTCACCCTTCAAAAGTGTCCAATTTGGCCCGCCCTGTACATGAGATGAAGAAAAAGAAACATTTTTGAATTTTCAATGTGCGACAAGAATATTTTTCAGCCGTTGTTCCGTAACAATACTACAAAACATTCGGAATACTACAGTTTTTTTTATTTATCTTCATCAGTCATCTGTAGCGTTAGAATCATAATCTTATTCTTCACAACAGTTGTCAGAACTGTTGATGATCATTCATATTATCTCATCCTCTTCTTTCTCTGCCTGCTTACCCTCCACCCTCTTATTCATCAGCTGGCCGTTTTTCTTGTCTAGGAATAGAAACAAAATTGATTATTTTGGTTACCATTATAGTTCATTTACAACGCTGCCCCTAGACTAGTACCATTCAACTTAATAGATGTGGAAATTGTCACTGGATGTCGTAAATTCAACTTTTTGATGTCGTCAATCCATAATTTCTCTAGAATTGTCATTGTAAATTCAAATACCCGTTTTTGGAGGCACCAGAGATACGTTTTTGAGAAAATATTGCGGATTGTCAGAGTTTATCCCACTGCTGACACCATAATTTGTTTCATCCCACTGCTGACACCAGAAATTGTTTTCTTGCCGATTTTCCAGAGATTACTCCGACCAAATACTTGTATATAGTATCCAGTCACGAGGAGTATTAATAAACTCCGTGTAGAAACCTCAAATTGCATTTCTAGAATAATGATCTGTCATTTCCAAACTTGCAAAGATGGTCTAGCCATCACAAGTGGTCAAACGGGATTAAAGGGTCCGGTCGGTGGACTAATGTTAATGCAGCCTCTAATCGCGAATTGGCAAAACAACTCGTGCTTTGTTGTGAAGTGGTTCTCTGTTGTGGCTTCGACTAGCTCAGAAGGCTTGTTTCATCGAAAACTGGCAATTAGTGTTGAGTTTGTCAGATGGGGATGGAAAGTAATCCAATGAACGAAATCGTTCCGCATATTAGGCTTTGGGAGTCCATTTGTGTTTAGTGGAGTGGTTTTATGAGTTCATGGCAGTGTAGCGTTGTTCACAATACTGAGTGAGATGTTGCTGGGATTGAAAAGTAAATCGTTTGAATCATTTGAAATTTGCACTGTATACAGTCCCTTGAGAGATCGATTTATCAAAAATATTTATTTTGAATATTTCAGGAAATCACAAGGTTTCTACAAGAGCATTTCGACTAGCAGATTCCAAATTTCACAACAAAAATTAATTGTGAAGAAGCATTGATAACGTCACCGTTATTCGCCATTTCGTTGATCGATACGAGCCAAGTGCTTTCAAGCCGCTTGAATGTCTTAGGAAATTTTGATTAACCTTTGTGTGAGGTTGTTTTTTTTCAGTCTCTCTACACATAGAAGGATGGCGGAATTTCCGCCTGGAATACAGTTCTAGACAGGTTGATATTTTTGTTCTAGGTATACGACTGTAACAGTAACTTGCTCTCCCTTCTAGGAGAAACCAGTCGTCTCTTTTCGGAATTAGAATGGTAGAAGGCAGATCAAAACTAACTGTTGGTGACATTATATCAGAGGTCATTCCCAGAATGCTGTGTGTCAATCAGCAGTCTGCCACGCTCTGTATAAGTCTGTTGCATGCAATTGGCAATATGCATGATTCTGTAGGTTGTCCATCCAGGAAGAGGTGAAGAAGAGGTAGGTCAAGTAGGATTTCCATAACTGCGGACGGTGTGTTGCTGATGGCACCAGCGATCGCCAAACTTAAGAGCTTCACCTGAGCCGTTTGCTGTGATGTTTCCTGCCACTAGGCAATGGCACCGTATGTGATCATGTAATGATCACGTATGATTAAGTAATAGCAAAATATCGGAAATGGCGAATAACGGTGACGGTATTTTTAACAATTCGATATTGCAGAAGTGCCATAGAAAAACCATGAAACCTTTAATTGACTCGGAATCGAATTCAAATTTGGTGCACATATCTAAAAAAGATACAATTTCACAAAAAATGCAGGAAAAAATTACAAAAACTATTTTAGGAAAAAATTAACCCCTTTCAACTTCGCATGAACTTTTCTATACGGGAACGGTTGAGAATAGATCAATTCTGCGATAGCCAATCGATTCAGAATGATAAAATTAGAGTAATCAGTGGATTTCAAGAGGATAGTCTGAAAAACAAAGAAGTAAGCTCGGGTAAGTGTGAATTTGGGGCAAGTGTGAGTTTGCTCGCTATCGTCGCTAAACCGGGCGACAGCCCAATGCCATCTATTGACGAATAGCCTACACTCTTAATGAATCCATAGCCATCATATAAAATACCAAAGAGATCTTGTGAAATCCAAATATTTTCCCCAATTTTCTAACCTACAATTCATCAACCCGAACAGGTAAGAATCCATTTTATACACGTTTCTTCTACCTAAACAATGAATCTGACAATAGATTGTCGTTTTTCCATGAAGTTGTTTTTTTTTACATTTTTCCATTGCATGTCACACTTACCCCGAAATTAAATGTTATTGGGGATAGTGTGACCTATCTGTCGGGGTAAGTGGGAACCTGGTTCATTTGGCCAATCTAAACAGTAATATTTTTTCAGCTATAGTACGAAATTATATACGGAAATCTCAGAGAGCCAAACAATATCATCACTCGTCAGAAATTCTCATTCGATTTTGACCTGTAAATTTTTCTTTTCAATAAATGTTCACTTTCACGATTATTTTTTGTTTTTTTCCAATGGGGCATTTCAAATTCAATATTAAAAATTCCTAATTATGTTTTGAATAAAGATATCTTGAAACAAATAAATTGTGGTGAAAGTTCCTTTACTGTTTACTCACACCTGCCCCAAGGAGAGATTTACGTGCATTAATATCTTTAAATTTGGCCAGAATCACACTTGCCCCAAATTTCCGGGGAAGTGTGACCTATGGAGATGTATATCTGAATATATAAATAAAATTTTGTGACGTATTACAAAGACTGTCCTTCGAAGTAAATACCTGCAAAATTTCATTGTTATATTAGTTCAGGTTCATCAGAAGGACTAAATTCAATGCGAACTAATGAAAATCATGATCACACTTACCCGAGCTTACTAAAACTCGAAAAAAAAAATTTCGAAAAATTGATATTTCTGTAAATCGCAAGATTCTCTCAAATGTAATTCAACAAGCTTATTCCAAAGGCCACAACGAAAATAAATTTCCGAAGAAGCTTCAACAAAATTACCAATATTTTCAATTCGAAATTCCAAAGGTTTCGTAAAAAGACAATGAAATCTTTAATTGAGTCCGAATCAGTTTCAAAATTGGTGCACATTTCCAAAACAGATTAATTTTCACGAATATGAGCAGAAAAAATCCGAAAATCCTTTTTTAGGAAAAATTAACCCTCTCAACTCCGCATAAACTCTTCAGCACGAGAACGGTTGAAGATAGACAAATTCGGTCAACGCCAATCGATTCAGAATGACGAAAAAAATTGAAAAAACTCGAAAAAATCCAAAAAAATCATAGAAGTTTGAAAACCATTTGAATCATTTGAAATTCGCACTATATACTGAAAATTTCATGCTGATTCCGGAAAGATATTGTTAGTATATGTTCATATACAAGGTTTCGCTTAAAAAATAAATTAAACTCTAAAGAGGCCCTTAACCGATCGATTTCTCGAAAATTTTATCAATAATTCTTCAGGAAATCGTAAAATGAATTTTGACAAGCTGATTCCAAATCACACAACAAAAATTGATTTCGATGCAGCATTAACAAAATGTATCGTCTAAAAAACAAAATAGCTCGAAGTAAGTCCCGCGGGAAATTCAGTGTATACCGGGTGTCAACGAATCTATTAGACAAGTCATAACTTCTAGACCAATAGGTGTATCAAAATGAGATTTGGTATAGGCAAATGGTATGTGAAGAGGGGAGTTTTCAATTATTTTTCACTTTCCGGTCACTTCCGGTTTCTCCGGAAATGGCTCCGGTTTTGAATTTTTAAATTTTTAAATGGAACCTCCTGTATATTGTAACATTTTTTGATTTCTGAGACAATTCTAGATCAGAATGTGACATTTTCTAAAGTTCTTATGTGTACTTAATTTTTTTGGAGTCACTTTTGAAATTACATCTAGGTGGCCATGATCGGAAGTAAACTGATCTAAGGACCTCAGGTGATATAAGAATATTACAATCGCGAAGTTTTAGTGACTAGTATGATAGATATGAATAAGACAAGTTGGCAAAATTACATTTTCGTGTCTATTATTTTTCAAATGGCGACCATTTTTTGACAAGCACTTTCCGAAAAAAGGATATTTTGACGAATCTAACGTTACTAATTTATTTGCGATTGGATCAACAAATTTAACAAAGTTAACAATAATTTCAGCGATGCACTTACATTTTTTCAATATCCTAATTTTTTTAAATTTTCATTATAGTAAATTTTCAAACATTCCTCCTTGTTGAAGACACATTTCAATCGTTCAATTGTTTCTCTCAACACGTTTCGTAACATTTGTGGCGTTATACTTCTAAATGCCTGTAGAATCCTTTCTTCTACGATTTCGATAGTGGCTGGGGCTGTTGCACAGTAGACCCTTTCTTCAACATATCCCTAAATGAAGAAATCTAGCACAGTCAGATCCGATGAGCGGGCAGGCCACCGTACTGGACCATTGGATGCAATAACTTGATTATTGAAATGCTCTATTAAGTAATCACGAACGTATCTGGTATTATGAGGGGGTGCTCCATCTTGTTGGAAGTAAATTTGCCGTAAAACTGCTGAAGATAGATTATTAAGATGATCCTCGATTTCATTTTGAAGAAAACGTAAGTACCTAACCCCTGTTAACTGACCTTGAAATAATATTGGTCCTATTATTCTGTTTCCAACGATACCAGCCCAGACATTGACGCCAAACCTTTCTTGAAAATTGCCCTTTCTCATTGCATGTTGATTTTGTTGGGCCCAGTACCGAGAATTTTGCTTATTAAACAAGCCATTGTTTGTGAATTGTGATTCGTCGGAAAATAGAATAAAGTTGTTGAAATTTGGGTTAATACTATGATTATGAAGCAACCAATCACAAAACACTACTCGTCTGTCGCCATCGTCAGCATACAAATGTTGATGTAACTGATATTCAAGTGCTCGATATCCGTGCTTTTTCGATATTTTTCTTGCTGATTCGTGACTTATCTGCATTTCTCGACTAATTTCTCTTAAAGAAACCGTTTTGTCAACCTCAACCATAGCAAGAACGTCAATCTCAGTCTCCTCATTTATGATAAACCTCTGTTCTGCCTCTCGATTTCCCTCTTGCCTAAAACGATTCTCAACATACGGAAAATACTGATGGGATGGATGTTGCCGATTGGGACATCTCTGAGCATACAACTCTGCAGCATTCCTTGAATTTCTGTGACATTCTCCAAACAATAACAACATATCCACTTTTTCACTTTGAGTATACATTATTTTGACGGACAATTGAACTAAAATTTAACTCTCTTAAAGCTTATGTCACTTTCATAACCTAAGTGAGTGTTTTGTTCTCCAAAGAAGACTTGATCGAAATAACTGCAAAATATTATGCATCATGCTTATCCTCGGCACACTTGACAAAAGTAAATGAATTATTATGAAGTATTTTCCTCAGTAATATTTAACTACCTAATGTTCTTATTTGTAATCCAATCGCAAATAAATTAGTATCGTTAGATTCGTCAAAATATCCTTTTTTCGGAAAGTGCTTGTCAAAAAATGGTCGCCATTTGAAAAATAATAGTTAGACACGAAAACGTAATTTTTCCAACTTGTCTTATTCATATCTATCATACTAGTCACTAAAACTTCGCGATTGTAATATTCTGATATCACCTGAGGTCCTTAGATTAGTTTACTTCCGATCATAGCCACCTAAATGTAATTTCAAAAGTGACTCCAAAAAAATTAAGTACACATAAAAACTTTCGAAAATGTCACATTCTGATCTAGAATTGTCTCAGAAACCCAAAAATTTTACAATATACAGGGTGTTCCATTTAAAAATTCAAAACCGTTGCCATTTCCGATGAAACCGGAAGCGACCGGAAAGAGAAAAATATGTGAAAACTCTTCTCTTCACATACCATTAACCTATACCAAATCTCATTTTGATACACCTAATGGTCTAGTAGTTATGACTTGTCTAATAGATTCGTTGACACCTGGTATATTAAAAAAATTAAGTTTCACGAATACTGACAGAAAAAATAAAAAAAAACAAGTTCGGGGAAAATGGACCATCTCAACTCCACATAAACTTTTCAACTCGAGAACAATCAAAAATAATTATAAACTCTCTTTTTTTCAAATGAGTAACTCTCTTCCAAAATATCTCCAAATTCAACCATCCATAAATGATTATGGAACATTTTGGATAAGTTTTACAACTATCACAGCTCCGAATACATTCCTTCTCCACATAGGTGTGACATTTAATAAGACAACCATAATAAATGCTGCCAGTAACGTTAACATGCCTTTTTAAAAGCGACAAGTTGCTCGTTCATTTGTTACTACTAATGCATATCGACGCCACCTCAGGACTCCTAACAACATCAAACATGTTTGTCCATTCAAGACGATGTTGAAACACAACACTGAATACCATCATGAAACCAGTAATGGTGTACCATGACTCTGGGAGTGTTAACAAAGTGACTCCAATTTTTAACAGATGTTCTGAAAATATTAGAAAAAAAAATCTATTTACATGATTAAGTCTCTAGCTCCCTTCTCATCTATTTTCTTGTATATATAAATACGTAGGCATCCAGTGTCTTTACCATTGACACATTCTGAGCTTCATCCTTATTCACTTTCATCTCATACAGTCTACTTGAAATGGAAGTACGATTATAGAAGATTTATTTTATTACCGATTGGAATTATATTTTTCGTTCGAGGGATATTCGACAAATCTATACAAAATAACACCAAAGTTCATGAATGAATCTTCATTTTCAGGAACAACAATTTCAGGAGTGAGATTGCAGCAAATATGTTTAGCTTCAATTTGGGCACGAAAAACAACTACAGATCCAAAGATTGGGTCATGATCTGCAAAAAACCTCTCATTGATATTTCAGAGCAAAACTCATAGTTTTGCTGTGAAACAGTACTTTGACAGTAACCCTAGTGAGCCAATAAAAATCCCCCGATGAGGATGGTATATTACCAGCTATGGAATTAATTGTACCTATCCTAAAAAAAGTGTTTTGAGTTTCATACCAAAGTGGGCTGCACAGACTTACACCCCATATCGGTACGACTTATCAGCCCAACATCATTCCTGTTGAAAAGACTCGAAAGGATCCTGGAAGGCACTCTTTGCACGCTTACCTTGAACAACCACCAGTATGCCTATGAAACCGGCAAATCGACAGATTAAGCATCACATAACCTTGTAGAGAAAATCACCCAATCAATCAATAACAAGGAGATTGCGGGGGCCATATTTCTATTAAAAGAAGAAGCATTCAGTAACGCACTACCAAACTCTATTACCAGAATGACAAGGTTACTTCATATGCAGCAGAAGTAAGATATCTTAGGGTCACCCTTGATAAAAAAAACGCACACGGAACGCAAACGGCCCAGGTGAAGCTCTCAAGTTTACACATACAGAATTGCCTGGCGATCACTGGTGCCATCAGCACCACACTGTCAGCAGCTATGGAAATCCTACTAGACCTACCTCTTCTCCACATCTTCCTGAATGGATAATCTACAGAATCATGCATATTGCCAATTGCATGCAACAGACGTATACAGAGCGTAGCAGATTGCTGATTGACACTGAAAGTCACAGCATTCTGGGAATGACCTCTGATATAATGTCACCAACAGTTAGTTTTGATCTGCCTTCTACCATTCTAATTCCGAAAAGAGACGACTGGTTTCTCCTAAAACGGAAACTGCTGAGAGCAAGTTACTGTTATAGTCGTATACCTTGAACAGAAATCACCTGTCTAGCATTATATGCGACTGTATTCCAGGCGGAAATACACGCCATCCCTCTATGTGTAGAGAGACTGAAAAAAACAACCTCACGCAAAGGTTAATCAACATTTCCTCAGACAGTCAAGCGGTTTGAAAGCACTTGGCTCGTATCGATCAACGTCTACGCTGGTTTCAAACTGCCAGAAAATACTCTTTTCAATAGGAAGACTCAACTGTCTGTCTCTGGCCTAAAAACTTTTTCCAACATTTAAAACAAGTATATCAATTACATACCCCGCCATTACACATCAGCGTCTATGATTGTATTCGACGAAGACTTTGAATCATTCACCAGCACCAAACTTGTGGAGGTCTTTCATGTACACTTTTTGGCAAACGAACGCATTGGAAGTTGCGTAATTTCAAGTTGAAGTCAAAACTAAATGAGGCCCAAATTGTGACCTATCAATCGGAAGAGAATGCTGACAGACTGATTGCAACCAAAGCCGCCCCAGTGATCGTATCAGTGGTAGTGGTGGTGGTGGATTTTGGTCATTTCGTCTCCGTCCTTTCGTTGATGTTCTTCGAAATAACATTATAAATTCTTCGATGTCGATAGAGCATTTCAACAGCTGGCAAGAAATCCTCAGATTGATAAGAACATCCTTTATAAATCAGATTTCCCAAAGCATCACTACAACTCGAATGTCACCTGGAACAAACTTGTCGGAAAAGTGCTGATAAGGGCAAGGACATCATCAATAGTAATGTTCTCACGAGGCCCCATGTGAATGAGGAGATTCTAACATCGGAAAGACCAAAAGAAAGTTAGCCGTAAGAATAACCAACTAAAAGAAGTGGGAGATATCTAGATCAGCAATTGCTAACCATACCTGAACTAAGCACCATCGAATTCTTTGGGACAAGGCTAGTATACTTCATAGGGAGAAATATCGGTTCGAACGGAAATCTATCGTAACCGCGTATAATGAAGCCAATGGCGCCTTCATTCAGCCAAGCGTGGAAATCAAAAACGTATGGAAACCACTCACAGGCCGCTTTGAAGGAAACAAAAATCCACGGAACTACATGCGCCACAACACCGCCATAATTAGACCTTAATTACACCACATCAACAGATTTATAAAAACCTTGTATCATCTGAACTTGTCGGTATCCACCTGAATACGATTGCGGATACAAGCAATCGAAACGTTATGAAAAATTGAAGAAGTCATATATCTTCCAAACCCATCAAGACGATGGACGTCTGAAACCTAAATAATCAACATTTGTCCTGGTTGAAAATTTTCATTTTTGCAGGGATTAGTCTATGTACTGATCCCAGTGGAACAGCTATATCAATCTCTATCCAACAATTGATGTTACTTGGGTAATACAATTCCATTTTGTGTTGTGGCAGCTATCGCATAAGAAGAAATATTTCTGAAGCTCTGTATTTTCTTGAAGGATGAGAATCCCGACAGAAGAGTGTGGTAGGTGTATAGGCTGCTGACAAAAAAGTGAGACTGAGTTCAAGTAGATCTCACAAATAATCACCGTAGAGTGGAAAAGGCAAATCCAAAATCGAGTTATCACCGATAGGTACAAGTGCCAAGTTCCCTTTCAGTCATAAAAAGACGTTACTTGGAATGAAATGCAGCAATCGTATTTCGAGCAAGCCTGTATCTTCTATCACAAACTGTTAAAGTTAACTTGTCATGACAATTTACACATAGTTGCACATGAATCGAAAAACTCAATAGAATGGAAAACGGAATTTCCTTTAATCCACAGCAAACACTGTGGAAACTCTCAGCAAAAATACACACTGGAACCGCAGAAACATTTGCATTCAGCTAATATTGACACTGGATTCCGAGAGCGGAGCATTATGAAAAATCTTTACGAGCTAATCTGATGTATACTTTAGGACGAGATTTGATTGAAATAATTTGTAGATGCGTTTTATCCAAATAGGGGTGGAAAAAAGGTTTTCGCCACTTTTTATTGTTTTTCAAGGAGTATTCTGTAATATTCAAAAGAGATTAGAGCGAGAACTGGAAGAGAGTGAGGGAAATGACTGATTCAGGAAATAATTCATTACAGGAATATAAAGGGAGATTTCCTGGAAATACCACAAGGAAGTGTTTTGGGTTCATCAACAGCTGTGATACTCATCAAATTGCTAAATGGCTATTTACTAGACCTGTCAGTATGTTCACTATAACCTGAAAACTGATTCGGGAGATGATGGTTTTAGTAAAATTTAGGTATAGTACGGGAACATACATTTTCTCTAGTTTTCAACATGTTTGTGATACAGGTGTGTTGTTTCTGTAGATATCATTCTAGACACAAGTGTTGGTCATCTACGTCGGGGCATTTTTGTGATGTCCAACAATCTTCTTGTTGAGTATAAGGTGCGGATCGTTTGGTTTTGAGTGGGAATAGATTAAACTTCTTCAAAGAAGAGGATACTGTAGGAGTATGAATCTAAATGGAACCAACTTGCATATTAACTTGCACAAGAAACGAAGAGTGATAATTCAATAGTTTCAACAGTATATGTTGCCAAATTTTTCCATAAATGTTCAATTTCATTCGACCCATAATATTATATGAAATGTTGATGATAGCGATATATATTCTAAATATTGTCTTACGATTTCAGGAGAAGTCAGTAGTGGTGATTGAGATAATTGGTATGTCCTTGAAGAGAGACAAAATACATCATAGTGTCGATCATGTACACGAGACATGTTCTGTTTCGTAAATCTTTCAAAACTCTGTCCGTGTCTATTTGGAATGTTGCAGGGGCGTTTTTTAACCCGAGAGGCATTCTAACATATTCCTGTCTATACTCGAGACTAGATACATTATTTGGAATGGAACTGGGTACAATTATAATTTATTGAAATCCTTCTCAGCAAAATCAAATCCAGCATAGTGAAGTATTGACATCTTCCAAGTGTATCTAGTTTATCTGTTAACAGATATTTTTCGTCGATTGTTTTTCATTAATTGTTCAGTGTTTTTGGAAAAATCCATGGGAATCTGAAGGATTTATGATGCCATCTTCTAACTTTGCAAAATGAGTTAAATTAATAATGATCTATTATATTGGTTGAATTCTAGGTAAATATAGCTTTGAAGATGTTTTTATAACAAGAAAAGTGTTCGGCAGGAAAAACGTTATAAGAATGAAAATTTAAATATTGTCTAATGATTTCAAGTGAATTGAATGGTATTGATATGTTTTTGAAGAAAGTTGGATAAATTATAATGATGTCGTTCATGCATACGAGATATATTTTGTTTTGTAAATCTTCCAAAACTTTATCCGAGTCTATTTGGAACGTTGCAGGGGCGTTTTTCAAACCGAAAGGCAATCTACCATATTTTCCTCTATACTCGACACTGATTGCAGTAGTTGGTATGGGACTGGGTTCAACTACAATTTATTGAAATCTTTCACCCAAGTCAAATCCAACATAGTTGAAGTATTGGCATCTTCCAGTGTATCTAATATTTCTGAAATGTTTGATAACGGATATTCATCGTCGAGTAATCATTAACATTTTGATTTAGTTGAATTATTCCTGACTGTAGGTTTGTTTACAAGTTAGGATCAACTCCTGTTTCATATTATGTTAATCATAACAATTAGATAAGATATAAATATAACTAATTTTGTACTAATCTTCAGTTCAGTAATCCTACTGATGAAGTTTACTTGGTTAGCGAAATGCGCATCTAGGAATAAAATTACTAGTGTGGTGAAGGAGAAAACTTTTTTTGTTCTCATCGTCGATTGTTTTCCACTAATTGTTCAGTAATCGACAACATAGCTGCCTATGCATTTTCACCGTATAATCATTAATTATTATTAATTCTGAAGCTTCATCACAAAAAACTAAGTTTGAAAGTTGAACAAAACTACGGATTGAGGAGCCTCTTTAGTGCTTGAATCAAAATGTGACAGTAAACATTTTCATTGTGTTTTATCGCCGTGTCGTCCAAAGCCTACTTGTTCAAAGTGTGCGTCTCAAAGTGAACATGAAAAAATTCTAAAAGCTGTGCATTTCAGATATTACTCTAGCAAAACATCAAGTGTGCTACCTACATTTTTGGGATGATAATTTCAAGCTTTTTCAAAAAATGCAGGAATATGCAGTTTTTCCCTTTTGAAAATATAATTTATTCATCAATAATTACTAATACATGATTTAAGAAGAAATGTTACACCTAAGGGATTGTATCGAAATTGTTTTCAGTAGTAATATCCCTAGGACATTGATAATGGATGGGATAATTTTATGACAATCGAAAGCTCGTTTCTTGAGCTTGAGAAATTTTTCATAAAATTACATGGCATTGTTCAATGTCCGAGGGATTTTAGGTGAAAAATTTGTAGACAAGGAAAATTTATAACTCAACACAACGAAACATTTATTCATTTATCAAAAGTAAAGTCAATTGAAATGTGTTCCCCTTCTTTCCAAGCGCTTTCACCAAATGGAAAAATAAAGGCAAACATCTGTCAGGAAACAACTACTTCCCTGGCTAATACCACGACGGACATTGAACTACATC
The DNA here is from genome assembly GCA_958502065.1 of Chrysolina americana. Lineage (NCBI taxonomy): Eukaryota > Metazoa > Arthropoda > Insecta > Coleoptera > Chrysomelidae > Chrysolina > Chrysolina americana. Next base: position 4,858,342 of record OY293421.1, on the reverse strand, counting down.
TGACAGATATTTGTGCAACGGTCACAAAGTCATTTCCTTGCAAAAGTTTGTAAGAAACGTTCCACATTGTCTTCACCGTTTCTTTTTTAAATCTGGTCTGGTTTTATGTTTATTTAATTCATATTCTCGTTCGCAGCAAAATTTCATATATATTCCCCAAATATATTTGTGACTATAGGTTCCAGGGAATTTCTTCTTCGATTAGCGTATTCATACTTTGAACATTCGCAATGCCAAAACATGAAATTTTGAAGTTAATTTGGAATGAAGTTGTCAAACTCAATCGTGTTGTCATAGTGATTGATAATTGCACTTTTACTCCGCCTTTCACGTGCACAGTGCCAACTTTCGAAGTTTCAACAGGCCATAGGTGCTTTTGTAACAATATAATGGAATGAAGAAGATTAATTATCTTAGATTATCAAAGGAATGTACTGAAAAGTATAAACTGAAATTAGTGCCTATGTGACTTGGGTCTGGCCATATTCATGCTTATTTGTGTGACCTACTTCAATCATACACGAACTTTGGAGCATTAATCTTCAATTAGAGTAATGGTTCACCAAGTAGCCGTGATTCATTTGTCTCTCACCAGAATGCTCTGCAGGTTTCCACTGTTCCTTTTCAGTGAGGTAATTCGAAGTAATCTTCCGCGGCGAATTCTCTGTAAGCTCCAGCAGAGAGGAAACATAAAAGCGATTCTTTCCCAAGAAATGTTGAACGAAACTTCCCGAAAGTAATAGCACCATATCAGAGACATTAGAGCGCATATCGATTCAACAATAGTTCGAAATTGGCGCTCATACGTGTAAGAGCTACATCCGTGTAAGCTTCTTACAATCGCGGAAAACTCTTTCAACGTTTCCCTCGGGAAAATACCTAACCGCATCGTCGTCGTGATGGGAGCGCGCACCTGCCTCTGAAAGCAACAATGTTCTCACAAGCTGAATTATTCCGAAACTTCTGCTCCGAATCACATTAGTCATGTTAAAATTTAATCGGGATCGAATGATATTTATTCGGGTCGATGGTTTTTGATACCGCCGAAACGTATTCTTGTCTGTCGGGTTACCTGCTACGCGGATTCCGTTTCAATTACGGCATCGATCCGTGTTTGGATGATTTCCAATCTCCGCGATTGTGTCTGGATAAGAGGGCTTCGTGTTCTAGATTATTCGGTATACGGGGCAAATGAATTTTAAATCTGAACGCGGAAAAGGGTAAAGGGTTGGATAAGGTTAAGTGTTTTCGGAGTGCAGTAATTTTTACCCTCTGATCCAGGAAATACAAATATTTTTCGATATGTTTTTCGCCATGTTAGTTTTATTCATTTTGAAGAACGGTTATTTACATCATCAGTCCAATAATAACCGACAAAGTGCCAAAACTTGGCACGTGACTTCTTATTACGGTTCAAAATCTGTTACCTTTCATAGTGTGGAATATCGACCATTGTCTTGAATTATGCTTCTTGTTTTTGGTATATTGGTTTATGAATTTGTTCTGAATGTTTTTCATTCTATTTACCTTTCGATATTAGCTTAACTAGATTTCGGTTCATAATCGTTTCAGTCATTTCATTATTCCTTGTTATTGTTGTGAAGAATTTGAAGGTTACCTGTGATCTGAAGTTTAATTAATTTCACTTTAGGTCCTTTCGTCTTCTACGAGGTTAAGTGTATGTAGAGCTGTGTAGTGATCTGCACCTTTGTCTAAAAGTATCACACTTTCGTGCAAATGAAAGCACCTTACGTTGAATATCTCTGTCCTTGTTCTGAGGTTCACATGAATGATTTGATTTATAACTGACGTTCTGATTCTCACCAACAATAAATAATCCTTATTAGTTATTCGAAAATATTTTGTGTCAATGAATGACATTTGACACATCATGAACGACTTCTAGAGGAAAGGAAGATGATTGCTGTTGTTTTTTGTTGTTTCCGGGTTGGTCTTCGACGGTCTGTTCCGTGTGCAGCGTTCTTGAAGGCAGGTGTGTGACGATACTCATGTAATCAATTTTCGATAATTTATCACTTATTAGTGGATTTCATTGATTCTACATGGTTGAATAATCTTCGTTGATTTTTGTGGACTTAAATAGTCATATTGGTGGACTCGAGTAGTCGTATTTGGATAAATCACGAAGAGTACCTGTAATGGGGATTTTAAGTTGATGTCGCCCACCGCCATTTTGAAGCCCTGATCTCAGAACACCTTTGATTTTATTGCTGCCTTTTGAATTGTCTCCATTTCCACCTAATAACAAGTAGTATCCAGTTTCACCGATAATCATATCTACGTTCCATTTAAACTGACTCGAGACAAACGTGTTGGATCTTCAAGTTGTACCAAGATATGTGCCTGACCTGGTAGTGTCAGCAGTCTAGTCTAATCCATTGACCTCAGGACGATGTTCTTGGAGGTATAAGCAGGCCCAGGCATCAGTACTCCAATATAGCCTCGGATGGGACGAAAGTGCTGGACCTTCCAGTTGTACCAAGGCCATCGGCACTGAGTGACCAGAGTGACTCAGCATAGACTGGTGTAACTATAACTATTTGACGGTTCAACTTTTCATAACATTTTTTCCAAATTTATACTCTCTCTCTTGGCCTAAGTTCAGTTTTAAAACATTATCTATTCATATAATATTTTATCATATTGGGTGGGATACAGGGGAAAGCACACGGAGAGCACATTTATATTTTTTTGTTTATAATATTCCAGATTTACGAAACCTTACTTGGCCTAACGTCCTTGGTAATATTAAATTCTATTTTGTATGAGATTTGTCATTGCTTTACTTGAACTTCTCAGAAATTGAAGCCCTGAGTGTGTACATCCGGCGACATTTATTATGTAGTTTGACTTCCGCCAGTTCTTCAAGATTTCTTTAGGAGAACCCCCTTTCTCTGCTCACAGGAATCAATGTTTTCTGCCCTGTTCGAGTGGAAAGACACCAATTCTGGCAAAATATTTTTGTATTGCAAATAATGCACATTCCTTCCTTTTGTGATAAAGCTACGAACAAACGCATTTTTTAAGATTCAACTGTTTCAATCTTCACCTATGTTCCCTCTCATCCCATCAGCATTTATTTCTGCATAACATTCTCTCAAAGCAACTCAAAAAATTAGATATCATTATTCATAAAAATATATTGAAACCGTATTTCTTCATATAATTGTCCTGGTACGGAAAAATCCCTATGATTCGTGTACGTTCTCTTAATTCTGTACAAATTCCAATATCCTGCCAGAATAGTTCAATACCCTGACACATTCCTGCAGCATACTGAGAAAACTGCTTTGAAAGTGTGTCCATTGTTGGCTATTATTATGGTTCGATGATCCTCGACTATGTTGTATAAATGGAATGACAAATAAATTCATCTTCTTTCGTTTCGAATAGCCAAGAGATTCTGATGATCCCGCGGTTTGAAAAAATTATTCGTTGTTTGAAAAAAATGAATTTTTGGACAGCCAACTGAATTTTTTTCAATTAAAACACAATTTAGAGTTGTTTTTGTCGACGGCATTCTTCACTAATTCTACTTCGTAAATCTTCCAGAGATTCTGGTTCAGTTGCATGGTTTTTGTTTTTTCAAGTGATCCCACAGAGAAAAAGTTGAGTGGGGTTAAATCTGGAGATCTGGCTGGCCATTCTATAGAGCTCGTTCCTCCAATCCAACTTCCAGAAACTATTATATCCAGCACTAACAGGCTTTGCATGATATGGATGTTTTGTTGAAATATCTAGTGGTCTTCATGGTGAAGATCATTATTTTCAATGATGTCTACTAATTGTGGATAAACAAATGCATTCAATTATTCTAAATGAGTTTCTCCTGTCAGATTACCGTCGAAAAATACTGGTCCAATGAAACGGTCCCCAAAAATACCGGCCCAAATAGAGTTTTTGGGGAGTTCAAGAATAGGATTCGAGGAAAATATGTGGACTAACATCTGATCAATAACAACAATTATGACGAGTCACAGTCGAATTAAAAAAAATGTAGACTCTTCAGAAAAGCTTGAGTACCAAATTCATTTCTAGGGGTGGAATTTGTGATGTTTTAGAATCCAGCGGATACTGGTTCTACTGATATTGGTATCGTTTCTTGAGAATCAATTTTTCCGATCAAGTAAATGAGGATGAAATAAAAAATTGAAACGGAATTGCATATTATTTGTTGACAAACAGATCATTTAATTTCTTTATAATGATAATTATCTTTGAACAGAGGCATTGCTAAATCGTATTTTTATTGATTAAGTCAATACAATCAATTTATTTTTGTTGTTTGATATTAGGAAAGAAAATACGTTTCAAAAGAGTTCAAAAATGTAGTTGACAAGTCTGAGCGTTTTTTATAGTTCGGTTCTGCCGACCTACAGAGTCTCTGTTTCGTTTTCAATGGCCCACTGTGTAAATCAAATTTGTGGCGTCTCAAATGAAGAGCTTTCATTTTGGAATAAGGCAAAGGATCAACGTGCTTGGTGTATTTCGACCAAGCGATCACACTTAATGTGACTATAACAACAATTTATTCAAATTAAATCCACTCATTTCTGGCACGCATCAACTTGAAAAGGCTCTATTAATTCTCTTCCGCACATTCAAACATCAACAACAGAATCCTACACTCCCTGTTGCGTCGTTGTGAACAACAATTAATATTGAATTAATTTTGCACGGCTGCAAATACCTAGTACTCCTAAACAGATTTACAATCAAGTCCTTGAAATTAATTATGAAACATAACCTCCAAGCCTTCTGGTTAGATTACAAGTCTTTATAGCGCTTGAAGACATAATATTCGTATATCAACACCGTTAGCAACGATGCTTGATATCTAATAATTGATGAATTATGATTAAACTATAACTCGTTTGATGTGTCTGCATATTTGACAAGGTATTTGGTAAATCCATATTTCCTTTAACCACCAATTAGGAAATTCAGTTCAGTTCATCCTCAGATGAAACGAATTCAGTGAGATACTATTGATTATTGTTGATCTCTATCTGAGGAGTCGTCTTTTAATATAGTTAGAGTGAAAGACAGAGTCACAAATAAGTCTGAAACGTCCAGAAAAATCGAGAGAATCGAGTATGTGAGTTCCAAAGAACCGTTGAAAAAACGACCTTGAATGACCAAATATTGAGGTACTCTTCTGACATTCCTGCAACCTCGGACGTTCCCCAAGGTTCACATTTGGGCCTCCTACTTTTCAACTTATTCATCAACGACATCGCTTCATGCTGCCACATTTTGCTGACGATCTAAAGCTTCATCGTATTGTTAATTGTGTAGATGATGCTGCTGCGTTACAGGGCGACATTAACAGACTTGCTGCTTGGTGCACGATAAACGGCATGAACTTAAACATAAACAATTGCCATATCATACGTGTCAGTCGATCCCATGAACCCCTCAATTTCGATCATACTGTCAATGGCCAGCCCATGAAGCTGCTGATCTTGGAGTAACTTTCGACGACTCTCTACTACGACTATCCTAACCTTCTGTCGCAAGTTTTGTAGTCCCCACTAGTTTTACCAGACAGAAAGTAAGTTTTCATATTTCCTATTATCGTAGATACATTGCTTAATTCAGCTTCATTCCAAAAACCTTCAGAACTGCTAATTGTCTTGAAATTCATCTTTTTTCACCTCTATCGAAGTTCAAGAACCAACTATGTAAGTGACCATCTTTGGTGCCTTTCTGTGGGGTTGAGAAATAACTCATCAAAAACTACAGTGATACCATTCACTAGAAGAACAAAGTTTAAGCAACTGAGGGCTGTTCGCCTTGACGGAGCAGACTAAGAATGGAAGCAAGAGGTGAAGTACCTTGGGCTTACCCTACACTCAAAACTAGTCTGGAACAGACACGTAGGAAGGATCGTTAATAAGGCAAAATCATCACTGATGGTGTGCAGGACATTGCAGGAAAAACATGGGGCTGTAACCCATCAATACTGCGATGGATGTACACCATGACAGTAAGACCTATGATCACCAACGGAGCAGTAGTGTGGCACGGCAGAACCGAACTCGCCATAACAAAGAAAATCCTGGAGAAAGTGCAAAGACTAGCATGTCTTTGTATAACAGGAGCAATGAAGTCGACTCCAACAGCAGCAATAGAGGTAATTCTGGACCTCACTTCTCTTCATATCATGGTGAGAAGAACTGCTTGGGGAGCAAACCTCAAGTTGGCTAAAGTCGGACTCAAAGGGAGGGCAATGAACAAGCAGATACCCTGGCACGAAAAGGGGCATCAACACCACTGATCGGGCCAGAACCATTCTGCGGACTTGGAGAATCTTACTTCCAAGAAGAACTCAACAAAACTGAAGAAGCAATGAGAGCAACATCTGGCAAAGACTTCTAGGGCTAAGGCAGGCCAAAGATCTCCTCAGCAACTTCAACCGAGCAAGATCGAAGACACTGATTAACCTCAGCAAAACTAGTCTAAAAATAATCAAGGGATTTCTGACGGGGCACTGCACACTCAAAGAACACCTAAGAAAGCTAGGCTTAGAGAAGGACAGCTCCTGCAGATTCTGTGAAGAATATCCAGAAACACCACACCATATACTGATGGAGTGTTATGCTGTACATCACAAGAAATTGAATATACTGGGATCACATCAGCTGACTGTAGGAGAAATACCAGAAGAAGATGGGGCACGATAGATCTAATTAGGTCGCAGCGCATCAGTCACCATCCATACCTATCATCACCATTACCATCTTTTTTATTCTAGTCCTTATTTCGAAACGGACTTTAATTTACCTTAATTTTTTTTGTTGTTTTCATCAATATCATTAATACATTCAGTGTCTGTTGTACTATTATATGGTATACTTTGGAAAATCCCTAAATGAGCTTGTCCGTATAAATGAATAAATCAATAAATAAAAAAGATACCATTCTGTCGAAACTCTTCGACATCCCTGTAGACAACATCAACTTGACCTTAGTGATCGAGATGATCAGCAATATACTGAGGAATAACGGTAAAATTGCTAACAGTTGTTGTACACCTCATGAAACCGTGTTGAAAAACAGAAATTAGCTTGTGGACAAGGTAGATGTGATCATATATGATCATCTCAAAAACCTTGGAAAATATTGACAGGAAGGATATTGGCCTATAGTTCTTGATATCAGCAGCCTCACCGTTTTTTTTAAATAACTTCCATAAGACTGGTTTCAGTTTGGGTTCACATTTTTTGAGAATGTTCGACGGAATTCCATCAGATCCACTAGTTTTGTTGGTGTTGAACTCAGCAAAATATTTGTAAGAGTTTTTTGACGAACACACTATCAGCGAGAGATGTTCTGGGATTGTTTCTATAATACACCCATAGTAGAATATGAAGCAGACATATTGGCAAAAACATTAGATGTTTTCTAGATGTTTCTCGCTAATATTCTTTCGTGAAGGAAAAAATTAGCTGTAAACGAAATGCATTCCTATAGAGGATTTGGGTTTCTTCTTCCACGTATTCCATCGATGATATGCTGCCTGCCTGATGGCAATTCATAGGTCTGAAGTAGTTTCTACTAAACCAGGATTCATCAGATGGTGTTCCTCTTAACGTGTTTGGTATAAATGTTAGCATTTCCAGCATTATCATTCCAAAAATTTTCTCGGTGAATTGTATTAGATGTCCAAAAGAGAAATACATCCTATCTCATGAAAATTCTGAGAACATCTTCCGAAAAACTCAATCGCGTTTTGAAATGAATCAGTTTTCAGTTGTGTGGGTGGAAACACATCGAGCTTTCCTCTAACAGATATCTTTATTTGGTGTCCGATGAAATTCAATCTGACGCCATCTATAGATAGTAACGTCCCACCAAGAACCACCACAGCACTTATTCTTTCTCTAGGAAATAATTCCTTATTATCATTAATATTCAAATGATGTCTTTTATGGAAGTTGACGCACTGAACTCCAAATCATATCACTACACACTCCATTCCACAAAAACATTAAATTAATTGAAATACCCTGTTACATAAATTAATATATGTCGGCTATACCATTAGTTAACAAGCTGTCATTGATGTTGTTTGATAAAAAGGGATGGAAATAGATTAACCAGGTATACAAAGCCCAGCTATCAGACCCTAAAAAGTGTGAACGATGTTAACTGTCCATTATACGCCCAATTAGAACCTTCAGATGTGGCGATATGGTAGGAAGAGTGAATAAAATAATTTACTGACTTGATACTGTTCAGTGAATCCAGTCGTTGGTCACGTTTCTCACCTGAAAAAAAAATACATAATCAATATCTGATTCTCGATGCTAAATTTATACTGAAAATGATCTTTGTTTGGTTGTTTACCAGCCAAGTATGCGTAACTGTATTGAGGAGGGAAATGTTTAAGAATGCATGAATTAGGAATACCATCCAAGCTTATAAAACTGTATAGTTCTAAATGATGCTTGAAGTTTTCATTAAGATTTGAATTTAAAAAAACTCAATTTACTGAAAGTCAAAGTTAATTTTTTTTGCCATCTTCAGGGCTATAAGGATCAGTTTTCCTCATCTTTCCGTGCCTTAAAGATGAAAAAATTGAAAAACGAAACGTTGGGCTTTCGAAAAACACAGTTTTCTTCAATTAAGATATCGAACCATAAAAAAACTTCAGGTATCATAACACAGCTCACATTTCAATAAAAATAGTAAACATGGAAACCATGAAATCTGAGCAACACAGAGTGTCAATAGGGTAGGTAATTTTTTGAGGTGTATTTTCTGTATCTCCCTGTTGACATAGGAGGGTCCTCAAGGATGGTGAAAGAGTACATCAAAGACCATGGCGTAGCAAAGGATCCAGAATGGTCTGCTACAAAAATATACCTTGCAATACTTTCTGTAACAGCTACCAAATAATAATCGAAAACAAGTGTGGCTATTTATATTCTAGTTCACGGTTCACCCGATCATCTTTGCAGACCCGGCCACAGCATGCAAACGATTCCCACTTGGTTTTACAACTGGCCCTCTAGGAGTGGGACTCCGTGAACCATAGAATTCTATAGTCGACAGTTATGTCTTTTTCTTTCCCGTGAATTCAAGTATAATGATAAATAATTCAATTGATCGACTAAGAAAGCGAGCATCAGATCTATCTAGAGAAATCTTTAGAAATCACAGAAAGCACTGCGATTGGTACACCGACTTCGTTGCAAGCCATGGAAACTTACCTATTTCATCAAGAAAAATATTCAAATATTCTTCATATAGAATTGTGTAGACTTGACAAAAGGCAGTAAATTTCCAGTATATGCAGTCTCGGTATATCAGGTGTAACAGGATCATGGTACAACCCCCGTATATCTGTTAGTTTTAAAGGTAATTGATTGAAATTTGGGATATCCCATATACATATCAAACGACAATTTTTGATTTACAATTGATTTCTATTCACTTTCGGTTTCACTGCAAATAAAGTTCATCGTAATCGATTTTGGGGTGAAACTCAATTTTTTTCAAATGGAACTATTGATACCGTGGTACCATTTATTAGTACTATAATAAGAAAGTCATCCGTACCTGGTAATAAAATATGCGATAAATACAATTAAAATTACAGCTAAAAAAAATAAGAAACTACAATTATTGTGTTCTAATTTAATGCTAAGAAGTTACTAAGGTGGCTTTGAAAGACAAAAAATTAACAAAACACATTACAACAATTGTTCGAAATGCTGTTCATTAACGTCAATGAACTTCTGAACTAGCATAGCTGTTTCTTGAAGAACGTTCGCTAATTGCTGGGCCAGGTCTTCGCGGGTTGTAACGGTGATTGCATAGACAATGTTTTTTTAATGGCCCCAAACGAAGAAATCGAGAGGTGTCAAATCAGGTGAACTTGGTGGCCATCGCACAAGATCATTCGTCGAAATTACGTTTTCTTCGAATGCTTGTTAAAGGTAATGAATTACTATTCTTGAATCATGGGGAAGAGCTCCATCTCGTTGGAAATACATTTCTAGTGCTTTCTATTATTATTAAAATTATTTCTTCTTTTTTTTTATAAAGAAGCGTAGCAAAGTATCTAGCTCACGTCAAGGGCCCTTCAAATATTATTGTACCAATGATTCTACGACCGAGTATTCCAAGCCAAAATTGAAACCGCACCGCACTTAATTTTTGCAATAAATTTTGATATTTTGTGATCAATATCTTGTATTTTGTCGGTTAAATAATCCCATATTTGTGAACCTAGACTCGCCCGAAAATGAAATCTTTCCCAAAAAAAACATTGTTTGTCTGCACATTATTCTGCAAGATCCAATTGCAATATTCCATCCTACGTTCATAATCATTTTCGTTCACGTGCTGGTGCAATTAATATTTAAAAACTTCCTAACACTAAATTAGAACAAAATAATTTTCCAGGGCATAATGAAGAGTACAGGCCCCAATACACTACCTTGAGACACTCCAGTTTTTACATCTATTGTGAGATATGACGAATCTTCGAAACAAAATTATTATTTTAATCAGTTCACAAGCTCTTTTTATTCTCATCCTATCTAATATTCTTTCAAATTATAAAAAAATCCTTACGTCATATATATTTCGAATGGTTTTCACCCAAGCGTATTCAACGATGCGTTCAAACTGAGTCTCGAAAAAATATCACTGTGATATGACGTCGGCTGACAAATTACCTCTTCAATCCCAGTTAATCAGCATACCGATCCGATTGGAGTAAATAAGAAAAAGAAAACGGAATCCGCGACTGGAAAGTACATTTTATTTCTTTTATAGAACAATTTTTCTCGTTCATTTACGTAATCCATCATAGAAATTGGAGCGTTCATTACCTCGGTTCAGTACACTTTTCTAGCGAATTTAATTCCCAAGAGAATTCGTTGTGTATAGAGTATTTTCACATTGTTTTTTCTTGAAGAGATTTTTGAAGATTGGTTTGATTTCAGATAATGATTGAGATACTAATCAACAGAACATTGTTGATAATGCATTTTTATAATTTAGTACTGAAAAAATAATATTATCAGGGAGGTGGTTGAACCAAACGGTCATTCTGTGGACTTGATGGACGAATACATAGCTGCAAACTATAAAGTCGATGCGGAGAAAGTGGCACCGTTCATCAAGAAATATCTGAAAGCCTCTGTGGCTTCCGGATCGCTGGTGCAAACAAAAGGTAAAGGAGCATCGGGTTCTTTCAAATTAGCTTCGGCCACATCTAGTTCGACGAAACCGTCTGCTGCTGATAAAAAGACTGCTGGCGCAAAAGCGAAAAAAGCTCCTGCTAAACGTTCTACTGGCGAAAAGGTAAAAACCGTCAAAAACGTTGCTTCTCCGAAAGCCAAGAAGGCCTCGCCCGAAAAGAAGTCAATTGTTTAGTGTACATAGATTTGAGGAAACTTTTCGCAACACTTCGACTTTTCGAAACAGAAGAAAACTCTCTCAAATAATTCATCAACCCATACGAACCTCGAGTTAATCGTATACATATACTATTTACAACTGAAAATCCGAAGCCAGAAAAAAGACGAATCCTTAAAGGAATTCGAAGCTGATATTGCACGCTTAGTTCGCCTTGCTTACCCAGCCACACCAAAAAACGTAATATAGCGATTAGCGATTCATGCATTCTTGGATAGACTTCGCGACCAAGAAATCAGGCAAGCATTGATATTAGCACGTCCAATAGATCTCGTAGACGCACTGACAGGCGCTTTGGAATTAGAGGATGCGAAACAATACTGCAGAAGCCAGAGTAACGTGCGAATGTCTGAGAAAGATTCAAAGAAGTCTGCTATCAACGAGGCTGCCATTAGAAAAGTGAGGAAAGGAAGTGTTGCCTGAGAAAAGACTGATACGATGACACGTGCATAGCAAATGACAAGAATTCAAAAAATCTAACCAACGAAGGTCGAGAAGGAGCAATCGTCAGCCCGTATCCAACAAGCCCTAGTTAACAACGCCTCACTCTCGTCCAAAGACAAAACAAAGGGGTCTTCGTAGAAGGTCTCATTAACAACGAGCCTTGCACCATGTTCCTAGATACGGGTGCCACTAGGACGATTCTAGGACCTACGTTTGCCAAAACACTGGCAAGGATTGAATCGTCGAATTGGAAGCTACGCACAGCAACAGGAGAGCCGGCAACTGTGTATGGTGATATGTTGAACTTCCAATTGAACTGACATTAGGCAGCACTAAAGTGAAACACCGGGCTCTAGTAGCGGATATCGAAGATTATATGCAATCATAGGGATGAACATCATGAATTCCAGAGGGTTTTAGTTGAATTTCAGAGACGGTGTGCTACGTGTCGATAAAGAAGAGTGAGTGTACCTAAGTGGGCTGAAACCATTTTGGAGGATCGTCTGGATGGAGATGCGAGCAGTGGAAACGTGGTGATGTTCGAGCTCAAGCACCATGATGAGGAAATTGGATGAAGAATTGCACTAGAAAAAACCTTGTCAATTATTACCAGATGACCTTTAAGAAAGGAATAATTTTTAAAGAAAGGAATAATTTTGGGGCACTGCTTGACAATTTTGTTTGGGATTAGGAGCTTACGTGCCAATAACTTGTCAACAGAATTGTTGGAGTTGGTTGCCATCTCGTACAAGAACATGAGACCAACACAACAGCCCAAACTAAAATTACTAGTCAGGAAGCATCCAAACATCTTCGATATCGGAGTAGGCAGAGGCAGTAGTTCAGCATAACATAGATACTGAGAATGTTAGAACAATCCTACAATAATCCCGAAGACTTCCTCTCGGCAAGGAGTAGGGAGCTGACAACATAGTCATCGATATGGAAAAAGAAGGAGTCATCGAGCCATCCCACGGTCCTTGGTCCTCTTGAGTAGTGCTGGTAAGAAAAAAAGATGGGTGAACCTGGTTTTGCGTAGATTATCGTCAACTGAACAATCTGACGAAGAAAGACAGTTACCCTCTCCCAAGGAGAGATGACACCCTGAACACGTTGGCCAGTTCCACGATTGTTTCGACCCTTGATCTGAAGAGTGGATACTGGCAGGTAGAACAGAAGATAGCTCTCACCGTCGGCTCAGGATTGTGGCAGTTCAGAGAGATGCCATTCGGGCTCTGCAATGCTCCAGCCACATTCGAAAGATTGATGGAAATGTTTCTGAACGGACTGTCATGTCTGGTGTATCTCGAAAGAACTTCGATACATGCTGGGATTCGCTTACATCGCGAAGCCACTGACCAGGCTCACGTAAGGGCAAACAAAATTTCAGTGGTCTGAAGAATGCCAAGATTCCTTCAGGAAGCTGAACGGAGCATTGAGCAACGTATCAATTTTGAGCTATCAGTAGCAGATATAGCTAGTTTCAGAGTTCGCAAATAGACAGAGTAGCAACCGTGATTACTATAAATGTTTTAAATAAATTAAGATATTGTTTAGAGTGGAAATGAATTAGACAATTATAGTTGAGTGCATTTTTACTATCGTACAAATAAGCCTAATCTAAGTCCCCCATTTTCTATATGTAAAATTTTTAATTCCTTATCAAAACTATGGTTCTCTTCTAACAGATGATTTGGATATGTTGAATTAGATTTCTTATTCACCTATTTCATATGATATTCATGAGTGCGATTTTTTAATGTTCTATCAGTTTGACCAATATATACCTTAGGACATGTTGGATTTGGAAGTTTTGTCCTGATTATTTTTAATAGACATTCCTCACATATTATCTGTTCTGTATGCGATTCTTATATCTTGCATATTTAAAAATGAGGCAACCTTGTCTATCGATTGTTTAAAGTATGTCAGAGTTCTATAATTCTGTTCATATGTTCGTGTGACTGGGAATAATGTTGCGAATAGTTTTCGTATACAGTTTTTTGGAAAGTATTATATCATACAACGGGTATGAATAAGCCCGATTCAATTGATAAATACTTTCCATTTATTTCGGAAAAACCTGTATAACAGAGTCCAGTCAAAAAAACGAGTATTTCAAGGATGAAATGTATAGGCGGGGAATTGAACTCCAGGCTATGTACAGCGAACGGTCTAGCACTGCGCTACAAACTCCGGAATATGAACATCAAGTGTGAACCTATTTTCAGCTACATTTTCCTTCGGGTTTTTCACACCCCCAAATTACTCTTGTAATTTTTTTGATCATTACACCGGTTATTACCAGTCCGTGAGTCGGCCGATCAATTTGCATGTACACGCCGGGCAGATAGAATGTGCGTGCTCGTGTACAAGCACAGTGATTGCTAGATAATGAACGTTTTCAATTAGTATAAGAACACTCATTTGCCCATCAACGTTGAAACCACGTAGGGATGAATTATGATGGGAATGTAAAACAAGTTGAGGAGGAAAATTGAGTATCGTGATCGCCGGATTTAATTTGTAATATGAAAGAATGATTAACCCGATTTGACTGCTGGCTTGAGTCCTAGGGATGAGGAGAGTAAAGATTTATTTTTTTGATGAATTGAATATTTACTGAGGAATGATTGAATGTTAAATAACACCAACACTTATTAATACTTGTTCTGTTATAATGTTGTCTTTTTTTACTTTTTTCAGCAGTGTTCACGTGTACGTTCACATTTTTGTCAATATTACATTTTAATATTTTTTGCCGATATTTTCATAATATTGTACCAATTTCATTCCAATATAAATGTGCCACAGGGATTTCGTACCAACATCGCTGAATATCTTGCAACCAATATTGTTTCGAAGATATGTTGCTAATAGTTTTCTATTATTTCTAAAACGTTCAATAAATCCTGAAACAATATTCAGAAATGTTAATTTTTTTGACAATATTTCCATTGTATATTTTGACGATATTTTCGTAATATTCCACCCAATATAAATGTGCTACAACAATATTGTAATATTTTACCAATATCGCTGAATATATTGAGGCCAATATTGCTTAGCATATATTTCGCAAATATTATTATTGAAATTTCAAAGTGATACTGAACCAATATCACTAAACGTTCACATTTCCTTATTGTTTTTCAATATTTTGACAATATTTTCTATATATTGTACTAGGATTATCGCAATATTATCTGTATATAAATATGCAATATATCGTATATCGATAAATATTTTGCAACCAATATTTCCTAGAGAATATTTCAGTAAATTAATCTTTAAAATGACCACGTAATACCAAACCACTATCGCGAAATGTTCACGTTTTTCTCTTTCGAATATTGCGTTTGAATGTTTTGCCAATACTTTCGTGATATTGTAACAATCTCATTCCAATATAAATTTGCAATATTGTATCAATATTGTTGTAAATGTTGCGACCATACTGCATAGAGATTAATTTTTTCGTTATATTTTCTTTTAATGACTTACTAATAATGAACCAATATAACGAAATGTTCACATTTTTTGAATATTTTGCCAATAATTTCGTTATATAAAATTGCAATATTGTATCAATCTCGTTGAATATTTTGTGATCAATATTGCTTAAAGAATATTTTGCTAACATAACTTTTGAAATGGCCTAGTAATAATGAACCAATATCGCGAAACGATCACATTTTTCCTGCCAATATTGCGTTTGAATATTTTGCCAATATTTTCGTAGTATTGTACGAATACAATCGCAATATTGACTCAATATAAATATGCAGTATTGTAATATATTGCTGAATATTTTGCGATCAATATTGCCCATATCACGGAATTTTATATTCTTTTTTTGTCAATATTGCGTTTGAATATTTTGCCAATACTTTCGTGATATTGTAAGAATCTCATTCCAATATTAATTTGCAATATTGTATCAATATTGTTGTAAATTTTGCGACCATACTGCATAGAGATTATTTCGATATATTTTCTTTTAATGACTTAGTAATAATGAACCAATATAACGAAATGTTCACATTTTTTTGAATATTTTGCCAATAATTTCGTTATATAAAATTGCAATATTGTATCAATCTCGTTGAATATTTTGTGATCAATATTGCTTAAAGAATATTTTGCTAACATAACTTTTGAAATGGCCTAGTAATAATGAACCAATATCGCGAAACGATCACATTTTTCTTGCCAATATTGCGTTTGAATATTTTGCCAATATTTTCGTAGTATTGTACGAATACAATCGCAATATTGACTCAATATAAATATGCAGTATTGTAATATATTGCTGAATATTTTGCGATCAATATTGCCCATATCACGGAATTTTATATTCTTTTTTTGTCAATATTGCGTTTGAATATTTTGCCAATACTTTCGTGATATTGTAAGAATCTCATTCCAATATTAATTTGCAATATTGTATCAATATTGTTGTAAATTTTGCGACCATACTGCATAGAGATTATTTCGATATATTTTCTTTTAATGACTTAGTAATAATGAACCAATATAACGAAATGTTCACATTTTTTTGAATATTTTGCCAATAATTTCGTTATATAAAATTGCAATATTGTATCAATATCGTTGAATATTTTGTGATCAGTATTGCTTAAAGAATATTTTGCTAACATAACTTTTGAAATGGCCTAGTAATAATGAACCAATATCGCGAAACGATCACATTTTTCTTGCCAATATTGCGTTTGAATATTTTGCCAATATTTTCGTAATGTACGAATACAATCGCAATATTGACTCAATATAAATATGCAGTATTGTAATATATTGCTGAATATTTTGCGATCAATATTGCCCATATCACGGAATGTTATATTCTTTTTTTGTCAATATTGCATTTGAATATTTTGCCAATACTTTCGTGATATTGTAAGAATCTCATTCCAATATTAACTTGCAATATTGTATCAATATTGTTGTAAATTTTGCGACCATACTGCATAGAGATTATTTCGATATATTTTCTTTTAATGACTTAGTAATAATGAACCAATATAACGAAATGTTCACATTTTTTTGAATATTTTGCCAATAATTTCGTTATATAAAATTGCAATATTGTATCAATCTCGTTGAGTATTTTGTGACCAATATAGCTTAAAGAATATTTTGCTAACATAACTTTTGAAATGGCCTAGTAATAATGAACCAATATCGCAAAACGATCACAATTTTCTTGCCAATATTGCGTTTGAATATTTTGTCAATATTTTCGTAGTATTGTACCAATACAATCGCAATATTGACTCAATATAAATATGCAGTATTGTAATATATTGCTGAATATTTTGCGATCAATATTGCTCAGAGAATATCTTGCTGATATATATCATTTTCAAAATAACCGAGTAATACTAAACCCATATCACGGATTGTTATATTATTTTTTTGTCAATATTGCGTTTGAATATGTTGCTAATATTTTCATAATATTGCACCAATGTTATCCCAATATAAATTTGCAATATTGTATCAATACCGTTGAATATTTTGCGACCAATATTGCTTAGAGAATATTTTGCTAACATAACTTTTGAAATGAAATGAATATCGCGAAATGATCACAATTTTCTTGCCAATATTGCGTTTGAATATTTTGTCAATATTTTCGTAGTATTGTACCAATACAATCGCAATATTGACTCAATATAAATATGCAGTATTGTAATATATTGCTGAATATTTTGGGATCAATATTGCTCAGAGAATATCTTGCTGATATCATTTTCAAAATATCCGAGTAATACTAAACCCATATCACGGAATGTTATATTATTTTTTTGTCAAAATTGCGTTTGAATATGTTGCTAATATTTTTATAATATTGCACCAATGTTACCCCAATATAAATTTGCAATATTGTATCAATACCGTTGAATATTTTGCGACCAATATTGCTTAGAGAATATTTTGCTAACATGACTTTTGAAATGGCCTAGTAATAATGAACCAATATCGCGAAACGATCACAATTTTCTTGTCAATATTGCGTTTGAATATTTTGTCAATATTTTCGTAGTATTGTACCAATACAATCGCAATATTGACTCAATATAAATATGCAGTATTGTAATATATTGCTGAATATTTTGCGAACAATATTGCTCAGAGAAAATCTTGCTGATATCATTTTCAAAATAACCGAGTAATACTAAACCCATATCACGGAATGTTATATTCTTTTTTTGTCAATATTGCGTTTGATTATGTTGCTAATATTTTCGTAATATTGCACCAATGTTATCCCAATATAAATTTGCAATATTTTATCAATACCGTTGAATATTTTGCGACCAATATTGCTTAGAGAATATTTTGCTGATATAATTTTCAAATTGGCCTACTAATACTGAACAGCAATATCGCGAAACGATCGCATTGTCTTTTACCAATATTGCGTTTGAATATTTTGCCAATATTGTCATGATATTTTACCAATTATACACTAATGAAAGTACAACTAGGGACCCCTGTTTTTCAGATTCCACCCAGTGAAAAACAGCTTTATGAAGTCGTAGCACAAAATACTCTAGTGTATATTCATGTTTCATTTTCATTCATAGTTCTTCAACATATGCTAGAGGCGCCACTGACGTCACGATTGGGGACCCAATATTACTATTCAATGAGGTCCTCCGTCTACTTCCTTATTCACCCCTACAGCGCAGAACCCATCAAGTATCTCGAACAGATTCCGCGCAAATCCGTAGAAAACATCATCGAAGCGATGCGATACCCATGAATAACAATCGCGAAATAATACATTATTGCCAACTGTATGCACTATGTAGCCGTTGGTGTAATGAATTCCCCAGCATACTAGATGATACGGCAGACGTAATTTATGATGGCTCCGCTGCAGTTGAATAAGGAAGATATTCGCGCGGATCGCATATTTCGGAGCGTTCGTTGCGATTATTTCCCCCGTAGAGGGAGCCACAAATATTTTATATTGCCTTTGAGGTGGGTTCGGAAACGGGAACGTATCTTGGAAAAATGTTCAGGTGAATTACTTCATTGTGTTGTGGATCTGTTGTGTTTTGTAATGAGGCTAATGGACTTTTAGAGGATGAAAGCTGAGTGCACAATCTGGTAGAGATTGGAGTTTTGTGGGAGTATACAATGAAAAGAATAATGGGTATGACGTAAGGATTGTCGTATTGCCTGATGTGTGATATGAAGCGTCCGAATACGACGAGTCTTTGAACTTTACGGAAAAGGGCACATTATATTTCACTTATAAAGTAAAGGACTCCGCATTCTTTAAATTTTGAAGTGTGTTCGTTTCTGTAAAATTCTCTTCTATCCATATAGCATTCTGGAAGAGACTAAGTGCGCCTTGTTAGACATAGAGGGGGCATTTGACAACACCTCTCACCAAGCAATAACTAGGGCCCTAACGAACAAGGGAGTGGACAGAACCACATCCAGATGGATGTGCCAAATGCTGGCTACAAGAACTGCTGAAACGAAAGTGGGCGATATCTGCTTTCAGATCAGCACAAACAGGGGATGCTCACAAGAAAGGGTACTATCACCCCTGATGTGGAGTCTCGTAGTAGTCGAACTACTCAGAACACTAACCGGGAACGGAGTCAATTGCCTTGGATATGCTGACGACATAGTCATTATGGCCAAGGGCAAATTCGAAGAAAGTAAGCTAGAGACTACCAGAAGATGTTGCCTTTCTGTGGGATTGAGAATTAACTCATCAAAAACCACAGTGATACCATTCACTAGAAGAACAAAGTTTCAGCACCTCAGGGCTGTTCGCCTCGATGGAGCAGACTAAGAATGGAAGCAAGAGGTGAAGTACCTAGGGCTTACCCTAGACTCAAAACTACTCTGGAACAGACACGTAGAAAAGATCGTTAATAAGGCAAAATCATCACTGATTGTGTGCAGGAACATTGCAGGAAAAACGTGGGGCTGTAACCCATCAATACTGCGATGGATGTACAGCATAATAATGAGACCTACGGAGCAGTAGTGTGGCACGGAAAAAGGAAACTTGCCATGTATAACAGGAGCAATGAGGTCTACTCCAACAGCAGCAATAGAGGTAATTCTGGACCTCACTCCTCTCCATACCGTGGTGAAGAGAACTGCTTGTGGAGCAACCTCAGGTTGGCTAAAGTCGTACTCAAAGAGACAGCACACAACGTAAGGGTCTCAACACCCACCGAAAGTGCACACCTTGCCGATCTTCCAACTGACCAAATTACTAGATAATTTAGTTTCGACAATTTTTTCGAACGGAATTAAATACCAAGAGTGGATGGAGCATAGAATCCATTCGAGCACTGGGAAAGAATACCATAACATGGTACACAGACGAGTCCAAAACTCCCGACGGAACTGGAGCAGGAGTCTTTGGGCCTCGCACCAAATACTCCGAACCCATGGGCCAGTTCCCCAGTATTTTTCAAGCGAAAATTCACCCCATAGATAGGTGCATTCAATTCAACCTCGACAGGAAATACCGGAACAAGGAAATCGCAATCCTCTCCGATAGTAAAGTAGCTATCAAAGCGTTGAGCTCATATAACATCAACTCAAAGATGGTCTGGGAATGCTTAGACAAACTTTATGATCTAGGCAGGAACAACAAGGTGATCCTCCTTTGGGTGTCGGGGCACGTCGGAGTGGAGAGCAATGAACAAGCAGGCACTCTGGCACGAAAAGGGGCACCAACGCCACTGATCCTGCCAGAACCATTCTGCGGACTTGGAAAATCTTACTTTCAAAAATAACCCAATAAAACTAAAGAAGAAATGAGAGTAACATATTGGCAAAGACTTCCAGGGCTAAGGAAGGCAAAATATATCCTCGGTAACTTCAACCGAGCAAGATCGAAGACACTGATTAACCTCAGCAAAACTAGTCTAAAGACAATCACGGGATTTCTGACGGACCACTGTAGACTCAAAGAACATCTAAGGAAGCTAGGCTCAGAAGAGGACTGCACCTGCAGATTCTGGGGGGAACATCCAGAATCACCACACCATATATTTATGGAGTGTTATGCTGTAGATCACAAGAAATTGAATATACTGGGATCACACCAGCTGACTGTGTGAGAAATACCACGAATAGACCCTCTCAAAATCTTCAAATTCCTCAAGGAACTGGGGCTTGAGGGGCTGCTGTAAACGAGAACACATTGAAATAGCAGAAGAAGATGGGGCACAATAGATCTAATCAGGTCGCAGCGCATCAGTCACCATCCATACTCACCAATACCAATCAATTATAAAGTAAAGGACTCCGCATTCTTTCTATTCGACAAAGAAAAACAGAAATTGTCAAGTTTTTGGGTTAGTCCTGGTTAAATATCCAGATATCTAGCGAAATGACGAAAACAATAACGACTATAACGAAAAATGATTTTTTTTCCTATGTTCCGGAGGAAATGACCCCTCTAACCTCCAAATTAACATTCAAACTGAAGAACGGTGGAAGATTCATCAAATCTGCTGACAACAATCGATTCAGAATAGTGAAATTAGTGAACTTTGTGAATTTTAAGTCTATATCAGCGAAAAAAAATACCCGAAAAAAGTCCAATGAGATAAACCTTTGAATATCAAGAAAAATATCAGATTTTGTTGAATATATACGCAAAATTCCATGTTGATTCTATAACCATATGATTTGTGTATGTTCAGATTTAGTATAATAAGGAATAAATCTTCAAAAATTCTCTTGAACTATCTAATTGACAAAATTTTTCATTTTTCATTTTTCAAAAATTCGCAAACGTTTCTGTCATGTATTGAAAATTCGGGACATTACCCCTCTGTGTACAAAATTAGAAAAACAATTGAGGTAGAACATTATATGTAGGAGGGGATATTGAGTGCAAGTAGCCACTTAGATAAATAGCAAAAATATAATTTGAGGGTCAAAAGAAGGTAAGTAAGCTTTGAGTTCCTGATGATTGACGTTGTTATGGTGTGCTGGGTAGTTTCTATATCTTGAATTTCTTTCACAACCGAGTTTTCCCCCCGTTCATAAACTATAGTCCAGCTCTCTTCTGGTTGATTATTATAAGTATTATGCAAGTAATACACGACACTTTTGTGAGTTTGTTTTCGAAAACTAGGCCTCTTGTTGATATAAACTATCAGCACAAACATCCATACAAAAAAAAAACATCATGTGTGTTCCCACTACCGTGGTCAAGATACCCATATTAGTAAAATGAGACGGATGAATACCTGATTCTTAATCGGTTTACATAAATCTGGAATCTAATGTAAAACATTTCCGAAATGTAGAGTATCACATTACTGGGTGGGCCGAAAATAATCACCTCCACCAAAAATTCCATTGTACAAACTCATCATGAATGGTACTACGCCAGATATTAAATTTCCGTATTGTATCCTCTGACACGGGCATTGAAAAGTGTATTAAATGGATTAATAAAAATGTTCTGTTGATATAAATCACGGACGGGTTGCTTTTAAAATAAAGCGAGAACAAACTCGGTCTAATGCTTTATGCTAACAACTTTAATCTATATATACAAACACTGTTTGAATTATTAGGCGTTGTGTGTTTGCTTTTCAATGTGGAGTTGTTCATTTGTTTGAACTACTGTTATAAAAACGATTGCCTGAAACGATAATTGTGAAAAATTTCACTTGTTCCAGTCTCCGTGTGAAAGTACTGGAATGCCGTTCGAAATTCATTAGATTGGTTTCAAGGGTTTCGTGGCCACGATTTTGGCCATTAACGTCAGGCCCAGTTTTTTTATTTTAAACCATATACTTGTCTCTCTGATTACTTAGGTTTCGTACGTCCATCATCTTAATGGCTTTGAAAGATGTTTGGCTTCTTTCACTTTTTTACTTTTATCCGCAATCGTCCATTCGAGCACTGGGAAAGAATACCATAACATGGTTCACGACGGATCCAAAACTCCCAACGGAACAACAAGGTGATCCTTCTCTGGGGGCCAGGGCACGTCGGAGTGGAGGAGAGTGAACAAGCAGACACCCTGGTACGAAAAGGGGCATCAACGCCACTGATCGGGCCAGAACCATTTTGCGGACTTGGAAAATCTTACTTCCAAGACGAACTCAATAAAACTGAAAAAGCAATGAGAGCAACATACTGGCAAAGACTTCCAGGGCTAAGGTAGGTGTGTTTTCAATCGATATATGTATATATACAGGGTGTTTCCGAAATTGGAGCAATAAAAAAAATGGGGTGTTCTATGAGACTTAATGACACAGTTCTTAAGCACTTGAAAATCTCCCAAAAATAGACTCATCTACTCACGATTATTTGGGAAGCACTGGTTTCATTCATCAGTTCGTTCCTATAGAGACTATCTTCTAGTACTGTGTTGATTACTCGTATTCCCGCACCGTTGTCAGTTCATTATTATTTCGTGAACCTTGCCAGTTACTATATTTGGCTTCGAAGTGAACCGAAATAAAAACACTGAATTAAATCACAATGAGGGCAATGGAGCATTCTCATTTCATAACAGGGGATTTAAAAGTAACTGAAAATAAACGGAATTTGATTTCACAACAGGTGATCGAAATGACCGCCACCAATTTCTATGCAAGACGAAGTAACGAGTCACAAGCACGCTGAAAACTACCTTGTTGTCGCATATGTTGAACGGCGTTGTTATTTTAGCTAGACTCCAACTACCTACCTAGTTGTCTCAAAATTTTCGTCTATTATCTGATTGAATTATCGAGTTCCTGGAAAAATACCGCGATTGCAAATAACGTGTGCTTGATACCTAACAACATTCCAACATATTTTCCATAGTGGTGAGTCCAATAGGAATTGTAGGAATTTCGAAAAAAATAGATATAGGTAAAGAAAATACGAATGCAGTCGAATACCGAAACACAACAAGAATCTAGGTACCTACCTACATAAAACGTATGGATTTAACCAAAATTCATCTTTGGTATGCACGTAAAATAGTCACAAATATCCTAATGAATGCAAGAAGCGATATGATCGAAAAATACCACAACAAACAATATTCGACTCTAGATCGAATAGCTCGCTAGCTTTGCCCTTAAAGGAGGACAAAATGATGAGGGTTGTTGCGGCTGAGGCTAAGCCAACCCAGCGACCCCCACAGCTCCGAGTACCTGCGTTCAGCCTACCTCCTGAAAAGGGATCTGTTCGAAGAAAGATCTGTTCAAAGTTATTTAGTACCCACAGGCCTTCTTTGCCGATTTGGTTACATCTAGGACACATTGATCTCTGGCCAGAGGTCCCCAAAAGTTTGTCAGAGTTTTCCGAATACTTCAAAGTTTAATATTTTTCATAATATCGTTTTTTCGTGAAAAATGTATTCTGTCATTCCGCTTTAATTTTTCGATCTCTATTACCCAATTTATTTATTGCTCCAATTTCGGAAATACCCTGTATGTTCATTTATTTATGAATGTTCATTTATATAATCACAACTTTGTAATCTTCGGCAAAATGAATGATAATTTTACAGCAATTCACTATGCTTTTCTATATCATTGATATATCAATTTATTCACCTTTCATTCATCTTCTCAGTTGTTTCGCGATTCGATTGTCTTTCCTTCATACCCTATCGTGCTTCCTGTCGTTTATATGTACATTTTAATTAGGTTCGGTTTAGGGAAATGAAATTTTATTCACCGACACTAAATGAATATAGTCCCGGGGAATCTAAATTAACTTTGTCTGGATGCCGATTAATTAATTCGTGTTTTAAAGTTTTCGATGTTAGACGAGAGTAATAAAGTCTCCATAACGCCCCATAAATGTGTTTTTAGTCAAATAATTGATCGAATCAGTGATGGGACTACCGAAACTCTTTATTAGTAATAGAAATAAATCACTCCTAATAATGGACATAAACACTCAGCGTCTCAGACTTAATTAGAGCAGCTGCAGAATGTTGAATTGAAACTTAATTGGATACTTTTATTAGATTTAAAAGAGGATTGTCAAAGAAACAACTCTCTTTCTTTCTATTACTGCAGCATAACAATCATCTCAAACATTTTTTTGTTACGATACTTATTATTGTGGACTGTCTACAACGAGTTAAGAGTAGTAGTACAGGTTTCGTTTCAGCATTCCGAAAATTCTTTTTTTTTTGCCGGAATTATTCAAAAAGGCAAAATTGATCGAGAACCCAACATGACCAAGCCTACTGAAATTATTGTAGAAACATTTATTGTCTCCTATTCAATCAACGCATTTTTGCGATAGCCATCTCACTTTAGGAGAAACCATTTTTTTTTATTTTCATGTCAAATATTGTTTGGGCTTTTCCACGGTTTTTTTTTTTTTTCGTTCTGTTACCATTCATCCTTCACTTTCGACTGACATTTTTCTGTGGTTACTGAACTAGGACCCTAACTACAGTCTAACTTCTATCTACTCAATAATTGTTTGTCAACCGACATTTTTTCATCATGTAATCATACCATTATATACAATAGATTGTAGGAAATTGAATGCGAAGACAATTATTGTAAATAAATATCAATTACCGTGAATTGACCGTAAATGTGTTTATTTCTCAACTCTAGATTTTTCACTAAGTTCCCATCAGACTAAAATGAAATGACGATCATCGAAAAAACCGCATTTTCACTTCAGAAAGTAATGGTCATTATGAATAAACGCGCATGCCATATGATTTGAAGAATGCTCCATCAACTTTTCAAAGAGTTATGTTTAATATTGATAGAAAATATCGACATGAGAAATGTGATATTTTGTGAGCTGTATAACACACATCTTCACACATTCTTGCAGTTATGTGATTAGTATTGTCGAACAATCGACGTTATTTCCATATCACCTTATACCTCACCTGTAAGAATAGTTTCAAAAAATCTTGACGCCTCTGGACAGATAAAAATGCGACCTGAAATAGATAATAGAAAATTGAATGATAACACAATTATTGTAGATGAATATCCATTACCGCGAATTGACGGTGAATGTGTTTATTACTCAACCCTTGAGTTGGCAAAAGGTTTTCATCAGATTGAAATAAATGGGCATTGAGCTAGAGTATCGAAACACCGCATTTTCAGTATATATTTGCCATCGTCAATACACGCGCATGCCATTTGGTTTGAAAAACACCCCATCAACATTTTGAAAAGTTATGGGTAGTATTTTAAGAGAATATGTACCTCAAACATGCTTTGTCTATATAATTAATATATAATGACGTTGTGATATTTTTAAAATCAATGCATGACCATAACATTTATTTGAAACAAATCTCTGATAAATTTTGCGAATTTAATCTTAAAATTCAAATAGATGAGTCAGAAGTTTTTGAAGTTGCTACAAAAATAATGCAATCCAAGATTGCCGACAGCAACAAAAATTAAACCGTTGAGAAAAATCCTTCGGTATTTTTTCAAAAAATCCTTCGGTATAATTTCAAAAATCCTTCGGTATTTTCTCCAGGACTATGTTCAAATTTCAGTAAATTTTGATACCAAGTAGCTTCTTTCACACTTTGATCCAATTCGACGTTAACAATTCTTGGTTTACCTAGAGTCGTAAACGCCAAGACTGATCAGGAAGTATCGATTTCCGCAAGCTAGTTTAAACGTCGAGAATGTAAAAATCAATTCCTCAAACTTGAGCAATGAATTTTTCTCCAGCTAAATAGCCCCGTAACACGAAACCCTTCAGTTCCGTACATTATCAACCAACATCCAACTTTAACCTACCCATTCGAAACGTCCATCAAGGAACCAGGAACATAAAAGTAGCACGGCATTGAAACAATTACGTTTTCCAAAGACGTTTCGAGAAGTTTTTTAAGTGGCGAGTATTGACGTTCATGGGTGTTTATAGAGAAGCTGAAAGAAGTTTTACAGATTACGAGTAACGAATAACATACTCAAATGAGTTTGATAATTAGTCTCGATATTCGATTCGTTTCATGGGCGCTGCACGAACCCATTGCAGATGAGACGGAGATTACGTTTATTACCTAGAAAACACGTGGGAGGGTTGTCGAGGTATTTCGATTATTACTTCCCGATAGCGAAGTTATTCGAGTATCACTTGATGCTGAAAATATAAAAAGCAGAAATCATGTTCCAAGACGGTTTCTATCTGCATGCATTCATAAGATGTTAAGGTATAACTGTCATTGTTTCAATAGATCATTTGTTGAACTCTGACAAACCCAAACATCCTTCAGATATCCTAATAAATGAATAATCCAAAATAAATACTTTCAGAAAAATAGTTTGAATTTGTAAAGAGTAAATCAAGGCAAAAAATCCGCAAGGAACTGTTCTAGGGCCCATTCTCTTTTTACTTTACATACACGAGATTTTCAGCTTACCAATTTCTGGCAAGTTACCTGGATTTGCCAATGAGACGGTTCATTTCTTCAAGGACAGAAACTGATCGACTCAGAAAGAAAAATTTTCAGAGTGCGCTGCCAATTCTCTACGACATTTTTAGAAGTAAGCTTCTTTTTGAGAAACAGTATATTTATTTCTTATCAGTTATGAGCCAAACTAACATAAGTTTGAACAAATTGAAATAAGACATGGAAATGAAAACATGCGGCTGATGGAAAGAAATTGGTATCACACTATACAGTCACTTGCGGTGGGATGCTCATGTGGACTGACTTGACCTGAGAAAAGCAAATGTCAGTTTTCTGGATAGACCAAGGTCTTCAATATTCTTGAAGAAGACCCCATGCATTGGCTTATTCTTATTTAGCTATAGGAGCCTTTCAATCTCCGCAGATTTGACGTGGGCTTTTTGCTGAACGGGTTCCAACTCGGTGACAGAGTTTGGGTCTGAACTTCTGATGACTTTACAGGCTCCATCCAGTACCATTCTGTTGTAGACTCGAAACTCAAAAGTCCACGGCCTCCCTGTTGTCTGGGGAAGTATAACCGTGGAACAGACAATTCAGGGCAAGCTCCATCATTTTGTGTTTTTACATCGAGTTGTCGCAGCTCTTCCTGAGTCCCTTTCATTACTCCAGAGGAGTGAAGAAGAATCGGAACGGCAACATATTAGTTGCAGCAACTTCGTTCTGATGACCAGGTCTGTCGGAGTTTATGCTGATAAGCGGAGAGAGTTTTTAAGGACGCTAATCAAGCAACTCGCCCTATATGAGTAATCACCTCTCACGCCATGAACTTTGTTCGCGTAGACAATAATAATTATAATAATGAATAGATTATTGTTCAAAAACTAAGATAACACGCTCTCATGGACTACAAAGTGAAGAATAAACTATAGTTCGAAAAAACTAAAGGAATACTTTTTTTATTTTAAGTTTCAATTTCATGGAAACCTATGTAAAAAATGCCAAATGAATTTAAAATAAAGTTCTTCTATTGTACACAGAACTAAAAATTGAAATATAATTTTTGAAAAGTCATTTTTATGTTAAAAAAGCGTGACAAGCTATCCACTTACATTTTCATAATCACTGAACTATAGCAGTAAAGAAAAATTAGATTAGCTTTTCCTAGGTTGTTAATTATAGAGAATTATTTTTTTATTCTTCGTCCATATTACTATAAAACCGTGTTTCTTCAGTTCTTTCAATCCAAAATTTATATGATCAAAATATTAATATTTTATACCCCTAGAAAACAAGAACCATCACGAATACGTGCGCTTCTATAGAAAATTGTTACGCTCTCAAAACAATTAAAATATACTCACATCATAAAAACAATTATTACCAGTTATCCAATGTTTTCTCTGATGAACATAAAATATCGATAATGATACTCTCTACAAACACTTCTACTCAGTTGAAAGTGGCATGACAAATATTGGTATAACATTGACACCGTACTTTATCAACACAATAATTTTTACCAGTATCTACAGAGTTGATGAGTCGAGGTTCTATAAAATTAAGTTTTCGCACAAAGCATTGTTCTGGTCACAATAAATAACTGGTAAAAATGGTCCTCATTACGTGAAGACATTTCTGTATCAACTCAAATGTATACCTACTACATTTATCAGCTTTCTTGATCGACACTATTTGTATTTTATATTCGTCACGTTGAATGAGTATTTCATTTTCTGCATTTTACTAGTTTGTTACTTCTCATAGCATTTCTCAAGTCTGCTTTACTTGTGTAAGGAACAAGGTTATAATATGTTCCTCTTTTCAAACTTCTAGTAAATGGTGATACTATTATTGCAAAATAATCATTGTAGTAATCTACTAGTCCTAAACATACTTTTATTTTTCTGTATTTTCAGTCGCTCCTTCCGATTTTTCGGGGTTTCGCGAGAAAAACAACCAAGAAGAACATTTTCTAGCTTTCATTTCTCCCATTCAGCCGTTCATAATCCAATACCGTTATAAGATACCTCAGTGCCTATTCTTTGTGTTCTTAGGAATACAATCAGTCTCGAGAAGATATACTGATTTCAGATGGAACTAACTAGATTTTCCAGCAAAACTGCAGAACAATGTCCATTGATGAGACACAACATCCGACTGAAAAGTGTATCCAATTAATTATCCTCCACAGCTTGGTGCAAGTTGAGATTTTTATTTTAACGAACATGGACAGCACAGTCATTGTCGAAAGTAAATAATAGTCCGAGTGAATTAGATAAACTGGTGTTTAAGTATGAGAAAACTGTGATCATGTGTCTGGTTCTACGAGGTATTATATTATTTTTCACTGAAAATAAAGTGGCATTGACCTATGGACCATTCCTCATACAGTTTCCGTAAGTTTGCATTTCATGTCAACCCAGTCATTTAGAAATTTTCGATACTTATTCCTTGTGAAATAAAATTCTGAAACTTTATAACGATAGACAATCGATTCAAAATATGAAAATAATATTAATATGAAATATAGAAGGAGAAAAGAGAAACAGTAAAAGAGGTGATAACAGCAGCAAAAAGTTATCAGTGGAAAAAAATTTGGCGAAAAAAAGTAAGCTCAAGGAATAAGTTTTATAAAAAATAAAGAGGTGAAAAATATAACAAATAAAAACGAAATAATGAATGGATGGAAACAATATTTTAAGTTGTAAGGAGCACATAAAATATAACGAAATGAAAACAGACAAAAGGATGTTATAAAAGGAATTTAAGAAAATATAACTATAAGGGTATTGCAAATAAACAAAATAAAAGAACCTTTCATAATTTTCCATGAGACTTTCTATACTGATAGAGAGTTTACTTAATATCCTATTAAGAAATCTTGAGCACGAGTAAACTGAACCCTTTTGAAGTCTACAGTATCAGTAGAAAATGATGATAAATGAGCTTGTCTATATACAGGGTGTTAGGTGAACATGCCGCAAAAATTCAACGGGTTGTTCCTTGACTTGTTCTAAGAATATTTGGTTCCATGATGATTTTTGAAAAACCTAGTTGTTTCGAAAATACAGGGCGAACAAAATTAACTACATCAAAAATATTTTATCATCAAAAAGGACATGTAAAGTTGTTTAATTTACAATAAATATTTGAAATGACTCCCTCTAGCTTGGATACAGGTATTCAGTCTTCTCGTCATGGACTGCTGAACTCTTTCAAACACACCAGGACGTTTCTAATTGAGTTAAACCCAGCAAATATTTGGTTTCGCAAATCATCAAAATTAGCCAATGAAGTAGCATAAACTAATGATCATTTATCCCAGAAGAAATAATCCATGGCGTTCAAGTCCGGGAACCGAGCAGGCCAAATCAACAAATAACGAATATGAAAGAAATATTCTAAGAATAGTTCAAGGAATAACCCCATGAAATTTTGCCGCATGTTTACCTAACACCCTGTATAGAAAACTGACAACTCCAAAATGGGGGAATTCACCTCTTATTTGAAGGTCTATAACAAATATTAAGATTAGTTTCAGTAAAGTATATATCTTTTTGTACAAGTGTCAAAAAACTTGACATTTCTGCATCTCTATTGATGCGTAAATGTATATTTTTTTATAGCCAAAATAATTCACAAAATTAACATGAAATATTACTTTTTGAAGGATTTATCTTTAACAGAGTCAACTATTAATTGATTATTCATCATAAAACAATTCCATATGGCTATTGAAATAATAATTGATAGTAAAGTTTGAACAATTACTTCCAACATACATTCCCGAAGATGTTCCATGTTGCTGCTGATCAGAAACGTTAGATATTCCTTGAAGAGATGATTCCACAATTGTGGTCGGTGGATCAGCGGTCTGAGGCACGGGCCGTTCGAAACTCCAGCATAGCGATAGTCGGTTCGAGTCCGATGTATGTACGAGAATTTTTCTCAACTACTTTATATCGGATCGATATGCGACCGCATGCCTTGTTGAAAAGCAAGTGTATTGTGAGTTGTCTAGATGCCAATCTCATCTGGTGCTAGCTTGGAGTGCACACCGACCACCCGAGGTGGTGCTGTAGGTTTTCCTGGTTTTTCTACAGCTGAAAACTGAATACATCACCTGAAACATCAGTAAGTGGCCCCGGAGCGCCATGGCAAATATCAATAATAGCTGTCCTCTACCCGCACAGGCTATGCCTTTGGGTACACTCAATGAGGGAGTATTATTATTTTTTTTTCCATACGGAATGTACCAGTCAGGCCCTGTCTCCGGAGCTCCGACTACAGATACAAACTCAATATCCTTGTCAGTCAAGAAACGTACAGAAGAATACAGAAAGACCCAACAGAGAAAATCATGAGGAAGACCAATCAGCTGATAAAAGGGTCTTCATTACCACCAAGGCTCTATGGATTGCCGAAAATTCATAAGGAGGATGTACTACTGAGACCGATATCGAGTGCCATAGGATCACCAACCTACAACCTCGACAAGTATTTGTCGGACATGCTGCAGAAACATGTTGGGAAAACTAGGACTTACATCCGAGACTCCACCCATTTCATCGAACAGTTGAAGGAAATCACCTTGGAGCCAAACGACATTCTTGTTAGCTTCGATATTGTATCCTTATTTACAAATGTTCCACTTGAAGAATCCCTCAGCTACATAGAGGAGACTTTTCCACAAGATATCAACTTATTTCGACATTCACCAAGGACAACTTATTTTCAGTGGAATGAAAACTTCTATGAACAAGTTTATGGAGTCGCCATGGGCAGTCCACTTAGCCCAGTAGAACACAAGATCCTTTTCGAAAATACCGAGAGACTAGCAACGTCGAATCATTATTCAACAAGAATGTATCTAGAAGCAATATAAATACACAAACACCAATAGAACTTCAACAGAAAAGAAGAGAGAACATATTTACCAAAGATCTGGCACACAGCATTGAAAGGGGCCAAAACGAAGCCATGTCACCCGAATCGCGCGGAAAGTGCGCGCGAACCCACTACTACAGAAAGTGCGCGAAAAAACATCACTATAAATAGCATGGCAAACTCGAAAGCTTCAGTTTCAGTTGATACGTCTAGAAGAGTACTTCGACCACGCCACTGAAGATGACTGCCGCAGTTGCAGTCGAAACGTTTTGAGATTTGAACAAAAGAAGACCACGCCAAAAACCTGAAACCAACCTGCTGTCTCGACCAAAACACTTTAAAAAACATTCACTCACTTCATTTTACGCACTTGATACAAAAGTAACTAGTTTCTTACTGCAATATTCAGTAAAAGGTAATGCCCCAATTACTGACTTTGCCAAACCACAAAATTTCAAATCGCACTCCTGAAAATTTTAATCTTTTGATTATTGTTACAAAAACGATGCTGAACGAGTTGCCCCCACGTAACATTTCGTAAACGACTGCCGTATGTTCATCCGAAATCAGAACCAGAAACGTTTCAACAGAAACTAACTAAAGCAAGATGAAAGGAAATTCTTTCCATTGTCCGCGAACAACAAAGGCCAAATGAATGCCGGTATTCATATTATTTTTAATGAATAGCAGGAAAACGTGAGAGCACAATCATAATTTAACAATCTGGAATTGTGTTTTCGATGCTAATCTAATTATCCTCCTTCTTCACACCTCATGAACAGCCTTTCAACGAGTTAAGTTATTACTATCGACAATGACTGCGCTTTTCATGTTTGTTGAATTCAATAACAAACTCGTATTTTGGTGAATTATGAGGGTTTTTGATTAGTTACGTTTCTCACGTGGGAAACGTTGGTTGGAAGAAAGAAGAACTTGGGAATGTTACGCATAGTCTGGTTCACAAGTTGCATTTCGTCAAAAACCTAGACTGGACCACCGAAAATTATGATTTTGTGCTTATTCAATTACAAATAGCATCTTAAAAAAATGTTAAGAAAGAAAATTGCAAATTAAAATTTTTTAAAAACTATTTGATTACCAAAATTCGATAAAAAGATCCTGAAAGAGCGGAAAATTCACTAAAAAAAGTCCTACCCCTCGAACTGTACCAATAGTATTTATAATTCAATTGAAATATTTATAATTCATCTGAAAAATAATTCCCTTGTATTTGTAGCGAAATGACAATTCCTTTTACTAATTCATCAGCAGGTTTGTTCATAATCACATGGTTTTTTTCCTTCAGGTAGCCCATTGTTTTGTTTTTTTTTAATAATGGTTTAAATGGTTTTCATAAATGATTGGTAAACTTTATTATTATTGTTTTGATTAGAATAAGTTCCACATGCTTGAGAGGCAGAATAAAAACTGTTTACGAACAGAATTTTCAACTGAGCCTTTTGACACCACCTTCATGCTTATATAATATTAATATGTATGGTTATTGTCAATAAACTCGATATTATTATTATTATTGATTTTAATTCAAACGTGAAAAACGAGAAGTGGCTCAAGGGGGGGCATCAATGGGGAGCGTTGATCGAATCAGAAGCTTGATCAAAAAAATTATTTTACTGATGAAATATATACACTAAGAAGTAACTAAGGGAAAAACCAGATTTTTTGTTTTCATTTCTCGGACCTACTTTTGAAAGGGTTGAGAAACGATCTCAGCTGGAAAAATTAAAAACATTGATTTTTCACTTTTTTATTAACAATCAAAGTGTCGAAAAATAAAGAATATAAATAAAGCAATCAAGAATTTCTTTTATTATATTTATTTTGTTTTCTTATTACTAGAAGCTATATAACTATTTTTTTCTTCATTCTCAACTTCCATTATTTATATAATTGTAATAAACAATTGCTTTACTATTAAAATTTTGAAAAATGTTTTCTTCGGAATCTAATCCTTGATGAAAACGATTTTCAAGAAAAAACTCGTTTCATGGAAGTTTTTTTTTATTAACAAAACACTCGTCAATCAACATTTCTTTGTTACTTATTATTATTATTGAAGGGTCATTTTTATTTTTAAATCTTCACCCTACACCGTATACTATGGTAACTGAGATTTTGATAAAATATATATTTATCACGTTCATATTCTGAAGATTTTTTTTTCAAATACTAAAAAATTTTATGAAAACAACCTCTATTGAAAATTTTGTTTTTTATCATTTATAAAATTTTTAAACATATTGTAATCTTGGATTTGTTTGTTATTTTTTCATTGTTATTAAAAAAACGGATAAGCTATTGAAGATACGACAGGAACAATTCAAGACCTACGAATTTTTAATCAATCGATTTAAAACAAAATTATTCAAAAAATCGAAATGAGTCCAAATATCCTAAATATCCTAAATATCACGAAAAATACAAATTTAGCAGATTCACTTAAATCCGCACTATACAATACGCAAAATTTCATGCAGGTTCCGAAAATATAATATTTTATAATTCTCAGTTTCAAGGTTTCTTAAATAAAGAAAATGCAAACTAAAAATGTCACGAATAGGACTGGAAAAAAAAGGAGGGAAATGACTCACTTAAAATCCCCACTATAATATACGCAAGATTTCATGCAAATTCCGAAATTATATGATTTTTTTATGCTCAGATTTAAGATTTGGCATATAAAAGAAATACCACGTTATAAATGACTTCTTTCCACTCCGGGGGAACACTTCAAGTCGGGAACGGTTGAAGATAGAGCAATTCTGCGAACGCCAATCGAATCAGAATGATCGCATTGGTATAAACTGTGTTTATTTAATCAATCGATATAGAAGAAAATTATTCGAAAAATCGAAAAAAGTTCAAAGGTGTAGGCCCCTAGAATTCATGAAAAATACAAATTCGGCAGATTCACTTACAATCCGCACTATATACGCAAAATTTTATGCAGGTTCCGAAAATATATCATTTTTTATGTTCAGATTCAGGGTTTGGTAAATAAAGTGAATGTAAAGTGAAAATGTTACGAGTAGGACTGGAAAAAATTGAAGGAAATGACTCACAATCCCCACTATAGACGCAAAATTTCATGCAAACTCCAAATATATATGATTTTTTCATTCGCAGATTCAAGATTTGACATATAAAAGGAATACAATGTCAAAATTGTCACAAGTGAGACTGGGAAAAAATATTGAAGAAAATTACTCCTTCCCACTCCAGATGAACACTTCAACTCGGAGACGGTTGAAGATAGAGCCATTCTGCGAACGCCAATCGATTCAGAATGATCAAATTAGTATAACCTGTGAATTTTCAATCAATCGATATAAAACAAAATTATTCGAAAAATCTAAAATATTCCAAAGGGGTAGACCCCTAAAAATCATGAAAAATACAAATTCGGCAGATACACTAACAGTCCGCACTATATACGCAAATTGTTATGCAGGTTCCGGAAATATATCATTTTTCATGTTCAGATTCAGGGTTTGGTAAATAAAGTGAATGTAAAGTGAAAATGTTACGAGTAGGACTGGAAAAAAAATGAGGGAAATGACTCACTTACAATCCCCACTATAGACGCAAAATTCCATGCAAAATCCGAATATATATGATTTTTTTAATCTCAGATTCAAGATTTGGAATATAAAAGGAATACAATGTCAAAATTGTCACAAGTAAGACTGGGAAAAAATATTGAAGAAAATGACTCCTTCCCACTCCAGATGAACACTTCAACTCGGAAACGGTTGAAGATAGAGCCATTCTGCGAACGCCAATCGATTCAGAATGATCAAATTAGTATGACCTGTGAATTCTCAATCAATCGATATAAAACAAAATTATTCGAAAAATCTAAAATATTCCAAAGGGGTAGACCCCTAAAAATCATGAAAAATACAAATTCGGCAAATTCACTAACAGTCCGCACTATATACGCAAAATTTTATGCAGGTTCCGAAAATATATCATTTTTATGTTCAGATTCAGGGTTTGGTAAATAAAGTGAATGTAAAGTGAAAATGTTACGAGTAGGACTGGAAAAAAAATGAGGGAAATGACTCACTTACAATCCCCACTATAGACGCAAAATTTCATGCAAACTCCGAATATATATGTTTTTTTTATTCTCAGATTCAAGATTTGGCATATAAAAGGAATACAATGTCAAAATTGTCACAAGTTAGACTGGGATAAATTAATGAAGAAAATGACTCCTTTCCACTCCAGATGAACACTTCAACTCGGAAACGGTTGAAGATAGAGCCATTCTGCGAACGCCAATCGATTCAGAATGATCAAATTAGTATGACCTGTGAATTCTCAATCAATCGATATAAAACAAAATTATTCGAAAAATCTAAAATATTCCAAAGGGGTAGACCCCTAAAAATCATGAAAAATACAAATTCGGCAAATTCACTAACAGTCCGCACTATATACGCAAAATTTTATGCAGGTTCCGAAAATATATCATTTTTATGTTCAGATTCAGGGTTTGGTAAATAAAGTGAATGTAAAGTGAAAATGTTACGAGTAGGACTGGAAAAAAAATGAGGGAAATGACTCACTTACAATCCCCACTATAGACGCAAAATTTCATGCAAACTCCGAATATATATGTTTTTTTTATTCTCAGATTCAAGATTTGGCATATAAAAGGAATACAATGTCAAAATTGTCACAAGTTAGACTGGGATAAATTAATGAAGAAAATGACTCCTTTCCACTCCAGATGAACACTTCAACTCGGAAACGGTTGAAGATAGAGCCATTCTGCGAACGCCAATCGATTCAGAATGATCAAATTAGTATGACCTGTGAATTCTCAATCAATCGATATAAAACAAAATTATTCGAAAAATCTAAAATATTCCAAAGGGGTAGACCCCTAAAAATCATGAAAAATACAAATTTGGCAGATTCACTAACAGTCCGCACTATATACGCAAAATTTTATGCAGGTTCCGGAAATATATCATTTCTTATGTTCAGATTCAGGGTTTGGTAAATAAAGTGAATGTAAAGTGAAAATGTTACGAGTAGGACTGGAAAAAAAATGAGGGAAATGACTCACTTACAATCCCCACTATAGACGCAAAATTCCATGCAAAATCCGAATATATATGATTTTTTTAATCTCAGATTCAAGATTTGGAATATAAAAGGAATACAATGTCAAAATTGTCACAAGTAAGACTGGGAAAAAATATTGAAGAAAATGACTCCTTCCCACTCCAGATGAACACTTCAACTCGGAAACGGTTGAAGATAGAGCCATTCTGCGAACGCCAATCGATTCAGAATGATCAAATTAGTATGACCTGTGAATTCTCAATCAATCGATATAAAACAAAATTATTCGAAAAATCTAAAATATTCCAAAGGGGTAGACCCCTAAAAATCATGAAAAATACAAATTCGGCAAATTCACTAACAGTCCGCACTATATACGCAAAATTTTATGCAGGTTCCGAAAATATATCATTTTTATGTTCAGATTCAGGGTTTGGTAAATAAAGTGAATGTAAAGTGAAAATGTTACGAGTAGGACTGGAAAAAAAATGAGGGAAATGACTCACTTACAATCCCCACTATAGACGCAAAATTTCATGCAAACTCCGAATATATATGTTTTTTTTATTCTCAGATTCAAGATTTGGCATATAAAAGGAATACAATGTCAAAATTGTCACAAGTTAGACTGGGATAAATTAATGAAGAAAATGACTCCTTTCCACTCCAGATGAACACTTCAACTCGGAAACGGTTGAAGATAGAGCCATTCTGCGAACGCCAATCGATTCAGAATGATCAAATTAGTATGACCTGTGAATTCTCAATCAATCGATATAAAACAAAATTATTCGAAAAATCTAAAATATTCCAAAGGGGTAGACCCCTAAAAATCATGAAAAATACAAATTCGGCAAATTCACTAACAGTCCGCACTATATACGCAAAATTTTATGCAGGTTCCGAAAATATATCATTTTTATGTTCAGATTCAGGGTTTGGTAAATAAAGTGAATGTAAAGTGAAAATGTTACGAGTAGGACTGGAAAAAAAATGAGGGAAATGACTCACTTACAATCCCCACTATAGACGCAAAATTTCATGCAAACTCCGAATATATATGTTTTTTTTATTCTCAGATTCAAGATTTGGCATATAAAAGGAATACAATGTCAAAATTGTCACAAGTTAGACTGGGATAAATTAATGAAGAAAATGACTCCTTTCCACTCCAGATGAACACTTCAACTCGGAAACGGTTGAAGATAGAGCCATTCTGCGAACGCCAATCGATTCAGAATGATCAAATTAGTATGACCTGTGAATTCTCAATCAATCGATATAGAACAAAATTATTCGAAAAATCTAAAATATTCCAAAGGGGTAGACCCCTAAAAATCATGAAAAATACAAATTTGGCAGATTCACTAACAGTCCGCACTATATACGCAAAATTTTATGCAGGTTCCGAAAATATATCATTTTTATGTTCAGATTCAGGGTTTGGTAAATAAAGTGAATGTAAAGTGAAAATGTTACGAGTAGGACTGGAAAAAAAATGAGGGAAATGACTCACTTACAATCCCCACTATAGACGCAAAATTTCATGCAAACTCCGAATATATATGTTTTTTTTATTCTCAGATTCAAGATTTGGCATATAAAAGGAATACAATGTCAAAATTGTCACAAGTTAGACTGGGATAAATTAATGAAGAAAATGACTCCTTTCCACTCCAGATGAACACTTCAACTCGGAAACGGTTGAAGATAGAGCCATTCTGCGAACGCCAATCGATTCAGAATGATCAAATTAGTATGACCTGTGAATTCTCAATCAATCGATATAAAACAAAATTATTCGAAAAATCTAAAATATTCCAAAGGGGTAGACCCCTAAAAATCATGAAAAATACAAATTTGGCAGATTCACTAACAGTCCGCACTATATACGCAAAATTTTATGCAGGTTCCGGAAATATATCATTTCTTATGTTCAGATTCAGGGTTTGGTAAATAAAGTGAATGTAAAGTGAAAATGTTACGAGTAGGACTGGAAAAAAAATGAGGGAAATGACTCACAATCCCCACTATAGACGCAAAATTTCATGCAAACTCCGAATATATATGATTTTTTTAATCTCAGATTCAAGATTTGGCATAAAAAAGGAATACAATGTCAAAATTCTCACAAGTTAGACTGGGAAAAATTATTGAAGAAAATGACTCCTTCCCACTCCAGATGAACACTTCAACTCGGAAACGGTTGAAGATAGAGCCATTCTGCGAACGCCAATCGATTCAGAAAGATCAAATTAGTATAACCTGTGAATTTTCAATCAATCGATATATAACAAAATTATTCGAAAAATCTAAAAGATTCCAAAGGGGTAGACCCCTAAAAATCATGAAAAATACAAATTTGGCAGATTCACTAACAGTCCGCACTATATACGCAAAATTTTATGCAGGTTCCGAAAATATATCATTTTTTATGTTCAGATTCAGGGTTTGGTAAATAAAGTAAATGTAAAGTGAAAATGTTACGAGTAGGACTGAAAAAAAAATATGGAGGGAAATAACTCACAATCCGCACTAAATACCCAAAATTTCATTCAGATTCCGAAAATTTATGATTTGTTCATACTCAGATTAGAGATTTGGCAAAAGAAATGTCAAAAATTTCACGAATAAAAGTAGAAAAAAATATGGACTGATATGACGTCTTCCTTTCTTCAAATGAACCAACATAATATTTTCATTTTGTGATTATTCATTATTACATGGTTACAAATTTCAATAAAACATGTGAATCAAACAAATAATTTTTTAAATATTGTCCATTTCTCATATCATAAAGAATTAAAAGAGAAAAAAATATTTTGTTTCTTTATTTTGCACGATAATCTATTCCTCCAACAGTGAACTCAGAAAAAAAACTATCAGAAAAAGTTTAAAAGAAAGCTGATATGTGAAAGAATACGGGGTATCCTTCTCTCTAAGCGTTTCCACCAAGTGGAAAATAAAAGGCAAACATGTGTCAGAAAACAACTACTTCCCTGGCCCACGACGGACATTGAACTACATCTGACAGATATTTGTGCAACGTTCTTCCAAGAAGACCCAATTGCAAGTGCTTCATTTGGCAGGGACAGGACAATTATAATGGTGTCCGACCTACCCTATCACTGACGAGAGGCAATAAACCTCGAAACATGCATGCCTGCAGGTGGTCATTCCCAGCCAAATGAAGGATAATCTTCTGTTTAATTACAAGACAAACATTTGCAATTGGGTCTCCTTGGAAGAACGTTGTACAAATATCTGTCAGATGCAGTTCAATGTCCGTCGTGGTATTAGCCAAGGAAGTATTCTTTCACATTGTTGATACCTCTCTGGCACAATATATACGAACTCGTTCGAATTTTTACGAAAGCTGATATATTCATTTGAAAGTCAGAGCCGAATCAAAAATATCCGCTAGTCACCTATACTAACTAATAATAATAATAATAACAGTCCTTTGCTCTCACTGGCTATGGCACTGGAGAATGTTATAATTGAATCGGAGAGAAAATAAGGGCGCCTTGGCTTGGGGTATTTTTCGTCACCCTGTGTGAACCAGATTAGAATAATAGCTGTGCACTTTGCGCTAGACCAGTGGCGAAAAGTTTGTCAACGAACGTTTCTAATAAAAAAGAGCAATTGTTCCTCAGCGTGTAATAATAGCACAATTATCCAACAGATTACCGGGGATTCTAGGACTTTCCTTTGAACCAGAGTATTGTACGATGCAACCACTGGAATTATCACTCGTTATACTGTAAGCCGTGGAAAGAGAGCCACAATGTGATTTTCTCGTAGCATCGGACATCATTCAGTAGGGTGATTTATTGTCATCTGCGTCAACGCATCAAACATGCATTCAAGCTTGACGTTTATGAAATCCACTAATCACTCTTTTGTTTGCTAACCATACGACTAAAATTTAATTATAGAATTGTGCCTGAAATTGCTAATCACTTATAAACGCTGCGGAGAGTGTCCCAATAGCATTTTTCAGTTTACGAGCGGTCTTCTTGTGCAATCGTCTATACGAGGGATACTCGAAAAATTTGGGGTTAGAAGTATTTATTACGATTCCATAATTTTTTTTTGTATAACACACATTCAGTTCTTGTATTCAATATTCTCTATATCCAGCTCTCTGGAAAATTTCTCATGGCGAGTCCACTAAATTTTGATGATCTTCAAGAAAAATCGAATATACCTCGGCTAGAACCTAATGAAAAACTAGGAATATCAAATACCAGAGTGATGGTAAGTATAGATGGTGACTGAGGCGCTGCGACCTAATTAGATCTAATGTGCCCCATCTTCTTCTGATATCTCAAGGTGTTCTCGTTTACAACAGCCCATCAAGCCTCAATTCCTTGAGGAGTTTAAGGATTTTGAGTGGGTCTATTCGTGGTATTTCTCCCACAGTCAGCTGGTGTGATCCCAGTATATTCAATCTTTTGTGATGTGCATTACACCCCATCAATATATGATGGGATGTTTCTGGATGTTTCCCACATAATCAGCAGGTGCTGTCCTTCTCTAAGCCTAGCTTCCTCAGGTGTTCTTTGAGTCTGCAGTGCCCCGTCAGAAATCCCGTGATTGTCTTTAGACTAGTTTTACTGAGGTTAATCAGTGCCTTCGATCTTGCTCGGTTGAAATTGCCGAGGAGATCTTTGACCTGCCTTGCCCCTGGAAGTCTTTGCCAGTATGTTGCTCTCATTGCTTCTTCAGTTTTATTGAGTTCTTCTTCTAAGTAAGATTTGCCAAGTCCGCAGAATGGTTCTGGTCCGATCAGTGGCATTGATGACCCTTTTCGTGCCAGGGTATCTGCTTGTTCATTGCCCTCCACTCCGACAAGAGGAGGATCACCTTGTTGTTCCTGCCTAGATCATTAAGTTTGTCTGGGCATTCCCAGACCATCTTTGAGCTGATGTTATATGAGATCAACGCTTTGATGGCTGCTTGACTATCGAAGAGGATTGCGATTTCCTTGTTCTGGTATTTCCTGTCGAGGTTGAATTGAATGCACCTTTCTATGGCGTGAATTTGTTCTTGAAGAATATTGGGAAACAGGCCCATGGATTCGGAGTATTTGGTGGGAGGCCCAAGGACTCCTGTTCCAGTTCCATCGGTAGTTTTGGACCCGTCTGTGTACCATGTTATGGTATTCTTTTTCAGTGCTCGAATGGATTCTATGCTCCATTTTATCTTGGTATTTCATTCTGTTCGAAAAAATTTCTCGAAACTAAATTTCCAGGTAATTTCGTCAGTTGAGAGATCGGCAAGGTGTGCACTTTCGGGGGGGGGGGGTTGGGCCCCTTACACTGTGAACCGTCCGTTTGAGTCCGACTTAAGCCAACCTGAGGATTGCTCCCCAAGCAGTGAGGTCCAGAATGACCTCTACTGCTGCTGTTGGAGTCGACCAAAATGCTCCTGTTATACAAAGACATGCTAGTCTTTGCACTTTCTCCGGAATTTTCTTTGTTATGGCGAGTGCGATTCTGCCGTGCCACACTACTGCTCCGTAGGTGATCATAGGTATCACTTTCATGGTGTACATCCATCGTAGTATTGATGGGTTATAACCCCACGTTTTTTCTGCAATGTTCCTGCACATCATCAGTTATGATTTTGCCTTGTTGACGATCGTTTCTACGTGTCTTTTACAGAGTAGTTTTCAGTCTAGAGTAAGCCCTAGAT
Source organism: Chrysolina americana (assembly GCA_958502065.1). NCBI lineage: Eukaryota > Metazoa > Arthropoda > Insecta > Coleoptera > Chrysomelidae > Chrysolina > Chrysolina americana. Next base: position 4,815,360 of record OY293421.1, on the reverse strand, counting down.
ACTTCACTTCTTGCTGCCATTCTAAGTCTACATTACTTTCTATATGAGGCCACTGTCTCAAGAGGAATTGAACCAATACTATGTGACTGGATAAGAACTATGCTCCATAACAGAACTGTAATGACCTCTCTACAGAGGGAAAGTGTCAGCTTCAAACCAGCCAGGGGCTGCCCTCAGGAGGGGGTTCTTTCCCTTATGCTATGGTCACTGCTGGTGGATGATCTGCTGGTCATTCTCTCGTTATGGGAGGTCTATCTGCTAGCGTATACTGACGATCTGGTCTTAGTAATACGCGATAAATCAGAAGAGACGATCTCCTACACCCTTCAGGATATATTGAATACCATATATAAATGGTGTGAGAGGGAGGAAATGTCCTTAAACCCTCACATAATGATCATATTATCGTTCACCAGAAAAAGGAAGCTGGAACATTCAATACCTCCTTCCATCAATGGTATAACAATTCCTTTTACGAGTGAAGCAAAATATCTGGAAATAACCCTAGATAAAAAGCTAAATTGGAACTCGCATCTGGAAAAGACCATTCGAAAGGCAAAACATGGGGCATGTCACCAAAACAAGTATACTGGCAGCACGTGATCGTCATACAACCAATAATCACGTATAGCTCTGTAGTCTGGTGGAGCAAGGGCCAACAAAAAATGGGCCAAGCTAAACTGATCGGACTACAGAGACAAGCGTGTCTGGCGATTACTGGGGCGATTCGCTCCACGCCAATGGCAGCAATGGAAGCCTTTCCTCTTCACATATTTCTGGAGAGAGAGGCAAGATGGGCAACATACAGACTCCACCAAGTGGCCATTAGTCTACCACAGGCAGTGGTCATGAGAAGCACCAGCATGCTGGAGGGCATAATAGCTCACAACATTCTAGGAATGCCCTCAGACATCATGCCCTACAAAGAGAAACCTTAAACCGACTGGCACAACGCAACAATGTTAACCTAGTCTGAATACCAGGTCACACGGGCCTAGAAGGGAATGAAGTAGCGGACGCCCTAGCAGAAGGAGGGCCGAAATAACGCTCTGCCAAGAATGTTGTAACATCCTGGGCAGACAATAAAAGACTCGAGTATTGGCGTAGTCTACCGGGCCTAGCCCATCCCAAAGCCTTTATTGCTTACACAAGGAAAAAACAGGACTCTGACAAACTGCTCTCAACATTTGGCAATACAACAGTAACGCCAGAGAACCTGGTAAATTATTCTCCCAATACACTCCTTGATTTCGTTAAGAGATTGGATATACTTGGAGAAATATAACCATAGGGTGAGCCACAATAGGCCATTGGCCGCAGTGGAGGACCACGTTCAACTTACTCTTACTATAACTACGGTATACAACGTTTTAGTATGCACGGTTATACTTTCAACCAAACAATTACCACGATCTCATAAATCCATTCACAAATGAAATCCTACACCAAAGTCTCCGTTTGGCATTTGGAAGACCCGGCAAATCTAGTAACCTCAAAGCTAAGGGCATATACGTTTCTTGACAGGTGTCGGTAATAAGTTCCTCGGTGTCGGAGAAAATGCCGGTGGCACGAGGATCTGTATTATTTTTATCGAATCAATGCTCACGAAACATGCTCGTAAGAAATGAACTTTATTCGAAAAGTGGAATGAGCGGGTTAGAGTTTCATGTCAGTGTGAGGTATTTCAAAGCGAGCGAGATCGAAAAAAGGCGAAAAAGGAAACAACGGAAATCTTATCGTATTAATCATTTTTGTGAAACTTTCTCGGAAAGTACTAACGACGTTAATTGGTGTCAATGAGAAGGAGACAGCGAGAAACTGGGATCTATAGATTCTGTAGCATTGTGATACTTCGAGAAAATTATACAGGGTGCTCTTCCCAGCGACCGATTTTTCTGACGGGTGACATGTGGATGTGCACAATAATTGGTAGTGCTTGCCAAATTTCTGTACCTGGTACGATTAGGTTTCTCAGTGGAATTTATCGGTAGTAGAATGATTTTCTTTATACAGAGTGGGCCATTGAAAATTAAATAGCGGCTTTCTAGGTCGGTGGAACCGAATTATATGAAAACGCTAGGTTTTTAAGAATCAATAAAAGGACTTTTTCTCGAATTCGACTCAAATGCGAATACAACAAAAACATATATGAGATAATTATTGTCTTCGCCAAATCGCAATAGTGGACGTCTATCAGTATCAAACTGATCTTTGATTGAACGACATAAGAGTTAATTACTTGACTAGAGCTGCTGAATATATTTCCTCAACAATGGTGTTTACGATCGCGGAAAGAGTTGAAACAATTACCATTTTTTGAGAATAATGTGTGCGGTAACCTCACTGCTAATCTGTTCAATGAAGCGAACCAGAAAATACGTTGTAGAATTAGTGCAAAAATTTATTTTCCGTCAAGAAATGAACTTGTTGAAAATGCAGTTTAAGGACAAGTTCATGCAGACCCAACATTGAGAACAAGGAAATAGGCTAGTGTTACCAATATCATAGAATTCCACCCCTACAAAATACATTTGGTATACCAATTAAATGAAGATGATTTTGATAAGCGACGGGAATTTGGTGAAATCATGACTATACGAGAATAGATGCTGATGAGAGTCTCCTTTTCAACATCTGCTTTTCTGCTAAGTCTATATTCTTTTTGAATTCGACTGTGAATCGTCATAATTTACTGACGATATCAGTCAGAGGTCAATACACATGTTTTCCACGAAGTCCATACTCAAACTCCCCAAAAACTCATTGTTTGGGCCGGTATGTTTGGGGAACGTTTGATTGGGCCAGTATTTCTCGACTGTAATCTGACAGAAGAAACTGGAATCATTGAATGAATTTGTTCATCCACAATTAGAAGACATTATTGAAAATAATGATCGTTATCATGAAGACTACTTGATATTTCAACAAGCCTGTTCAACAAGCGTTTTTGGATAAAATGTTTCCAGGAAGTTGGATTGGAAGAAGAGGCTCTATAGAGTGGCCAGTCAGATCTCCAGATTTAACTCCACTCGACTTTTTTCTGTGGGGTCACTTGAAAAACAAAAACTTTGAAACCGAACCAGAATTTCTAGACGATTGCTGTCGAATAACGCCAGAAATGCTACGATATGTATCGTGAGGTCTCATTTTGAACAGAACTTGTACTATTTTATAGAAATAGGTGGTAGACAGTTTAAAAAGTCATTGGCAAGGATGATTGTTGAGACAGTTGCTTTATTAGATATTGTTTTTATTGATTGAGTGAATAAAAAATCAATTTCCAACTTCAAGCTCCTACATATCGAATTTGTTTGTTTTTATTTTCAAGAAGGACAACAACTTTAAAATGAATATTCCTTAGTTTTGAGCCCTACATCTAATTCTCCACAAGTAGGTATTAGCACATTTCAAGTTTTCATTGAATAAAGAATTTAATTTTGACTCCGTTGAGAATGTTATCAAACAATATTCCGCAATAACCTGGTCATAACTTTTTATTGCCTTTTTAAGGCCCTCATTATCGTATGCTGTTGGAAAGGTCTTCTTCAGGGTCACCTGCATAAAATACAGGGCGTTTCATTCGAAATATCCTATGAATGTGTATTCCTAGATTCAGTTTACCCCTCATACGGTTTTGGAAAGAAATATTTTTCAACTCAAATCTGCCAAAAGAACTAGTTCGATGGTGATGTGAGTTCCTCGTTTACAGAGTGTGGTGAGACAAATTTTCGTCAGAAAAGTGCTTAGAACACCTGTAACACTCTGTATAAACATATATATTATGAAATTTTTCCTCAAGGTATTTTCAAATATAGGGTGTATCAACGATAGCTGCTCCCCTATTCAAAATCGAAAGAAATGTTTCAAATAAAAATTGTAGGAAGCAATTACGTTTCAGAAATAACTCCGAACATACAGAGTGTCCAATAAATGTGAGACTCAATAAAGTTATGTTTTTTAAGTGAAACACTCGATACATTTTCACTCCATTGAATTTCTTTGAAAGAGTGTTTGAGTAAATTTAAAACCAACAGATTATTCCTAAGAACTAATCGTCACTGGAAAGCCGAAAATGACCACTGGTATGATAATATGCCTATTGAAAGAAATATGATTCAAATATGGACAAAATCGTCTGCCGAAGCGATTGGCTTGACTACCAAGGAAAAAAAATTACTAATCACTCCAATAGATCGACCGCTGTCAGTCGATTGGCCAAAAGTGGTGTACAAGAAAGAGCAAGAACTTATAAAAATTACGGGTCATAGCAATGTCAACTCAATGATGCCCTACTTGAAAATTGTCCGTTTCCAAGCTTTCGAAATCTGTTATAACATTTTTTTCGAACAATTATCAATGTCCTTGGGATATTACTACTAAAAATTAACAAACTGGTTGGTATGAATCAACATTCAACTTCCAACCTACGTTTTCAGGACATTTGGTTCAAAATGAATATTTTTCAGTTACGAATCCGACAGCCACTTTTTGCAAGCTTTGAAATAATTAAAGTTTTTATTAGAGGGAAGATTCAATGTTGACTCCGATTTAGAAATTTTACTGAACAACATATCACAAAGAACTGATCATAACTTTTTATCGCCTTGTAAAAGTTTCCATTATCTTACACTGTTGGAAAGGTCTTCTTCAGGGCCATCTGAATTGAAAATGGATTACAGGGTGTTCTGAAATACATTCAGAGGAGTTCGCATGTCATGGAGAAGTTTAATAACCCAATTTTGTTATTTTTTCCAATCGACTCAATAATTTAGTCCACAGGAGTCATTTTGTATTTGAATCAAAGCTCAATAAATTTGCTACAACTTCACATTGGGCGCTTTTTCCCTTAACCCATATGTTACCAAATATTAGGCTTGCAAGTTGAAATTGTACCACGAGGGAAAAAATTCATTTGCGATATCCCAAAACTATCAGACCTACACAGCTACGATTCAACTTCTACACATAAAAATTTTGGATTGAAGATACTTTTCGACAGTAGTCAATCCAGATATTTCAATATTCATAATTATTGTGACCACTACTATCATTGAGTGAGTCCCAAGTGCCCAATTACTATGTACTTCTAGTCTTTCCATACCTCTAAATTTGAAATGGACGAATTTTCCTAACTTCAAGATACCATATTCCTTATTTTTAACGCCGTATCATTTTAATTCTCCCGTAATTTTTTTTCTATTTATATGTGTGAGGTGATCTCTGCCCCGTTGTTTCTTAGCCTTTCGTTATTTACCGTCTGAGGAAAACGTATTTACTCTAAGACTTGGTGCCATTTGATGGTTTGTTTGTAATGACATCATTGAACCAAGACGAAATTGGAAAACAGATAAGCAACCGAATATTTACATTCATCACAAAGAATATTTGACGATAGTAACTTCTCGAGTATTTGTAAATATCGACTATTTCGAGCTCGTAAAAATTTCGTTGACTATAAATAAGGATGATGTCAGTATAAATATGAAGTGCATTTTGAAGATTGGACAGATCTGTCTTCTGTTATGTTCATGATCAGTGTTTAATTTTCAAGTATCACTTTACCCACAGTGAAAGATTTGTTATTTTTGGTCTAGAATATAATATGTAATTCGATGTGCTTCGACCTTTTCACTTCCAATCCTGATAATGAAGGTCTCTTGTTGAAGCTGTGAAAAGAAATTTTACTTGAAGCTCATTTCCTTGCCTAACCAAAGTAATCTTTTTTGTTGAAATCTTGTTTCAACTATCATCCGGCTGCATCCCTAAGAACAACCGTTTGAAGTCTTCAGGAGACTTCTGCAAGCGAGGAGTAACGAGGGTATTATCTTCCGACGTGCGATCGCAAGCACGATCAGGAATTCCTACTGAAAGTGTCCATCTGAGTATATCAGACTTCCGTCTGAATAAGTAACCGCAAGGCTTTCTGATTGTCATAACATAACTTCAAAATTGTCCATCGTCGAATAATAAACAATAACATAACCACCTAATTCAAACATGAACAGGTTATTATTATTAACACAACAGAAGGGTTCTCAAACAACCCTTTTGATTAATGATTTGCTTCAACAGTGGCATGAAGAGGATATTGAATTCTTTAGTTATGTGTTTTTATTTTTCAATCCTAGCCTAAGTAGTCCGTCCCATCAGGGAAGATAATTGGTTTACAAATTTTACAGACTATGAATTTTTCATACACTTCCGCATGTCAAAAAATACATTCAGTAAACTCCTGAATGAAATAAATAATCATCAATTGGGGGGGCCCAATTTAGAAACTATACTGAAGGTGGAGAACCCATTTCCCCAGGTGGCAGTTGCTTTTGACCCTTTCTTGATTGGGACAAGGCCATACTCTATAATCTGTCTCATACATATTTAAATTATCTTGTAATAGTCTGGCAGTTGCATAGTCTACTGTTAGTAACATATCTTCCAGCGTTGTATTTGGACCATACCTTTCATTTCACACATTTTCATTTCTCTTTCAGAAATAGTATATTGTGTATCTAGTGCACACTATACTTTTTCTACGACCTTTTACTTAGAGATTGAATTAAAGGAAAATTTGACTAATTTTCTTTATTACAATAATAATTATTATGAACAGTTATATTGCAATTTTGTAAATTGTCAAAATGTACATTTACTTTCTCTTTCTCTACAAAATTAGTGCTGCTTGTACTGTTGGTATTGACAACATAACTACGATTATTCTCAGTTGTTAAGATTTTATTGCAGATATCTATCTTTTTAGTTAGGGATTCTTCCACGTAGGCTTCTGCCACTGAGGATGATTTCCAGCCGCCGTGTTTTTTTTAGCGTTAGGAGATCTCCTCCACCTTCGACTAATAAAGACGCAGATGAACGCCGTAGGCTGTGCCCGGTAAATTCGTTGGGATTAGGGAGTTTCAAAAATGTGGCAACTTCTGAAGGGAGTTTTCCTATCTTATTTATACCAATCACTTGCCGAGTACATTTCCCTCGTTGATAATTAATAAAGAATTTAGTTTCGGCATAATCCTTGGGACGAAGAGCCACGTATTTGTGATATATGTCCAAGTATTCAGTAACAGTAAATTTTCTAGAAACCTTAGTCTTCGTATCATTAACTGACACAATAAGAACTGTTCCCATTTTTAATTTATAGAGCTCATCTTTGTGCAGGGCTCCAGCTACCCCAAACAACAAAAGAAGCTAAAAATTTTAAGATTAGTATTTATCGATATTTATAAAAATGGACTTACTTTGGTTAAAAAATATTTTTCATCGGGTGCCTCTTTGAGAAATTTTAATACGTGTTCCTTTTCCAAAACGCGTGATTTATTAGGAATGTATCCCTCGTTTTTCCGTTTCAAGAAAGCGCGAACTTTCGGATAATCACCAATTTGTACGTTGTACTTAACACTAAGGGTGCTTTTCAACATTGAGTAGTGACTCCATAAGGTAGAAGATTTAACCTTTGTTGATAATTCAGATAGGTAGGCTAATATTACCCTTTCGGAGAATGATTGGACGTTGTTAGTATTGCGCCATTGCATAAACTTTTCCAAAGTGTTTTCGTTAATTCCCAACGATTTTTGTGGCAATAACGATGAACTTGCTTTACTGGCTGCTAACGTTATATTTGGAGGAGTTGATGGGAGTACTTCAATGCTGTCCATCAGGAATTTGCGTGAAATACACGGCTAATCGGTTTAAATCAATATTTCGTCGTAATATTTATTAATTCAGAGGGTAATTAATTACTATTTACGGTCTATTAACTGATGTAACTCTGAACTTCACTCTGCGGGAGCTGTCATATTTGTCAATTTCTCTCGCCACTGCTACCTAGACCAGCGACCGGTGTGTGAATTTGTATTGGCTCTTATGGCACCGGTGCGTGAAATAAATCCCATAAGAAAAGCATGGCACTTCACACACCGATTCGAGAAATGAAGCTTTACACATTTTTATCGATGTCTGACGTTAGTAATTCACATACGGGAGTAGAAAAAAGTTATTTATTTACTGTTTCTGTTTGAAGTTTTTGAATTCAACGTCTTCAACTAAAAATGACACTTGACGTGCGTCATACTCTTTTGAAACATCCTCCCGATGTGATTTTGAAATACTTTCAATATTTGACAGTTGTGACGTCATAGTTCGAAATAATTCCATCGAGAAAATGGAAGGTTTTCAAATTATTTGAAATACTTTCACGAGAAAATATGGCTCTATATTTCAAGGAACCTGTGCATCTGACATTACTCTAAATAAATGCATCTTAAACGTCACATAGAATGATCGTGTTGAAGCTGTATAAGTATTTGGAAATGAATCGGTCTGGAGGAACCAAAAAAAAAGAGATAGATCGAGGATACAATTCCTTACAATACAGTGTCATTCATATGACTGATATAAAGAATTGGATTCAAGAAATAATCTTCATAAATATAACACGACCTTGATGAATAGTCGACTATTTTATTGCTGCTAAATTTCTTTTGGTTTTTTTAAATTTACTTGACATTATTTTGGCATTAATAATCAGAGACGAAAGCCCTCAAACTTCGCTCTCGGGTTTTTATCAGATTATTAATGCCAAAATAATGTCTCGTTAAATTATTATAAAATGCAGTCGAAATTTATATGCAATAAAATTAGTCGACTATTCATCAAGGTCTTGTTATATTACCCTTGACTACTTATTAGCAGTTTCTACTAGATTTTCAAAATCCTTCTGTAGTTTATTGAAGACTATAATCAAACCAGAACACCACACAATGATTCCTGCAAACTAGGTACTCATTCACGAAACTTTCCCGATATCGCCGATGCCATTCCGAGTCCACGAAAGATATGACAATTTCTGTATGACTCCAATGCACCGCCTTCTCCAAAATGTTTACACAATTTCCTTCGCCGTTGGCTTATCGCCGCGGAGCGCTAGGTATTCAGTGTCCCTCGATAAAGATAAAACCAAATATTTGTTTCTTAAACTTTCTAGACGGCAATCATCTGTTGTCTGATTCTTCGCTCTGCCCATTTTATTATACGCTGTTATGTTTTACAGACTAATAAAAAAGTTTCCGATGGAATTTCTAGTGATTATGATCGGATGCAATGATGACATCAGTTATTCATGATCGGACACGGCGCTTTTCAGTGTTCGATTTTGAGAAAGTGCCGATGAAGTTGTTCATGGAACGACGAAATGGTATAAAAAAAGTATTGTTCTAAATGAATGAATGGGCGCCGAATTTGTTATGGACCAGAGAAATTGTATAATCATAAAAAGAAGACTCGACTTTTGAACGGTGGGTACGATTGATGGTATATTGAAATAAAATGGAATATTTCACATAAAATTTGAATATTTATACCTGCCAGTCTTCACGTTCATTTGTCGTCACTTTGGAAAATTCATTTCTCAGAGCTCGTTTTTCCTAGGTTGGTGTTCCCTGAGGCATACAGTATGCAGAAATTCAAGAAAAACACCAACTCCTACCGACTTTTTTTTACTCCTCTCGATGTTTTCTACCCACATGATACGTTACATAGCATGGTGAACCATCACTCATAGTTAACATACAGAAGGACCCCGTTTTCTACAGCTACAACTTAGATTTGATGAGTTCGCTTCAAAGAAGTTCAATTTCGAATTGGAGCACGAATGAAGAATATAACTTCTATGAGGTAATTTCTGCAATTTTATGATTTTTACATTAAAACGGTCCTTGTACTATCCCCAATATTTCTATAAACGCGCCAAGTGTCAAGGCTGCGATCTCTGTCGCCTACAGATGGCGCAATTGACTCTGTTTTAATATCAGGAGAGGAAGTTTCCATTAAATATTTTTGTATTCAATTTTGGCACTTAGACCTTACAGAAGATATACTCATTAAAAATCAAATTGATGTGAAATCCTCAAAAAAGTAATAATCGAATTTTTTATATTCTGTAGCTCTGAAACTGGATCGATCTGCGAATTGGACTACATAAAAAGAGTAACAGGATCTATATAGGATCTATAGGGTGTTCCAAATTAAGTCGGCACCATTGCCAACTCCTTCATTATTGATGCTACGAATTCGGTTAAATGGCATTCTCGATGACGAAAACAAAAAAAAATTACAGTGGCGTTTTCAGAATATTTCATAAAATGATATTTCTTTCAATGGAACACCCTATATTTTTTCATGCATTTCGATTCGTAATAACATTCTCAACAACAAAGCTCATCACCTTTCTTCCTGAAGTGGAAAATGAGCGACTTATGTGGAAATATTTATTTCTTTCACTATCATGTTGCACCACTCTATTGACACCACTGCGCTTTTTGGTATTAATGTACAAAACGATAATTTTCATCTTGAAGCCATTCTGTTAGCCGCATTTATTTTGTGATTCAAAATATATCTACTGTAATGATACATTTGAAGCCGTCTTTGTACAGAACAGAAAATACTGGGGGGTCATATGAATGTGGATGGAAAAAATGTGTTTGATTCGATAAAACATAATTATTATGAGCAATCAAGTTGCCTTGAAACTTTTTTGAAATACTATTTGTCTAATAGTCTCAAATATATCATGACAATGTCATAAATTATTGTAACTGTCAACTACTGTGCGAATATTTTTTGAAATGCCGTTTTCCCATCAAGAAAAATGTGATATGTTAGAATCCTACTTGGTTTGCCAGAAAAATAGCGTAAGAGCACTCCAACACTACAGCAATTCGTTCCCCGATCGTGAATTACCTAATCGGCGTTTTTTTGCTGTGCTTCATCGTCAATTCAGGAACAATGAAAAAGTTTTTGAGAAGAGAAGAACTAAAAACGTTTTGTAATATCTGAAGATACAGAAATTGACGTTATATCCTACTTTGAGGTATATCCAAATAATTTCATCAGAGATTTATCAAGAAAAATTGTTGTTCCACTGTCTGGTATTCAACGAAGAAACATAAGATTTCTCATTATAAGTTAAAACCAGTGCAAACACTAGAACCTGGTGATCCTGAGAGACGATTGGGGTTTTGTCGGTGGTTTATGAATAAATACAGACAAGATCCAAACTTCTATAGAAATATTATATGAAGCGATAAGGCTAATTTCTCAAATCGTGGGATGCATAATAGAAAGAATTTTCATTATTGGAGTAGACATAATCCATTTCTAGTCCATCCCCACAATCCGCAAAGACGATTTGGTATTAATGTTTGGTGTGGTCTATACATTCGTATAGGGATTTTTCAAAAAATATACTCATTTCGAGAAAATTAAGGTGGGGATTCCTGAAATGAACCCTTTGTATATATAATACCTTGCTCAGTGGATAATCATTGAATTTTTTTTTTCTCTTCAAGAACATGAAAAAAAGTTACGATTTGCCAAATGGGTATTCCTAGATTTAATGCCAGGTCGGAATTGCAGAATTATGTTTGTGATGCTCAAAATTGGGTCATTTCTACCTTGCAGGTAGACGTTGGTGCTGTTCCAATACTTTGAAATAGTTATCCACGAAATTATTGCGAAAACTTTTTTCAATAGGAAGTTTGTTCTTCAGATACCTACGTAATAATTCATTAAGGTTATTTTTTACATCAACTTGTCACTAGCACAAAGAAATCTGAAACAAATTCTGTCGTTTGCAATTTTGTCACACAATTTGTTGCGTTGTACAAAGCATGCAATGACACGTTACATGTTTCTTATTGCGTTTGCGGTATTATTTTGTGCAGCTTCCGTACACTCTACGTTTATTAGTTTCTCTTTGCTGACGGCTCGATATTTCAAATAATCCAGAATATTTCTTGCAGTAGGAAAACTGGGAAATTAATTTGATAAAAGAAATTTACGTTATGGCTTACCAAATAATCAAGAAACTGTTGGAATTCATTCAAAATGAATATCATGATGAGCAGATTGACACTATTGAATTCGATTAATTTATGCTTTCTATACCAGAGGGCATACCTCAAGGTTTTTTTACATTAGTCATGAAAAAAAAACGAATATTCTTCCTTTGAAACTGTGTGAACAAAAATAGTTGGTTTTAGTCCATAAGACTCTTTCTAAATAATAGTTTCATTATCCCCTATTACAATTTTGATATCAAACTCACTAACTTATGCTTTCCCAGAATCTATCTATACAGATTTTTTTAAAGCCTTTGATAGGGTCAACGCAGATTTGCTCATTGCCAAACTATCTTCGTTGGGTTTTTATGGATCGATTTTGCAGTGGATCCAGAGTTTTTTATCTGGTAGAAGCCATTCAGTGAAAATAGGAGGCTGTGTATCATTCACAATTCCTGCAATTTTGGGTGTTCCTCAGGGATCTCACTGTGGACCTTCGTCATTCAACCTATTTATTAATGACCTTGTTACAATTATAAAACATAGTGGGGTACTTATTTATGCTGATGACGTAAAAATATTCAAATCAATCTCTTCTACAAACGATGTCTCGCTCTTACAAGAAGATTTGTCACAATTTTATGACTGAAGTGGTATGAATCGCATGGACTTAAATATATCCAAATGGTACTGCCAAACATTAGTCACCCCGTTCTATATGACTACAGCATCAACAATATACCAATTGATAGAAAATCAGTGACAAAGGACTTAGGAATTATGTTTGATCGTGAATTGAATTTCGGATCACATAATGAGTTTATAATAACCACTCAAAATGTTAGGCTTCATTATTAGATCATATAAGGACTTTAGTTTGAACACTCTCAAGATATTATATTGTTCATTAGTGGGATCATTATTGGAGTATGCTTCAATAATCTGGTGTCCATATTATGAAATACACATAAACCAAATTGAAGATGTACAAAATACTTTTCTAAGAATTTGTGCATACAAGCTTGGTCCAAGAAGTGGAAAATATTCATACAATAACATTAGAGATCAGATGAATCTATTATCCTTGGAGAATAGGAGAATTATTATAGATGTATGTTTTTTAAACAAAATTTTATCTGGCAGCATCAACTGTGAGGAGATTTTATCTTCAATTACTTTGAATGTCGATAGACAAACCAGAGTCAGCACTGAAACATTCGAAATACCGTTTCACTCCACAAATTATGTTTTTTTCTGTCTTGTCACCCGAATGCTTAGAAATAGAAATAAGTATCAACAGGTTGATATCTTTAGTAGCTCCACAAAAACCATTGAAATTGAACTGAGTCGCATTATTTCCTTAAACCCTTCCTTTCATTATTCTGTAGTATTATTTCATTATTATATTGCTTTATATTTTTATGTGATATTTATCACTATACTGTATTGTATTTGACCACTATATTTTGTATTGTGTTTTATATTATTATTAGTATTAGTATTGTATTACGTATTCAATTGTATTACGTTTTACAATTTTTTTATATAACAAATTTAAATTGGGACTACCCGTTGAATAAATGAATAAACAAAAAAAACTAGTCAAATGCTACGATATTATTCTTACCAATTTTTGACTCTACATCGCTGTTTGTTAGGTGGATGCACCGTCTTGTATTTCACGATATTTTGCGAATATTTCGAAGGCATTATTCAATATTGAACTAAGATTTTCATCTAAATTTACGCTAGGGAATATGGATCACACATCGTCATCTTAATTTCCATTTGACTTATCTACAATTTGGTTCTCTCAAGTGGGTTGTGGTCAGTATAAATTAAAATCGTTTTCCATAAAAATAGGGTATAAAATGAAAAGTAAGTAAGTTTATTTAGTTAGATCTTTACAATTCGTTATTTTTTTCGATAAGAGCTGTCATCTAAACTTAGCTTGTATTGTGGCTCATTTCTTTATCATACTATCAAGTTAAATACTAACAGGTTATATACAGTGTCTTTCAAAAGTATCGGAACGGTCTCATATTTCAGAAACGGCCCGAAAAAAATTTATGAAAATTTAGACAGGTTGGTTTTTGATGCCCGATTCAACCGTGATATCGGCAATGTTGCCAAATCAACAGTTTTCCAGATATTGAGGTCAATTCAATTTTTTCAAATGGAAATCCTATTTATTTTCTTTGCAAATAATTCAGCGACGCCTCATTACTCATTTCTCCAAATATCAGATTTCAAATTAATGTAGTTTTTGAAATATGACAACATGGCTTTTCCGTTTAAAAGTCTGGAAACGTTCCAATATTTTCAATACGGTTCAAGAAAAATTCGTGAAGTTTTATACATGCTGGTTTTTGATGATGCCCGATTCACAGATTTTCAGATATTGAGGATGACTCAATTTTTTCATTAATTAATTAAAGACACTATTCTTGCAGAATTATTAATGAATCTACGATAATAACACACTAGTCCCAAAAATGCTTTTATTTATTTCATTATCGTGGGTGGTGGGTGATCTTGGACAATTTTATAGATTCAATTCCTCCAAGTGAGTTCAATGATATTCGTTACGTAGATATTCACTACTCTTTGAAATGTTGATGAGGCGTTTTTCAAACCGATTGGCATTCGCGTTTAATCATTGTGGCCATTATTAACTAAAAATACGGTTTTTTCAATACTTTCTGGGCTCATTTCAGTTTGGTGAGAACCTTGCCAAGTTGAGCGTTGGGTGTTTGGGTTCAAGTAGGATGATACCTACTGTACCAATATTTAGTAATTTCAACAAGACCATTTCCCTCAAGGATTTTTGAGGTTTCATTGACTGCTTCGTTCACATTAATGTTCAGCTAAACATTTCTTCAAAACTTGTAAACTGTTAAAGAAAAACTGCAAAAAAACTTTTTTTTTTTTCGTCAAACGAGAAGACGTAGCCCTCATCTTTCAACACCAAAGGAGGGATTTTCTGCTTCGACACGTGAATCCCATTAACACATCCCATCCCATTAAAACAGGATGATAATCAATTTCAATAAAATGAACCACTTTCCACGAGTCTGCAAGTGTCCCCGTCTCCGAACAAATTTTACTACTTTCCGAACACACTTTAGAAATTTATGAACGGGCCGATCCGAATAACTGGGTAGCACTTTATCAAAGAGAAAATCGTAATTAACATATCAGTCTAATAGACTCGGATCCGTTTTCAACGGGGTGGAGAGGCTATTATTGTTATGGCAACGAAATAAAAGATATGGTGGCCGTTCGACGGATTTCTTAATTGTGATCGGTTTTCTTGTCTGTTTGCGTTAATTAGGGATGGATCGATTGGGTATCGGAAGGGTGCGTGGGAACCCTTTCGAGAAAATCACGAAGTGCTCGTTAAAATTATCTGTATGAGGGTGTCGAGCTAGGTGGAAATGATCGTCTGAGAGAGGTGTTCATTAATTTCTTGCATGGTCGGGACGGGTATGCCCGGTCGGGGGTTGAAAATAGTCATTACTGATTGCTGATTAGAGGAAACGGGTTCTCGGAAATATCAGCTATGATGCTCCTCTGAAATTAACCTTTTGGTATAGCATTTGGTTGATTTCAATACCAGCAGTGCGACTCAGTTATGAGGAATGCGTTTTAGAATTAAATTATATCGGAAATATGACATCAAATTCAAAATCTCGGTACTCTGATTTTTCAATTTCTAACGCAGATGGAAATGATTCAGAATAATAATGTGTACCCAACGAATTTTATATTGTTGGTGGCAAAGGCATATAACGTTAGAAATAGGTATCATAATAACGATATTCTGAACATGACGTTTAGGTACTATGAAATATTTCTGTTGGAGTATCACTGCAGATGTGTGAGACTATACCTTGAATCCAAATTGGGATTTATATTTTTTTCTTACCTATTATCTAAAATGTAACAACGGAAACAGTATCTCCTGATGCACCCTTTTTTTCTAAGATCGTGCGTTTTTACCCACTTTCCCGTACGGATTTTAGTTTTGAAAGTGTCACTTTTCCGTACTAATGTGGATAAAATAGCTTTCCCGCACCAGTGCGGATATGCAAAATATGTCAATTTAACACTATTATATGTACAGTACATATAATTGATTTTTCCTGTTTATTACTATGGAACTAATGTAGGTTTTAATATTCAATATAACCCAGACTATATTTTTGGTTAGCGCAATTTTTATAAATTGAAATTTAATTAAAATTGAAATATTTTCATATATCTACCCTATACATTTCTCAGTATCAATCCACATAACAATCGAACTGATCTGAGTCAAGTGGTTTGGTGTGATAAACAAATATTTGCTATGACAACCAAACTGTCATCAAGATGTCAAAGTTTCAAGTCGGAGCGTTGTCGAAGTGACAGATTCTGCATCATTCAAATTATTTTGAATAACAGCAATATTTCAATGGATTCGTCAGGCGAAGAGCTCCCAGAAGCAATTTAAAACTGAACGAAATAACAAGAAATATACTGGCAGCAAAATAACCAATCTTTGAACTGGTGTTAGAAAAAAGGGGTGAATAATTTCAGAAAAGAGGTTTTTCTGGCGTATTTTTCCTAATCCTATTTTTGGGATCACTTTAAAATATTTAAAATCTGACCGCACTCCTGTGATGACCTGGCAATTAATTTTGATAATGGAAAGTTGTTATGAGGACAAGAATGAATGTATTCTGATTCACCACAGATCACGCCAACTCGAATCCTATTTCTTAGATCACTTCAAAATATTTAAAACCCGACCGCACTCCTCTGACGACCCCGCAATTATTTTTGATGATGACAACTTGTTAATTGGACAAGAATGAACGTATTCTGGTCCAACGTTGATCGCGCCAACTCGAATCCTATTTCTGAGATCACTTCAAAATATTTAAAACCCGACCGCACTCCTCTGATGACCCGGTAATTATTTTTGATGATGAAAACTTGTTATTTGGACAAAAATGAACGTATTCTAATTCACCACAGATCGCGCCAACTCATTTCCTATTTCTGAGATCACTTCAAATTATTTAAAACCCCACTGCACTCCTCCGACGACCCGGCTATGACCTTTGATGATGAGAACTTGTTATTTGGACAGAAATTATTATATTCTGATCAACCACAAACCACGCCAACAATAATTATATTTTTGACATCACTTCAAAATATTTTAAGCCCGACTGAACTCCTCCGACGACCCGGCAATGACCTTTGATGATGGAAGCTTGTTATTTGGACAAGAATGAAAGTATTCTGATTCACCACAGATCGCGCCAACTCGAATCATATTTCTGAGATCACTTCAAAATATTTAAAACCCGACCGCACTCCTCTGACGACCATGCAATTATTTTTGATGTTGGCAACTTGTTATTTAGACAGAAACGAACGTATTCTGATTCACCACAGATTGCGCCAACTCGAATCATATTTCTGAGATCACTTCAAAATATTTAAAACCCGACCGCACTCCTCTGACAACCCGGCAATTATTTTTGATGATGGCAATTTGTTGTTTCGACAAGAATGAACGTATTCTGATTCACCACAGATCGCGCCAACTCGAATCCTATTTCTGAGATCACTTCAAAATATTTAAAACCCGACCGCACTCCTCTGACGACCCCGCAATTATTTTTGATGATGACAACTTGTTAATTGGACAAGAATGAACGTATTCTAATTCACCACAGATCGCACCAACTCGAGTCCTATTTCTGAGATCACCTCAAAATATTTAAAACCCGACCGCACTCCTCTGACAACTCGGCAATTATTTTTGATGATGGCAACTTGTTGTTTCGAGATCACTACAAAATATTTAAAACCCGACCGCACTCCTCTGACGACCCGGCAATTATTTTTGATGATGGCAACTTATTATTTGGACATGAACGAACGTATTCTGATTCACCACAGAGTGCGCCAACTCAAATCCTCTTTCTGAGATCACTTCAAAATATTTAAAACCCGACCGCACTCCTCTGACGACCCCGCAATTATTTTTGATGATGACAACTTGTTAATTGGACAAGAATGAACGTATTCTAATTCACCACAGATCGCGCCAACTCGAATCCTATTTCTGAGATCACTTCAAAATATTTAAAACCCGACCGCACTCCTCTGACGACCCCGCAATTATTTTTGATGATGACAACTTGTTAATTGGACAAGAATGAACGTATTCTAATTCACCACAGATCGCGCCAACTCGAATCCTATTTCTGAGATCACTTCAAAATATTTAAAACCCGACCGCACTCCTCTGACGACGCGGCAATTATTTTTGATGATGGTAACTTATTATTTGGACATGAACGAACGTATTCTGTTTCACCACAGAGTGCGCCAACTCAAATCCTCTTTCTGAGATCACTTCAAAATATTTAAAACCCGACCGCACTCCTCTGACGACCCCGCAATTATTTTTTATGATGACAACTTGTTAATTGGACAAGAATGAACGTATTCTGATTCACCACAGATCGCGCCAACTCGAATCCTATTTCTGAGATCACTTCAAAATATTTAAAACCCGACCGCACTCCTCTGACGACCCCGCAATTATTTTTGATGATTTCAACATGTTAATTGGACAAGAATGAACGTATTCTGATTCACCACAGATCGCGCCATCTCGAATCCTATTTCTGAGATCACTTCAAAATATTTAAAACCCGACCGCACTCCTCTGACGACCCCGCAATTATTTTTGATGATGACAACTTGTTAATTGGACAAGAACGAACGTATTCTAATTCACCACAGATCGCGCCAACTCGAATCCTATTTCTGAGATCACTTCAAAATATTTCAAACCCGACCGCACCCCTCTGACGACCACGCAATTATTTTTGATGATGACAACTTGGTAATTGGACAAGAATGAACGTATTCTAATTCACCACAGATCGCGCCAACTCGAATCCTATTTCTGAGATCACTTCAAAATATTTAAAACCCGACCGCACTCCTCTGACGACCCCGCAATTATTTTTGATGATGACAACTTGTTACTTGGATAAGAATGAACGTATTCTGATTCACCACAGAGTGCGCCAACTCAAATCCTATTTCTGAGATCACTTCAAAATATTTAAAACCCGACCGCACTCCTCTGACGACCCCGCAATTATTTTTGATGATGACAACTTGTTAATTGGACGAGAATGAACGTATTCTAATTCACCACAGATCGCGCCAACTCGAATCCTATTTCTGAGATCACTTCAAAATATTTAAAACCCGACCGCACTCCTCTGACGACCCCGCAATTATTTTTGATGATGACAACTTGTTAATTGGACAAGAATGAACGTATTCTGATTCACCACAGATCGCGACAACTCGAATCCTATTTCTGAGATCACTTAAAATATTTAAAACCCGACCGCACTCCTCTGACGACCCGGCAATTATTTTTGATGGTGGCAATTTATTATTTGGACAAGAATGAACATATTCTGATCCACCGTTGATCGCGCCAACTCGAATCCTATTTCTGAGATCACTTCAAAATATTTAAAACCCGACCGCACTCCTCTGACGACCCCGCAATTATTTTTGATGATGACAACTTGTTAATTGGACAAGAATGAACGTATTCTAATTCACCACAGATCGCGCCAACTCAAATCCTCTTTCTGAGATCACTTCAAAATATTTAAAACCCGACCGCACTCCTCTGACGACCCCGCAATTATTTTTGATGATGAGAACTTGTTAATTGGACAAGAATGAACGTATTCTAATTCACCACAGATCGCGCCAACTCGAATCCTATTTCTGAGATCACTTCAAAATATTTAAAACCCGACCGCACTCCTCTGACGACCCGGCAATTATTTTTGATGATGACAACTTATTATTTGGACATGAACGAACGTATTCTGATTTACCACAGAGTGCGCCAACTCAAATCCTGTTTCTGAGATCACTTCAAAATATTTAAAACCCGACCGCACTCCTCTGACGACCCCGCAATTATTTTTGATGATGACAATTTGTTAATTGGATAAGAATGAACGTATTCTAATTCACCACAGATCGCGCCAACTCGAATCCCATTTCTGAGATCACTTCAAAATATTTAAAACCCGACCGCACTCCTCTGACGACCCCGCAATTATTTTTGATGATGACAACTTGTTAATTGGACAAGAATGAACGTATTCTAATTCACCTCGGGTCGCGCCAACTCGATTCCTATTTCTGAGATCACTTCAAAATATTTAAAACCCGACCGCACTCCTCTGACGACCCGGCAATTATTTTTGATGATGGCAACTTGTTATTTGGACAAGAATGAACATATTCCGATCCACCGTTGATCGCGCCAACTCGAATCCTATTTCTGAGATCACTTCAAAATATTTAAAACCCGACTGCACTCCTCTGACGACCCGGCAATTATTTTTGATGATGGCAACTTGTTATTTAGACAAGAATGAACATATTCTGATCCACCGTTGATCGCGCCAACTCGAATCCTATTTCTGAGATCACTTCAAATTATTTAAAACCCGACCGCACTCTTCTGACGACCCCGCAATTATTTTTAATGATGACAACTTGTTAATTGGACAAGAATGAACGTATTCTGATTCACCACAGAGTGCGCCAACTCGAATCCTATTTCTGAGATCACTTCAAGATATTTAAAACACGACCGCACTCCTCTGACGACCCCGCAATTATTTTTGATGATGACAACTTGTTAATTGGACAAAAATGAACGTATTCTAATTCACCACAGAGTGCGCCAACTCGAATCCTATTTCTGAGATCACTTCAAAATATTTAAAACCCGACCGCACTCCTCTGACGACCCGGCAATTATTTTTGATGATGGCAACTTATTATTTGGACATGAACGAACGTATTCTGATTCACCACAGAGTGCGCCAACTCAAATCCTCTTTCTGAGATCACTTCAAAATATTTAAAACCCGACCGCACTCCTCTGACGACCCCGCAATTATTTTTGATGATGACAACTTGTTAATTGGACAAAAATGAACGTATTCCAATTCACCACAGAGTGCGCCAACTCGAATCCTATTTCTGAGATAACTTCAAAATATTTAAAACCCGACCGCACTCCTCTGACGACCCGGCAATAATTTTTGATGATGGCAACTTGTTATTTGGACAAGAAGGAACGTATTCTGATTCACCACAGATCGCGCCAACTCAAATCCTCTTTCTGAGATCACTTCAAAATATTTAAAACCCGACCGCACTCCTCTGACGACCCGGCAATAATTTTTGATGATGGCAACTTGTTATTTGGACAAGAAGGAACGTATTCTGATTCACCACAGATCGCGCCAACTCGAATTCTATTTCTGAGATCACTTCAAAATATTTAAAACCCGACCGCACTCCTCTGACGACCCCGCAATTATTTTTGATGATGATAACTTGTTAATTGGACAAGAATGAACGTATTCTAATTCACCACAGAGTGCGCCAACTCGAATCCTATTTCTGAGATCACTTCAAAATATTTAAAACCCGACCGCACTCCTCTGACGACCCCGCAATTATTTTTGATGATGACAACTTGTTAATTGGACAAGAATGAACGTATTCTGATTCACCACAGAGTGCGCCAACTCGAATCCTATTTCTGAGATAACTTCAAAATATTTAAAACCCGACCGCACTCCTCTGACGACCCGGCAATAATTTTTGATGATGGCAACTTGGTATTTGGACAAGAAGGAACGTATTCTGATTCACCACAGATCGCGCCAACTGAAATCCTCTTTATGAGATCACTTCAAAATATTTAAAACCCGACCGCACTCCTCTGACGACCCGGCAACTATTTTTGATGATGGCAACTTATTATTTGGACAAGAATGAACATATTCTGATCCACCGTTGATCGCGCCAAATCGAATCCTATTTCTGAGATCACTTCAAAATATTTAAAACTCGACCGCACTCCTCTGACGACCCGAAAATTATTTTTGATGATGGCAACTTGTTATTTGGAAAAGAATGAACATATTCTGATCCACCGTTGATCGCGCCAACTCGAATCCTATTTCTGAGATCACTTCAAAATATTTAAAACCCGACCGCACTCCTCTGACGACCCCACAATTATTTTTGATGACGGCAACTTATTATTTGGACATGAACGAACGTATTCTGATTCACTACAGAGTGCGCCAACTCGAATCCTATTTCTGAGATCACTTCAAAATATTTAAAACCCGACCGCACTCCTCTGACGACCCAGCAATTATTTTTGATGATGGCAACTTATTATTTGGACATGAACGAACGTATTCTGATTCACCACAGAGTGCGTCAACTCAAATCCTCTTTCTGAGATCACTTCAAAATATTTAAAACCCGACCGCACTCCTCTGACGACCCCGCAATTATTTTTGATGATGACAACTTGTTAATTGGACAAGAATGAACGTATTCTAATTCACCTCAGATCGCGCCAACTCGAATCCTATTTCTGAGATCACTTCAAAATATTTAAAACCCGACCGCACTCCTCTGACGACCCGGCAATTATTTTTGATGATGGCAACTTGTTATTTGGACAAGAATGAACATATTCCGATCCACCGTTGATCACGCCAACTCGAATCCTATTTCTGAGATCACTTCAAAATATTTAAAACCCGACCGCACTCCTCTGACGACCCGGCAATTATGTTTGATGATGGCAACTTGTTATTTGAACAAGAATGAACATATTCTGATCCACCGTTGATCGCGCCAACTCGAATCCTATTTCTGAGATGACTTCAAATTATTTAAAACCCGACCGCACTCTTCTGACGACCCCGAAATTATTTTTAATGATGACAACTTGTTAATTGGACAAGAATGAACGTATTCTATTTCACCACAGAGTGCGCCAACTCGAATCCTATTTCTGAGATCACTTCAAAATATTTAAAACCCGACCGCACTCCTCTGACGACCCCGCAATTATTTTTGATGATGACAACTTGTTAATTGGACAAGAATGAACGTATTCTAATTCACCACAGAGTGCGCCAACTCGAATCCTATTTCTGAGATCACTTCAAAATTTTTAAAACCCTACCGCACTCCTCTGACGACCCGACAATTATTTTTGATGATGACAACTTGTTAATTGGACAAGAATGAGCGTATTCTAATCCACCACAGAGTGCGCCAACTCGAATCCTATTTCTGAGATCACTTCAAAATATTTAAAACCCGACCGCACTCCTCTGACGACCCCGCAATTATTTTTGATGATGACAACTTGTTAATTGGACAAGAATGAACGTATTCTAATTCACCACAGTGTGCGCCAACTCGAATCCTATTTCTGAGATAACTTCAAAATATTTAAAACCCGACCGCACTCCTCTGACGATCCGGCAATTATTTTTGATGATGGCAACTTGTTATTTGGACAAGAATGAACATATTCCGATCCACCGTTGATCGCGCCAACTCGAATCCTATTTCTGAGATCACTTCAAAATATTTAAAACCCGACCGCACTCCTCTGACGACCCGGCAATTATGTTTGATGATGGCAACTTGTTATTTGAACAAGAATGAACATATTCTGATCCACCGTTGATCGCGCCAACTCGAATCCTATTTCTGAGATCACTTCAAATTATTTAAAACCCGACCGCACTCTTCTGACGACCCCGCAATTATTTTTAATGATGACAACTTGTTAATTGGACAAGAATGAACGTATTCTAATTCACCACAGAGTGCGCCAACTCGAATCATATTTCTGAGATCACTTCAAAATATTTAAAACCCGACCGCACTCCTCTGACGACCCCGCAATTATTTTTGATGATGACAACTTGTTAATTGGACAAGAATGAACGTATTCTAATTCACCACAGAGTGCGCCAACTCGAATCCTATTTCTGAGATCACTTCAAAATATTTAAAACCCGACCGCACTCCTCTGACGACCCGGCAATTATTTTTGATGATGACAACTTATTATTTGGACATGAACAAACGTATTCTGATTCACCACAGAGTGCGCCAACTCAAATCCTCTTTCTGAGATCACTTCAAAATATTTAAAACCCGACCGCACTCCTCTGACGACCCCGCAATTATTTTTGATGATGACAACTTGTTAATTGGACAAGAATGAACGTATTCTAATTCACCACAGAGTGCGCCAACTCGAATCCTATTTCTGAGATAACTTCAAAATATTTAAAACCCGACCGCACTCCTCTGACGACCCGGCAATAATTTTTGATGATGGCAACTTGTTATTTGGACAAGAAGGAACGTATTCTGATTCACCACAGATCGCGCCAACTCAAATCCTCTTTCTGAGATCACTTCAAAATATTTAAATCCCGACCGCACTCCTCTGACGACCCGGCAATTATTTTTGATGATGGCAACTTATTATTTGGACAAGAATGAACATATTCTGATCCACCGTTGATCGCGCCAACTCGAATCCTATTTCTGAGATCACTTCAAAATTTTTAAAACCCGACCGCACTCCTCTGACGACCCGACAATTATTTTTGATGATGACAACTTGTTAATTGGACAAGAATGAACGTATTCTAATTCACCACAGAGTGCGCCAACTCGAATCCTATTTGTGAGATCACTTCAAAATATTTAAAACCCGACCGCACTCCTCTGACGACCCCGCAATTATTTTTGATGATGACAACTTGTTAATTGGACAAGAATGAACGTATTCTAATTCACCACAGTGTGCGCCAACTCGAATCCTATTTCTGAGATAACTTCAAAATATTTAAAACCCGACCGCACTCTTCTGACGACCCGGCAATAATTTTTGATGATGGCATCTTGGTATTTGGACAAGAAGGAACGTATTCTGATTCACCACAGATCGCGCCAACTGAAATCCTCTTTCTGAGATCACTTCAAAATATTTAAAACCCGACCGCACTCCTCTGACGACCCGGCAATTATTTTTGATGATGGCAACTTATTATTTGGACAAGAATGAATATATTCTGATCCACCGTTGATCGCGCCAACTCGAATCCTATTTCTGAGATCACTTCAAAATATTTAAAACCCGACCGCACTCCTCTGACGACCCGAAAATTATTTTTGATGATGGCAACTTGTTATTTGGAAAAGAATGAACATATTCTGATCCACCGTTGATCCCGCCAACTCGAATCCTATTTCTGAGATCACTTCAAAATATTTAAAACCCGACCGCACTCCTCTGACGACCCCACAATTATTTTTGATGACGGCAACTTATTATTTGGACATGAACGAACGTATTCTGATTCACTACAGAGTGCGCCAACTCGAATCCTATTTCTGAGATCACCTCAAAATATTTAAAACCCGACCGCACTCCTCTGACGACCCAGCAATTATTTTTGATGATGGCAACTTATTATTTGGACATGAACGAACGTATTCTGATTCACCACAGAGTGTGTCAACTCAAATCCTCTTTCTGAGATCACTTCAAAATATTTAAAACCCGACCGCACTCCTCTGACGACCCCGCAATTATTTTTGATGATGGCAACTTATTATTTGGACATGAACGAACGTATTCTGATTCACCACAGAGTGCGCCAACTCGAATCCAATTTCTGAGAACACTTCAAAATATTTAAAACCCGACCGCACTCCTCTGACGACCCCGCAATTATTTTTGATGATGGCAACTTATTATTTGGACATAAACAAACGTATTCTAATTCACCACAGAGTGCGCCAACTCGAATCCTATTTCTGAGATCACTTCAAAATATTTAAAACCCGACCGCACTCCTCTGACGACCCGGCAATAATTTTTGATGATGGCAACTTGGTATTTGGACAAGAAGGAACGTATTCTGATTCACCACAGATCGCGCCAACTCAAATCCTCTTTCTGAGATCACTTCAAAATATTTAAAACCCGACCGCACTCCTCTGACGACCCGGCAATTATTTTTGATGATGGCAACTTATTATTTGGACAAGAATGAATATATTCTGATCCACCGTTGATCGCGCCAACTCGAATCCTATTTCTGAGATCACTTCAAAATATTTAAAACCCGACCGCACTCCTCTGACGACCCGAAAATTATTTTTGATGATGGCAACTTGTTATTTGGAAAAGAATGAACATATTCTGATCCACCGTTGATCCCGCCAACTCGAATCCTATTTCTGAGATCACTTCAAAATATTTAAAACCCGACCGCACTCCTCTGACGACCCGGCAATTATTTTTGATGATGGCAACTTATTATTTGGACAAGAATGAATATATTCTGATCCACCGTTGATCGCGCCAACTCGAATCCTATTTCTGAGATCACTTCAAAATATTTAAAACCCGACCGCACTCCTCTGACGACCCGAAAATTATTTTTGATGACGGCAACTTATTATTTGGACATGAACGAACGTATTCTGATTCACTACAGAGTGCGCCAACTCGAATCCTATTTCTGAGATCACTTCAAAATATTTAAAACCCGACCGCACTCCTCTGACGACCCAGCAATTATTTTTGATGATGGCAACTTATTATTTGGACATGAACGAACGTATTCTGATTCACCACAGAGTGTGTCAACTCAAATCCTCTTTCTGAGATCACTTCAAAATATTTAAAACCCGACCGCACTCCTCTGACGACCCCGCAATTATTTTTGATGATGGCAACTTATTATTTGGACATGAACGAACGTATTCTGATTCACCACAGAGTGCGCCAACTCGAATCCAATTTCTGAGAACACTTCAAAATATTTAAAACCCGACCGCACTCCTCTGACGACCCCGCAATTATTTTTGATGATGGCAACTTATTATTTGGACATAAACAAACGTATTCTAATTCACCACAGAGTGCGCCAACTCGAATCCTATTTCTGAGATCACTTCAAAATATTTAAAACCCGACCGCACTCCTCTGACGACCCCGCAATTATTTTTGATGATGGCAACTCATTATTTGGACATGAACGAACGTATTCTGATTCACCACAGAGTGCGCCAACTCGAATCCTATTTCTGAGATCACTTCAAAATATTTAAAACCCGACCGCACTCCTCTGAAGACCCGGCAATTATTTTTGATGATGGCAACTTGTTATTTGGACAAGAATGAACATATTCCGATCCACCGTTAATCGCGCTAACTCGGATCCTATTTCTGAGATCACTTCAAAATATTTAAAACCCGACCGCACTCCTCTGACGACCCGGCAATTATTTTTGATGATGGCAACTTATTATTTGGACATGAACGAACGTATTCTGATTCACCACAGAGTGCGTCAACTCAAATCCTCTTTCTGAGATCACTTCAAAATATTTAAAACCCGACCGCACTCCTCTGACGACCCCGCAATTATTTTTGATGATGACAACTTGTTAATTGGTCAAGAATGAACGTATTCTAATTCACCTCAGATCGCGCCAACTCGAATCCTATTTCTGAGATCACTTCAAAATATTTAAAACCCGACCGCACTCCTCTGACGACCCGGCAATTATTTTTGATGATGACAACTTGTTAATTGGACAAGAATGAACGTATTCTAATTCACCACAGATCGCGCCAACTCGAATCCTATTTCTGAGATCACTTCAAAATATTTAAAACCCGACCGCACTCCACTGACGACCCCGCAATTATTTTTGATGATGACAACTTGTTAATTGGACAAGAATGAACGTATTCTGATTCACCACAGATTGCGCCAACTCGAATCCTATTTCTGAGATCACTTCAAAATATTTAAAACCCGACCGCACTCCTCTGACGACCCCGCAATTATTTTTGATGATGACAACTTGTTAATTGGACAAGAATGAACGTATTCTAATTCACCACAGAGTGCGCCAATTCGAATCCTATTTCTGAGATCACTTCAAAATATTTAAAACCCGACCGCACTCCTCTGACGACCCGGCAATTATTTTTGATGATGGCAACTTATTATTTGGACATGAACAAACGTATTCTGATTCACCACAGAGTGCGCCAACTCTAATCCTCTTTCTGAGATCACTTCAAAATATTTAAAACCCGACCGCACTCCTCTGACGACCCCGCAATTATTTTTGATGATGACAACTTGTTAATTGGACAAAAATGAACGTATTCTAATTCACCACAGAGTGCGCCAACTCGAATCCTATTTCTGAGATAACTTCAAAATATTTAAAACCCGACCGCACTCCTCTGACGACCCGGCAATAATTTTTGATGATGGCAACTTGGTATTTGGACAAGAAGGAACGTATTCTGATTCACCACAGATCGCGCCAACTCAAATCCTCTTTCTGAGATCACTTCAAAATATTTAAAACCCGACCGCACTCCTCTGACGACCCGGCAATTATTTTTGATGATGGCAACTTGTTATTTGGACAAGAATGAACATATTCCGATCCACCGTTGATCGCGCCAACTCGAATCCTATTTCTGAGATCACTTCAAAATATTTAAAACCCGACCGCACTCCTCTGACGACCCGGCAATTATGTTTGATGATGGCAACTTGTTATTTGAACAAGAATGAACATATTCTGATCCACCGTTGATCGCGCCAACTCGAATCCTATTTCTGAGATCACTTCAAATTATTTAAAACCCGACCGCACTCTTCTGACGACCCCGCAATTATTTTTAATGATGACAACTTGTTAATTGGACAAGAATGAACGTATTCTAATTCACCACAGAGTGCGCCAACTCGAATCCTATTTCTGAGATCACTTCAAAATATTTAAAACCCGACCGCACTCCTCTGACGACCCCGCAATTATTTTTGATGATGACAACTTGTTAATTGGACAAGAATGAACGTATTCTAATTCACCACAGAGTGCGCCAACTCGAATCCTATTTCTGAGATCACTTCAAAATATTTAAAACCCGACCGCACTCCTCTGACGACCCGGCAATTATTTTTGATGATGACAACTTATTATTTGGACATGAACAAACGTATTCTGATTCACCACAGAGTGCGCCAACTCAAATCCTCTTTCTGAGATCACTTCAAAATATTTAAAACCCGACCGCACTCCTCTGACGACCCGGCAATAATTTTTGATGATGGCAACTTGTTATTTGGACAAGAAGGAACGTATTCTGATTCACCACAGATCGCGCCAACTCAAATCCTCTTTCTGAGATCACTTCAAAATATTTAAATCCCGACCGCACTCCTCTGACGACCCGGCAATTATTTTTGATGATGGCAACTTATTATTTGGACAAGAATGAACATATTCTGATCCACCGTTGATCGCGCCAACTCGAATCCTATTTCTGAGATCACTTCAAAATTTTTAAAACCCGACCGCACTCCTCTGACGACCCGACAATTATTTTTGATGATGACAACTTGTTAATTGGACAAGAATGAACGTATTCTAATTCACCACAGAGTGCGCCAACTCGAATCCTATTTCTGAGATCACTTCAAAATATTTAAAACCCGACCGCACTCCTCTGACGACCCCGCAATTATTTTTGATGATGACAACTTGTTAATTGGACAAGAATGAACGTATTCTAATTCACCACAGTGTGCGCCAACTCGAATCCTATTTCTGAGATAACTTCAAAATATTTAAAACCCGACCGCACTCTTCTGACGACCCGGCAATAATTTTTGATGATGGCATCTTGGTATTTGGACAAGAAGGAACGTATTCTGATTCACCACAGATCGCGCCAACTGAAATCCTCTTTCTGAGATCACTTCAAAATATTTAAAACCCGACCGCACTCCTCTGACGACCCGGCAATTATTTTTGATGATGGCAACTTATTATTTGGACAAGAATGAATATATTCTGATCCACCGTTGATCGCGCCAACTCGAATCCTATTTCTGAGATCACTTCAAAATATTTAAAACCCGACCGCACTCCTCTGACGACCCGAAAATTATTTTTGATGATGGCAACTTGTTATTTGGAAAAGAATGAACATATTCTGATCCACCGTTGATCCCGCCAACTCGAATCCTATTTCTGAGATCACTTCAAAATATTTAAAACCCGACCGCACTCCTCTGACGACCCGGCAATTATTTTTGATGATGGCAACTTATTATTTGGACAAGAATGAATATATTCTGATCCACCGTTGATCGCGCCAACTCGAATCCTATTTCTGAGATCACTTCAAAATATTTAAAACCCGACCGCACTCCTCTGACGACCCGAAAATTATTTTTGATGACGGCAACTTATTATTTGGACATGAACGAACGTATTCTGATTCACTACAGAGTGCGCCAACTCGAATCCTATTTCTGAGATCACTTCAAAATATTTAAAACCCGACCGCACTCCTCTGACGACCCAGCAATTATTTTTGATGATGGCAACTTATTATTTGGACATGAACGAACGTATTCTGATTCACCACAGAGTGTGTCAACTCAAATCCTCTTTCTGAGATCACTTCAAAATATTTAAAACCCGACCGCACTCCTCTGACGACCCCGCAATTATTTTTGATGATGGCAACTTATTATTTGGACATGAACGAACGTATTCTGATTCACCACAGAGTGCGCCAACTCGAATCCAATTTCTGAGAACACTTCAAAATATTTAAAACCCGACCGCACTCCTCTGACGACCCCGCAATTATTTTTGATGATGGCAACTTATTATTTGGACATAAACAAACGTATTCTAATTCACCACAGAGTGCGCCAACTCGAATCCTATTTCTGAGATCACTTCAAAATATTTAAAACCCGACCGCACTCCTCTGACGACCCCGCAATTATTTTTGATGATGGCAACTCATTATTTGGACATGAACGAACGTATTCTGATTCACCACAGAGTGCGCCAACTCGAATCCTATTTCTGAGATCACTTCAAAATATTTAAAACCCGACCGCACTCCTCTGAAGACCCGGCAATTATTTTTGATGATGGCAACTTGTTATTTGGACAAGAATGAACATATTCCGATCCACCGTTAATCGCGCTAACTCGAATCCTATTTCTGAGATCACTTCAAAATATTTAAAACCCGACCGCACTCCTCTGACGACCCGGCAATTATTTTTGATGATGGCAACTTATTATTTGGACATGAACGAACGTATTCTGATTCACCACAGAGTGCGTCAACTCAAATCCTCTTTCTGAGATCACTTCAAAATATTTAAAACCCGACCGCACTCCTCTGACGACCCCGCAATTATTTTTGATGATGACAACTTGTTAATTGGTCAAGAATGAACGTATTCTAATTCACCTCAGATCGCGCCAACTCGAATCCTATTTCTGAGATTACTTCAAAATATTTAAAACCCGACCGCACTCCTCTGACGACCCGGCAATTATTTTTGATGATGACAACTTGTTAATTGGACAAGAATGAACGTATTCTAATTCACCACAGATCGCGCCAACTCGAATCCTATTTCAGAGATCACTTCAAAATATTTAAAACCCGACCGCACTCCTCTGACGACCCGGCAATTATTTTTGATGATGACAACTTATTATTTGGACATGAACAAACGTATTCTGATTCACCACAGAGTGCGCCAACTCAAATCCTCTTTCTGAGATCACTTCAAAATATTTAAAACCCGACCGCACTCCTCTGACGACCCCGCAATTATTTTTGATGATGACAACTTGTTAATTGGACAAGAATGAACGTATTCTAATTCACCACAGAGTGCGCCAACTCGAATCCTATTTCTGAGATAACTTCAAAATATTTAAAACCCGACCGCACTCCTCTGACGACCCGGCAATAATTTTTGATGATGGCAACTTGTTATTTGGACAAGAAGGAACGTATTCTGATTCACCACAGATCGCGCCAACTCAAATCCTCTTTCTGAGATCACTTCAAAATATTTAAATCCCGACCGCACTCCTCTGACGACCCGGCAATTATTTTTGATGATGGCAACTTATTATTTGGACAAGAATGAACATATTCTGATCCACCGTTGATCGCGCCAACTCGAATCCTATTTCTGAGATCACTTCAAAATTTTTAAAACCCGACCGCACTCCTCTGACGACCCGACAATTATTTTTGATGATGACAACTTGTTAATTGGACAAGAATGAACGTATTCTAATTCACCACAGAGTGCGCCAACTCGAATCCTATTTGTGAGATCACTTCAAAATATTTAAAACCCGACCGCACTCCTCTGACGACCCCGCAATTATTTTTGATGATGACAACTTGTTAATTGGACAAGAATGAACGTATTCTAATTCACCACAGTGTGCGCCAACTCGAATCCTATTTCTGAGATAACTTCAAAATATTTAAAACCCGACCGCACTCTTCTGACGACCCGGCAATAATTTTTGATGATGGCATCTTGGTATTTGGACAAGAAGGAACGTATTCTGATTCACCACAGATCGCGCCAACTGAAATCCTCTTTCTGAGATCACTTCAAAATATTTAAAACCCGACCGCACTCCTCTGACGACCCGGCAATTATTTTTGATGATGGCAACTTATTATTTGGACAAGAATGAATATATTCTGATCCACCGTTGATCGCGCCAACTCGAATCCTATTTCTGAGATCACTTCAAAATATTTAAAACCCGACCGCACTCCTCTGACGACCCGAAAATTATTTTTGATGATGGCAACTTGTTATTTGGAAAAGAATGAACATATTCTGATCCACCGTTGATCCCGCCAACTCGAATCCTATTTCTGAGATCACTTCAAAATATTTAAAACCCGACCGCACTCCTCTGACGACCCCACAATTATTTTTGATGACGGCAACTTATTATTTGGACATGAACGAACGTATTCTGATTCACTACAGAGTGCGCCAACTCGAATCCTATTTCTGAGATCACCTCAAAATATTTAAAACCCGACCGCACTCCTCTGACGACCCAGCAATTATTTTTGATGATGGCAACTTATTATTTGGACATGAACGAACGTATTCTGATTCACCACAGAGTGTGTCAACTCAAATCCTCTTTCTGAGATCACTTCAAAATATTTAAAACCCGACCGCACTCCTCTGACGACCCCGCAATTATTTTTGATGATGGCAACTTATTATTTGGACATGAACGAACGTATTCTGATTCACCACAGAGTGCGCCAACTCGAATCCAATTTCTGAGAACACTTCAAAATATTTAAAACCCGACCGCACTCCTCTGACGACCCCGCAATTATTTTTGATGATGGCAACTTATTATTTGGACATAAACAAACGTATTCTAATTCACCACAGAGTGCGCCAACTCGAATCCTATTTCTGAGATCACTTCAAAATATTTAAAACCCGACCGCACTCCTCTGACGACCCGGCAATAATTTTTGATGATGGCAACTTGGTATTTGGACAAGAAGGAACGTATTCTGATTCACCACAGATCGCGCCAACTCAAATCCTCTTTCTGAGATCACTTCAAAATATTTAAAACCCGACCGCACTCCTCTGACGACCCGGCAATTATTTTTGATGATGGCAACTTATTATTTGGACAAGAATGAATATATTCTGATCCACCGTTGATCGCGCCAACTCGAATCCTATTTCTGAGATCACTTCAAAATATTTAAAACCCGACCGCACTCCTCTGACGACCCGAAAATTATTTTTGATGATGGCAACTTGTTATTTGGAAAAGAATGAACATATTCTGATCCACCGTTGATCCCGCCAACTCGAATCCTATTTCTGAGATCACTTCAAAATATTTAAAACCCGACCGCACTCCTCTGACGACCCGGCAATTATTTTTGATGATGGCAACTTATTATTTGGACAAGAATGAATATATTCTGATCCACCGTTGATCGCGCCAACTCGAATCCTATTTCTGAGATCACTTCAAAATATTTAAAACCCGACCGCACTCCTCTGACGACCCGAAAATTATTTTTGATGACGGCAACTTATTATTTGGACATGAACGAACGTATTCTGATTCACTACAGAGTGCGCCAACTCGAATCCTATTTCTGAGATCACTTCAAAATATTTAAAACCCGACCGCACTCCTCTGACGACCCAGCAATTATTTTTGATGATGGCAACTTATTATTTGGACATGAACGAACGTATTCTGATTCACCACAGAGTGTGTCAACTCAAATCCTCTTTCTGAGATCACTTCAAAATATTTAAAACCCGACCGCACTCCTCTGACGACCCCGCAATTATTTTTGATGATGGCAACTTATTATTTGGACATGAACGAACGTATTCTGATTCACCACAGAGTGCGCCAACTCGAATCCAATTTCTGAGAACACTTCAAAATATTTAAAACCCGACCGCACTCCTCTGACGACCCCGCAATTATTTTTGATGATGGCAACTTATTATTTGGACATAAACAAACGTATTCTAATTCACCACAGAGTGCGCCAACTCGAATCCTATTTCTGAGATCACTTCAAAATATTTAAAACCCGACCGCACTCCTCTGACGACCCCGCAATTATTTTTGATGATGGCAACTCATTATTTGGACATGAACGAACGTATTCTGATTCACCACAGAGTGCGCCAACTCGAATCCTATTTCTGAGATCACTTCAAAATATTTAAAACCCGACCGCACTCCTCTGAAGACCCGGCAATTATTTTTGATGATGGCAACTTGTTATTTGGACAAGAATGAACATATTCCGATCCACCGTTAATCGCGCTAACTCGGATCCTATTTCTGAGATCACTTCAAAATATTTAAAACCCGACCGCACTCCTCTGACGACCCGGCAATTATTTTTGATGATGGCAACTTATTATTTGGACATGAACGAACGTATTCTGATTCACCACAGAGTGCGTCAACTCAAATCCTCTTTCTGAGATCACTTCAAAATATTTAAAACCCGACCGCACTCCTCTGACGACCCCGCAATTATTTTTGATGATGACAACTTGTTAATTGGTCAAGAATGAACGTATTCTAATTCACCTCAGATCGCGCCAACTCGAATCCTATTTCTGAGATCACTTCAAAATATTTAAAACCCGACCGCACTCCTCTGACGACCCGGCAATTATTTTTGATGATGACAACTTGTTAATTGGACAAGAATGAACGTATTCTAATTCACCACAGATCGCGCCAACTCGAATCCTATTTCTGAGATCACTTCAAAATATTTAAAACCCGACCGCACTCCACTGACGACCCCGCAATTATTTTTGATGATGACAACTTGTTAATTGGACAAGAATGAACGTATTCTGATTCACCACAGATTGCGCCAACTCGAATCCTATTTCTGAGATCACTTCAAAATATTTAAAACCCGACCGCACTCCTCTGACGACCCCGCAATTATTTTTGATGATGACAACTTGTTAATTGGACAAGAATGAACGTATTCTAATTCACCACAGAGTGCGCCAATTCGAATCCTATTTCTGAGATCACTTCAAAATATTTAAAACCCGACCGCACTCCTCTGACGACCCGGCAATTATTTTTGATGATGGCAACTTATTATTTGGACATGAACAAACGTATTCTGATTCACCACAGAGTGCGCCAACTCTAATCCTCTTTCTGAGATCACTTCAAAATATTTAAAACCCGACCGCACTCCTCTGACGACCCCGCAATTATTTTTGATGATGACAACTTGTTAATTGGACAAAAATGAACGTATTCTAATTCACCACAGAGTGCGCCAA
Organism: Chrysolina americana; assembly: GCA_958502065.1. NCBI lineage: Eukaryota > Metazoa > Arthropoda > Insecta > Coleoptera > Chrysomelidae > Chrysolina > Chrysolina americana. The sequence goes on along the minus strand of OY293421.1, from coordinate 4,779,794 downwards.
CTCGAATCCTATTTCTGAGATAACTTCAAAATATTTAAAACCCGACCGCACTCCTCTGACGACCCGGCAATAATTTTTGATGATGGCAACTTGGTATTTGGACAAGAAGGAACGTATTCTGATTCACCACAGATCGCGCCAACTCAAATCCTCTTTCTGAGATCACTTCAAAATATTTAAAACCCGACCGCACTCCTCTGACGACCCGGCAATTATTTTTGATGATGGCAACTTGTTATTTGGACAAGAATGAACATATTCCGATCCACCGTTGATCGCGCCAACTCGAATCCTATTTCTGAGATCACTTCAAAATATTTAAAACCCGACCGCACTCCTCTGACGACCCGGCAATTATGTTTGATGATGGCAACTTGTTATTTGAACAAGAATGAACATATTCTGATCCACCGTTGATCGCGCCAACTCGAATCCTATTTCTGAGATCACTTCAAATTATTTAAAACCCGACCGCACTCTTCTGACGACCCCGCAATTATTTTTAATGATGACAACTTGTTAATTGGACAAGAATGAACGTATTCTAATTCACCACAGAGTGCGCCAACTCGAATCCTATTTCTGAGATCACTTCAAAATATTTAAAACCCGACCGCACTCCTCTGACGACCCCGCAATTATTTTTGATGATGACAACTTGTTAATTGGACAAGAATGAACGTATTCTAATTCACCACAGAGTGCGCCAACTCGAATCCTATTTCTGAGATCACTTCAAAATATTTAAAACCCGACCGCACTCCTCTGACGACCCGGCAATTATTTTTGATGATGACAACTTATTATTTGGACATGAACAAACGTATTCTGATTCACCACAGAGTGCGCCAACTCAAATCCTCTTTCTGAGATCACTTCAAAATATTTAAAACCCGACCGCACTCCTCTGACGACCCGGCAATAATTTTTGATGATGGCAACTTGTTATTTGGACAAGAAGGAACGTATTCTGATTCACCACAGATCGCGCCAACTCAAATCCTCTTTCTGAGATCACTTCAAAATATTTAAATCCCGACCGCACTCCTCTGACGACCCGGCAATTATTTTTGATGATGGCAACTTATTATTTGGACAAGAATGAACATATTCTGATCCACCGTTGATCGCGCCAACTCGAATCCTATTTCTGAGATCACTTCAAAATTTTTAAAACCCGACCGCACTCCTCTGACGACCCGACAATTATTTTTGATGATGACAACTTGTTAATTGGACAAGAATGAACGTATTCTAATTCACCACAGAGTGCGCCAACTCGAATCCTATTTCTGAGATCACTTCAAAATATTTAAAACCCGACCGCACTCCTCTGACGACCCCGCAATTATTTTTGATGATGACAACTTGTTAATTGGACAAGAATGAACGTATTCTAATTCACCACAGTGTGCGCCAACTCGAATCCTATTTCTGAGATAACTTCAAAATATTTAAAACCCGACCGCACTCTTCTGACGACCCGGCAATAATTTTTGATGATGGCATCTTGGTATTTGGACAAGAAGGAACGTATTCTGATTCACCACAGATCGCGCCAACTGAAATCCTCTTTCTGAGATCACTTCAAAATATTTAAAACCCGACCGCACTCCTCTGACGACCCGGCAATTATTTTTGATGATGGCAACTTATTATTTGGACAAGAATGAATATATTCTGATCCACCGTTGATCGCGCCAACTCGAATCCTATTTCTGAGATCACTTCAAAATATTTAAAACCCGACCGCACTCCTCTGACGACCCGAAAATTATTTTTGATGATGGCAACTTGTTATTTGGAAAAGAATGAACATATTCTGATCCACCGTTGATCCCGCCAACTCGAATCCTATTTCTGAGATCACTTCAAAATATTTAAAACCCGACCGCACTCCTCTGACGACCCGGCAATTATTTTTGATGATGGCAACTTATTATTTGGACAAGAATGAATATATTCTGATCCACCGTTGATCGCGCCAACTCGAATCCTATTTCTGAGATCACTTCAAAATATTTAAAACCCGACCGCACTCCTCTGACGACCCGAAAATTATTTTTGATGACGGCAACTTATTATTTGGACATGAACGAACGTATTCTGATTCACTACAGAGTGCGCCAACTCGAATCCTATTTCTGAGATCACTTCAAAATATTTAAAACCCGACCGCACTCCTCTGACGACCCAGCAATTATTTTTGATGATGGCAACTTATTATTTGGACATGAACGAACGTATTCTGATTCACCACAGAGTGTGTCAACTCAAATCCTCTTTCTGAGATCACTTCAAAATATTTAAAACCCGACCGCACTCCTCTGACGACCCCGCAATTATTTTTGATGATGGCAACTTATTATTTGGACATGAACGAACGTATTCTGATTCACCACAGAGTGCGCCAACTCGAATCCAATTTCTGAGAACACTTCAAAATATTTAAAACCCGACCGCACTCCTCTGACGACCCCGCAATTATTTTTGATGATGGCAACTTATTATTTGGACATAAACAAACGTATTCTAATTCACCACAGAGTGCGCCAACTCGAATCCTATTTCTGAGATCACTTCAAAATATTTAAAACCCGACCGCACTCCTCTGACGACCCCGCAATTATTTTTGATGATGGCAACTCATTATTTGGACATGAACGAACGTATTCTGATTCACCACAGAGTGCGCCAACTCGAATCCTATTTCTGAGATCACTTCAAAATATTTAAAACCCGACCGCACTCCTCTGAAGACCCGGCAATTATTTTTGATGATGGCAACTTGTTATTTGAACAAGAATGAACATATTCCGATCCACCGTTAATCGCGCTAACTCGAATCCTATTTCTGAGATCACTTCAAAATATTTAAAACCCGACCGCACTCCTCTGACGACCCGGCAATTATTTTTGATGATGGCAACTTATTATTTGGACATGAACGAACGTATTCTGATTCACCACAGAGTGCGTCAACTCAAATCCTCTTTCTGAGATCACTTCAAAATATTTAAAACCCGACCGCACTCCTCTGACGACCCCGCAATTATTTTTGATGATGACAACTTGTTAATTGGTCAAGAATGAACGTATTCTAATTCACCTCAGATCGCGCCAACTCGAATCCTATTTCTGAGATTACTTCAAAATATTTAAAACCCGACCGCACTCCTCTGACGACCCGGCAATTATTTTTGATGATGACAACTTGTTAATTGGACAAGAATGAACGTATTCTAATTCACCACAGATCGCGCCAACTCGAATCCTATTTCAGAGATCACTTCAAAATATTTAAAACCCGACCGCACTCCACTGACGACCCCGCAATTATTTTTGATGATGACAACTTGTTAATTGGACAAGAATGAACGTATTCTAATTCACCACAGATTGCGCCAACTCGAATCCTATTTCTGAGATCACTTCAAAATATTTAAAACCCGACCGCACTCCTCTGACGACCCCGCAATTATTTTTGATGATGACAACTTGTTAATTGGACAAGAATGAACGTATTCTAATTCACCACAGAGTGCGCCAATTCGAATCCTATTTCTGAGATCACTTCAAAATATTTAAAACCCGACCGCACTCCTCTGACGACCCGGCAATTATTTTTGATGATGGCAACTTATTATTTGGACATGAACAAACGTATTCTGATTCACCACAGAGTGCGCCAACTCAAATCCTCTTTCTGAGATCACTTCAAAATATTTAAAACCCGACCGCACTCCTCTGACGACCCCGCAATTATTTTTGATGATGACAACTTGTTAATTGGACAAGAATGAACGTATTCTAATTCACCACAGAGTGCGCCAACTCGAATCCTATTTCTGAGATAACTTCAAAATATTTAAAACCCGACCGCACTCCTCTGACGACCCGGCAATAATTTTTGATGATGGCAACTTGGTATTTGGACAAGAAGGAACGTATTCTGATTCACCACAGATCGCGCCAACTCAAATCCTCTTTCTGAGATCACTTCAAAATATTTAAAACCCGACCGCACTCCTCTGACGACCCGACAATTATTTTTGATGATGACAACTTGATAATTGGACAAGAATGAACGTATTCTAATCCACCACAGAGTGCGCCAACTCGAATCCTATTTCTGAGATCACTTCAAAATATTTAAAACCCGACCGCACTCCTCTGACGACCCCGCAATTATTTTTGATGATGACAACTTGTTAATTGGACAAGAATGAACGTATTCTAATTCACCACGGTGTGCGCCAACTCGAATCCTATTTCTGAGATAACTTCAAAATATTTAAAACCCGACCGCACTCCTCTGACGACCCGGCAATTATTTTTGATGATGGCAACTTGTTATTTGGACAAGAATGAACATATTCCGATCCACCGTTGATCGCGCCAACTCGAATCCTATTTCTGAGATCACTTCAAAATATTTTAAACCCGACCGCACTCCTCTGACGACCCGGCAATTATGTTTGATGATGGCAACTTGTTATTTGAACAAGAATGAACATATTCTGATCCACCGTTGATCGCGCCAACTCGAATCCTATTTCTGAGATCACTTCAAATTATTTAAAACCCGACCGCACTCTTCTGACGACCCCGCAATTATTTTTAATGATGACAACTTGTTAATTGGACAAGAATGAACGTATTCTAATTCACCACAGAGTGCGCCAACTCGAATCCTATTTCTGAGATCACTTCAAAATATTTAAAACCCGACCGCACTCCTCTGACGACCCCGCAATTATTTTTGATGATGACAACTTGTTAATTGGACAAGAATAAACGTATTCTAATTCACCACAGAGTGCGCCAACTCGAATCCTATTTCTGAGATCACTTCAAAATATTTAAAACCCGACCGCACTCCTCTGACGACCCGGCAATTATTTTTGATGATGGCAACTTATTATTTGGACATGAACAAACGTATTCTGATTCACCACAGAGTGCGCCAACTCAAATCCTCTTTCTGAGATCACTTCAAAATATTTAAAACCCGACCGCACTCCTCTGACGACCCCGCAATTATTTTTGATGATGACAACTTGTTAATTGGACAAGAATGAACGTATTCTAATTCACCACAGAGTGCGCCAACTCAAATCCTCTTTCTGAGATCACTTCAAAATATTTAAATCCCGACCGCACTCCTCTGACGACCCGGCAATTATTTTTGATGATGGCAACTTATTATTTGGACAAGAATGAACATATTCTGATCCACCGTTGATCGCGCCAACTCGAATCCTATTTCTGAGATCACTTCAAAATTTTTAAAACCCGACCGCACTCCTCTGACGACCCGACAATTATTTTTGATGATGACAACTTGTTAATTGGACAAGAATGAACGTATTCTAATTCACCACAGAGTGCGCCAACTCGAATCCTCTTTCTGAGATCACTTCAAAATATTTAAATCCCGACCGCACTCCTCTGACGACCCGGCAATTATTTTTGATGATGGCAACTTATTATTTGGACAAGAATGAACATATTCTGATCCACCGTTGATCGCGCCAACTCGAATCCTATTTCTGAGATCACTTCAAAATTTTTAAAACCCGACCGCACTCCTCTGACGACCCGACAATTATTTTTGATGATGACAACTTGTTAATTGGACAAGAATGAACGTATTCTAATTCACCACAGAGTGCGCCAACTCGAATCCTATTTCTGAGATCACTTCAAAATATTTAAAACCCGACCGCACTCCTCTGACGACCCCGCAATTATTTTTGATGATGACAACTTGTTAATTGGACAAGAATGAACGTATTCTAATTCACCACAGTGTGCGCCAACTCGAATCCTATTTCTGAGATAACTTCAAAATATTTAAAACCCGACCGCACTCCTCTGACGACCCGGCAATTATTTTTGATGATGGCAACTTGTTATTTGGACAAGAATGAACATATTCCGATCCACCGTTGATCGCGCCAACTCGAATCCTATTTCTGAGATCACTTCAAAATATTTTAAACCCGACCGCACTCCTCTGACGACCCGGCAATTATGTTTGATGATGGCAACTTGTTATTTGAACAAGAATGAACATATTCTGATCCACCGTTGATCGCGCCAACTCGAATCCTATTTCTGAGATCACTTCAAATTATTTAAAACCCGACCGCACTCTTCTGACGACCCCGCAATTATTTTTAATGATGACAACTTGTTAATTGGACAAGAATGAACGTATTCTAATTCACCACAGAGTGCGCCAACTCGAATCCTATTTCTGAGATCACTTCAAAATATTTAAAACCCGACCGCACTCCTCTGACGACCCCGCAATTATTTTTGATGATGACAACTTGTTAATTGGACAAGAATGAACGTATTCTAATTCACCACAGAGTGCGCCAACTCGAATCCTATTTCTGAGATCACTTCAAAATATTTAAAACCCGACCGCACTCCTCTGACGACCCGGCAATTATTTTTGATGATGGCAACTTATTATTTGGACATGAACAAACGTATTCTGATTCACCACAGAGTGCGCCAACTCAAATCCTCTTTCTGAGATCACTTCAAAATATTTAAAACCCGACCGCACTCCTCTGACGACCCCGCAATTATTTTTGATGATGACAACTTGTTAATTGGACAAGAATGAACGTATTCTAATTCACCACAGAGTGCGCCAACTCGAATCCTATTTCTGAGATAACTTCAAAATATTTAAAACCCGACCGCACTCCTCTGACGACCCGGCAATAATTTTTGATGATGGCAACTTGTTATTTGGACAAGAAGGAACGTATTCTGATTCACCACAGATCGCGCCAACTCAAATCCTCTTTCTGAGATCACTTCAAAATATTTAAATCCCGACCGCACTCCTCTGACGACCCGGCAATTATTTTTGATGATGGCAACTTATTATTTGGACAAGAATGAACATATTCTGATCCACCGTTGATCGCGCCAACTCGAATCCTATTTCTGAGATCACTTCAAAATTTTTAAAACCCGACCGCACTCCTCTGACGACCCGACAATTATTTTTGATGATGACAACTTGTTAATTGGACAAGAATGAACGTATTCTAATTCACCACAGAGTGCGCCAACTCGAATCCTATTTCTGAGATCACTTCAAAATATTTAAAACCCGACCGCACTCCTCTGACGACCCCGCAATTATTTTTGATGATGACAACTTGTTAATTGGACAAGAATGAACGTATTCTAATTCACCACAGTGTGCGCCAACTCGAATCCTATTTCTGAGATAACTTCAAAATATTTAAAACCCGACCGCACTCTTCTGACGACCCGGCAATAATTTTTGATGATGGCATCTTGGTATTTGGACAAGAAGGAACGTATTCTGATTCACCACAGATCGCGCCAACTGAAATCCTCTTTCTGAGATCACTTCAAAATATTTAAAACCCGACCGCACTCCTCTGACGACCCGGCAATTATTTTTGATGATGGCAACTTATTATTTGGACAAGAATGAATATATTCTGATCCACCGTTGATCGCGCCAACTCGAATCCTATTTCTGAGATCACTTCAAAATATTTAAAACCCGACCGCACTCCTCTGACGACCCGAAAATTATTTTTGATGATGGCAACTTGTTATTTGGAAAAGAATGAACATATTCTGATCCATCGTTGATCCCGCCAACTCGAATCCTATTTCTGAGATCACTTCAAAATATTTAAAACCCGACCGCACTCCTCTGACGACCCCACAATTATTTTTGATGACGGCAACTTATTATTTGGACATGAACGAACGTATTCTGATTCACTACAGAGTGCGCCAACTCGAATCCTCTTTCTGAGATCACTTCAAAATATTTAAAACCCGACCGCACTCCTCTGACGACCCCGCAATTATTTTTGATGATGGCAACTTATTATTTGGACATAAACAAACGTATTCTAATTCACCACAGAGTGCGCCAACTCGAATCCTATTTCTGAGATCACTTCAAAATATTTAAAACCCGACCGCACTCCTCTGACGACCCCGCAATTATTTTTGATGATGGCAACTCATTATTTGGACATGAACGAACGTATTCTGATTCACCACAGAGTGCGCCAACTCGAATCCTATTTCTGAGATCACTTCAAAATATTAAAAAACCCGACCGCACTCCTCTGAAGACCCGGCAATTATTTTTGATGATGGCAACTTGTTATTTGGACAAGAATGAACATATTCCGATCCACCGTTAATCGCGCTAACTCGAATCCTATTTCTGAGATCACTTCAAAATATTTAAAACCCGACCGCACTCCTCTGACGACCCGGCAATTATTTTTGATGATGGCAACTTATTATTTGGACATGAACGAACGTATTCTGATTCACCACAGAGTGCGTCAACTCAAATCCTCTTTCTGAGATCACTTCAAAATATTTAAAACCCGACCGCACTCCTCTGACGACCCCGCAATTATTTTTGATGATGACAACTTGTTAATTGGTCAAGAATGAACGTATTCTAATTCACCTCAGATCGCGCCAACTCGAATCCTATTTCTGAGATCACTTCAAAATATTTAAAACCCGACCGCACTCCTCTGACGACCCGGCAATTATTTTTGATGATGACAACTTGTTAATTGGACAAGAATGAACGTATTCTAATTCACCACAGATCGCGCCAACTCGAATCCTATTTCTGAGATCACTTCAAAATATTTAAAACCCGACCGCACTCCACTGACGACCCCGCAATTATTTTTGATGATGACAACTTGTTAATTGGACAAGAATGAACGTATTCTAATTCACCACAGATTGCGCCAACTCGAATCCTATTTCTGAGATCACTTCAAAATATTTAAAACCCGACCGCACTCCTCTGACGACCCCGCAATTATTTTTGATGATGACAACTTGTTAATTGGACAAGAATGAACATATTCTAATTCACCACAGATCGCGCCAACTCGAATCATATTTCTGAGATCACTTCAAAATATTTAAAACCCGACCGCACTCCTCTGACGACCCCGCAATTATTTTTGATGATGGCAACTTATTATTTGGACATAAACGAACGTATTCTGATTCACCACAGAGTGCGCCAACTCGAATCCTATTTCTGAGATCACTTCAAAATATTTAAAACCCGACCGCACTCCTCTGACGACCCCGCAATTATTTTTGATGATGGCAACTTATTATTTGGACATGAACGAACGTATTCTGATTCACCACAGAGTGCGCCAACTCAAATCCTCTTTCTGAGATCACTTCAAATTATTTAAAACCCGACCGCACTCCTCTGACGACCCCGCAATTATTTTTGATGATGACAACTTGTTAATTGGACAAGAATGAACGTATTCTAATTCACCACAGATCGCGCCAACTCGAATCCTATTTCTGAGATCACTTCAAAATATTTAAAACCCGACCGCACTCCACTGACGACCCCGCAATTATTTTTGATGATGACAACTTGTTAATTGGACAAGAATGAACGTATTCTAATTCACCACTGATCGCGCCAACTCGAATCCTATTTCTGAGATCACTTCAAAATATTTAAAACCCGACCGCACTCCTCTGACGACCCGGCAATTATTTTTGATGATGGCAACTTGTTATTTGGACAAGAATGAACCTATTCCGATCCACCGTTGATCGCGCCAACTCGAATCCTATTTCTGAGATCACTTCAAATTATTTAAAACTCGACCGCACTCTTCTGACGACCCCGCAATTATTTTTAATGATGACAACTTGTTAATTGGACAAGAATGAACGTATTCTAATTCACCACAGAGTGCGCCAACTCGAATCCTATTTCTGAGATCACTTAAAAATATTTAAAACCCGACCGCACTCCTCTGACGACCCCGCAATTATTTTTGATGATGACAACTTGTTAATTGGACAAGAATGAACGTATTCTAATTCACCACAGAGTGCGCCAACTCGAATCCTATTTCTGAGATCACTTCAAAATATTTAAAACCCGACCGCACTCCTCTGACGACCCGGCAATTATTTTTGATGATGGCAACTTATTATTTGGACATGAACAAACGTATTCTGATTCACCACAGAGTGCGCCAACTCAAATCCTCTTTCTGAGATCACTTCAAAATATTTAAAACCCGACCGCACTCCTCTGACGACCCCGCAATTATGTTTGATGATGACAACTTGTTAATTGGACAAGAATGAACCTATTCTAATTCACCACAGAGTGCGCCAACTCGAATCCTATTTCTGAGATAACTTCAAAATATTTAAAACCCAACCGCACTCCTCTGACGACCCGGCAATAATTTTTGATGTTGGCAACTTGTTATTTGGACAAGAAGGAACGTATTCTAGTTCACCACAGAGTGCGCCAACTCGAATCCTATTTCTGAGATAACTTCAAAATATTTAAAACCCGAGCGCACTCCTCTGACGACCCTGCAATTATTTTTGATGATGACAACTTGTTATTTGGACAAGAATGAACGTATTCTAATTCACCATAGAGTGCGCCAACTCGAATCCTATTTCTGAGATCACTTCAAAATATTTAAAACCCGACCGCACTCCTCTGACGACCCCGCAATTATTTTTGATGATGACAACTTGTTAATTGGACAAGAATGAACGTATTCTAATTCACCACAGAGTGCGCCAACTCGAATCCTATTTCTGAGATCACTTCAAAATATTTAAAACCCGACCGCACTCCTCTGACGACCCCGCAATTATTTTTAATGATGACAACTTGTTAATTGGACAAGAATGAACGTATTCTAATTCACCACAGAGTGCGCCAACTCGAATCCTATTTCTGAGATAACTTCAAAATATTTAAAACCCGACCGCACTCCTCTGACGACCCGGCAATAATTTTTGATGATGGCAACTTGGTATTTGGACAAGAAGGAACGTATTCTGATTCACCACAGATCGCGCCAACTGAAATCCTCTTTATGAGATCACTTCAAAATATTTAAAACCCGACCGCACTCCTCTGACGACCCGGCAACTATTTTTGATGATGGCAACTTATTATTTGGACAAGAATGAACATATTCTGATCCACCGTTGATCGCGCCAAATCGAATCCTATTTCTGAGATCACTTCAAAATATTTAAAACCCGACCGCACTCCTCTGACGACCCGAAAATTATTTTTGATGATGGCAACTTGTTATTTGGAAAAGAATGAACATATTCTGATCCACCGTTGATCGCGCCAACTCGAATCCTATTTCTGAGATCACTTCAAAATATTTAAAACCCGACCGCACTCCTCTGACGACCCCACAATTATTTTTGATGACGGCAACTTATTATTTGGACATGAACGAACGTATTCTGATTCACTACAGAGTGCGCCAACTCGAATCCTATTTCTGAAATCACTTCAAATTATTTAAAACCCGACCGCACTCCTCTGACGACCCAGCAATTATTTTTGATGATGGCAACTTATTATTTGGACATGAACGAACGTATTCTGATTCACCACAGAGTGCGTCAACTCAAATCCTCTTTCTGAGATCACTTCAAAATATTTAAAACCCGACCGCACTCCTCTGACGACCCCGCAATTATTTTTGATGATGACAACTTGTTAATTGGACAAGAATGAACGTATTCTAATTCACCTCAGATCGCGCCAACTCGAATCCTATTTCTGAGATCACTTCAAAATATTTAAAACCCGACCGCACTCCTCTGACGACCCGGCAATTATTTTTGATGATGGCAACTTGTTATTTGGACAAGAATGAACATATTCCGATCCACCGTTGATCGCGCCAACTCGAATCCTATTTCTGAGATCACTTCAAAATATTTAAAACCCGACCGCACTCCTCTGACGACCCGGCAATTATGTTTGATGATGGCAACTTGTTATTTGAACAAGAATGAACATATTCTGATCCACCGTTGATCGCGCCAACTCGAATCCTATTTCTGAGATCACTTCAAATTATTTAAAACCCGACCGCACTCTTCTGACGACCCCGCAATTATTTTTAATGATGACAACTTGTTAATTGGACAAGAATGAACGTATTCTATTTCACCACAGAGTGCGCCAACTCGAATCCTATTTCTGAGATCACTTCAAAATATTTAAAACCCGACCGCACTCCTCTGACGACCCCGCAATTATTTTTGATGATGACAACTTGTTAATTGGACAAGAATGAACGTATTCTAATTCACCACAGAGTGCGCCAACTCGAATCCTATTTCTGAGATCACTTCAAAATATTTAAAACCTGACCGCACTCCTCTGATGACCCGGCAATTATTTTTGATGATGGCAACTTATTATTTGGACATGAACAAACGTATTCTGATTCACCACAGAGTGCGCCAACTCAAATCCTCTTTCTGAGATCACTTCAAAATATTTAAAACCCGACCGCACTCCTCTGACGACCCCGCAATTATTTTTGATGATGACAACTTGTTAATTGGACAAGAATGAACGTATTCTAATTCACCACAGAGTGCGCCAACTCGAATCCTATTTCTGAGATAACTTCAAAATATTTAAAACCCGACCGCACTCCTCTGACGACCCGGCAATAATTTTTGATGATGGCAACTTGTTATTTGGACAAGAAGGAACGTATTCTGATTCACCACAGATCGCGCCAACTCAAATCCTCTTTCTGAGATCACTTCAAAATATTTAAAACCCGACCGCACTCCTCTGACGACCCGGCAATTATTTTTGATGATGGCAACTTATTATTTGGACAAGAATGAACATATTCTGATCCACCGTTGATCGCGCCAACTCGAATCCTATTTCTGAGATCACTTCAAAATTTTTAAAACCCGACCGCACTCCTCTGACGACCCGACATTTATTTTTGATGATGACAACTTGTTAATTGGACAAGAATGAACGTATTCTAATCCACCACAGAGTGCGCCAACTCGAATCCTATTTCTGAGATCACTTCAAAATATTTAAAACCCGACCGCACTCCTCTGACGACCCCGCAATTATTTTTGATGATGACAACTTGTTAATTGGACAAGAATGAACGTATTCTAATTCACCACAGTGTGCGCCAACTCGAATCCTATTTCTGAGATAACTTCAAAATATTTAAAACCCGACCGCACTCCTCTGACGACCCGGCAATTATTTTTGATGATGGCAACTTGTTATTTGGACAAGAATGAACATATTCCGATCCACCGTTGATCGCGCCAACTCGAATCCTATTTCTGAGATCACTTCAAAATATTTAAAACCCGACCGCACTCCTCTGACGACCCGGCAATTATGTTTGATGATGGCAACTTGTTATTTGAACAAGAATGAACATATTCTGATCCACCGTTGATCGCGCCAACTCGAATCCTATTTCTGAGATCACTTCAAATTATTTAAAACCCGACCGCACTCTTCTGACGACCCCGCAATTATTTTTAATGATGACAACTTGTTAATTGGACAAGAATGAACGTATTCTAATTCACCACAGAGTGCGCCAACTCGAATCCTATTTCTGAGATCACTTCAAAATATTTAAAACCCGACCGCACTCCTCTGACGACCCCGCAATTATTTTTGATGATGACAACTTGTTAATTGGACAAGAATGAACGTATTCTAATTCACCACAGAGTGCGCCAACTCGAATCCTATTTCTGAGATCACTTCAAAATATTTAAAACCCGACCGCACTCCTCTGACGACCCGGCAATTATTTTTGATGATGGCAACTTATTATTTGGACATGAACAAACGTATTCTGATTCACCACAGAGTGCGCCAACTCAAATCCTCTTTCTGAGATCACTTCAAAATATTTAAAACCCGACCGCACTCCTCTGACGACCCCGCAATTATTTTTGATGATGACAACTTGTTAATTGGACAAGAATGAAGATATTCTAATTCACCACAGAGTGCGCCAACTCGCTTCCCCCATGCCAGTGTGGAACTGGCGGGACTGACACGGCGGAGCACATCAGGAACGATTGCATGCGGAGAGAAAGGGTAGAATGGGAAGGAGGATCGAGGAAGAGGAGGATAGACTTGGAGCGTTACAGCTAAGGGATACAAATGGTGTGAAGGATGAATGGGTAAGGATATTGAATGAATGGGCGGGGGCTGTGGTCGAGGATGAAGAAGTATGAGAACCAACATAGTGTCAATGCGACGGTAATAGTGGCCTGGCTTCGGGATAAACGAGCGTCGAAAGTAAATCGGGAGAGCAGGCGCTCGGATAGAATAAGACTGCCGACCAGGGAGGGCACTGTTTGAATGTGGAGGATGAGCGGAATAAAGAAGGAAGGATCTTCCCCGCTGATTGCCCGCCCGGTATTCGGTGGGTCACGACCCAACGGTGGTGGGGGGGTGTGGCGGGGCGGAGGAGCGAGGGATATCGTGACGTGGACGTTGGAATGGGATGTAGGTGCAGCTTTATGGCCTAACGGCTTGGCAAGTGCAGCACACCTGGGGTGGTTTTAGTCAGTAAGAGTCTGACACTACTGATACGCGATGGACACCGAGCGATCAGAGTCCATGAGGATTTCCACCCCACTGAAAAAAAAAAAAAAAAAACTCGAATCCTACTTCTGAGATAACTTCAAAATATTTAAAACCCGACCGCACTCCTCTGACGACCCGGCAATAATTTTTGATGATGGCAACTTGTTATTTGGACAAGAAGGAACGTATTCTGATTCACCACAGATCGCGCCAACTCAAATCCTCTTTCTGAGATCACTTCAAAATATTTAAAACCCGACCGCACTCCTCTGACGACCCGGCAATTATTTTTGATGATGGCAACTTATTATTTGGACAAGAATGAACATATTCTGATCCACCGTTGATCGCGCCAACTCGAATCCTATTTCTGAGATCACTTCAAAATTTTTAAAACCCGACCGCACTCCTCTGACGACCCGACAATTATTTTTGATGATGACAACTTGTTAATTGGACAAGAATGAACGTATTCTAATTCACCACAGAGTGCGCCAACTCGAATCCTATTTCTGAGATCACTTCAAAATATTTAAAACCCGACCGCACTCCTCTGACGACCCCGCAATTATTTTTGATGATGACAACTTGTTAATTGGACAAGAATGAACGTATTCTAATTCACCACAGTGTGCGCCAACTCGAATCCTATTTCTGAGATAACTTCAAAATATTTAAAACCCGACCGCACTCTTCTGACGACCCGGCAATAATTTTTGATGATGGCAACTTGGTATTTGGACAAGAAGGAACGTATTCTGATTCACCACAGATCGCGCCAACTGAAATCCTCTTTCTGAGATCACTTCAAAATATTTAAAACCCGACCGCACTCCTCTGACGACCCGGCAATTATTTTTGATGATGGCAACTTATTATTTGGACAAGAATGAACATATTCTGATCCACCGTTGATCGCGCCAACTCGAATCCTATTTCTGAGATCACTTCAAAATATTTAAAACCCGACCGCACTCCTCTGACGACCCGAAAATTATTTTTGATGATGGCAACTTGTTATTTGGAAAAGAATGAACATATTCTGATCCACCGTTGATCCCGCCAACTCGAATCCTATTTCTGAGATCACTTCAAAATATTTAAAACCCGACCGCACTCCTCTGACGACCCGGCAACTATTTTTGATGATGGCAACTTATTATTTGGACATGAACGAGCGTATTCTGATTCACTACAGAGTGCGCCAACTCGATTCCTATTTCTGAGATCACTTCAAAATATTTAAAACCCGACCGCACTCCTCTGACGACCCAGCAATTATTTTTGATGATGGCAACTTATTATTTGGACATGAACGAACGTATTCTGATTCACCACAGAGTGTGTCAACTCAAATCCTCTTTCTGAGATCACTTCAAAATATTTAAAACCCGACCGCACTCCTCTGACGACCCCGCAATTATTTTTGATGATGGCAACTTATTATTTGGACATGAACGAACGTATTCTGATTCACCACAGAGTGCGCCAACTCGAATCCAATTTCTGAGAACACTTCCAAATATTTAAAACCCGACCGCACTCCTCTGACGACCCCGCAATTATTTTTGATGATGGCAACTTATTATTTGGACATAAACGAACGTATTCTGATTCACCACAGAGTGCGCCAACTCGAATCCTATTTCTGAGATCACTTCAAAATATTTAAAACCCGACCGCACTCCTCTGACGACCCCGCAATTATTTTTGATGATGGCAACTCATTATTTGGACATGAACGAACGTATTCTGATTCACCACAGAGTGCGCCAACTCGAATCCTATTTCTGAGATCACTTCAAAATATTTAAAACCCGACCGCACTCCTCTGAAGACCCGGCAATTATTTTTGATGATGGCAACTTGTTATTTGGACAAGAATGAACATATTCCGATCCACCGTTAATCGCGCTAACTCGAATCCTATTTCTGAGATCACTTCAAAATATTTAAAACCCGACCGCACTCCTCTGACGACCCGGCAATTATTTTTGATGATGGCAACTTATTATTTGGACATGAACGAACGTATTCTGATTCACCACAGAGTGCGTCAACTCAAATCCTCTTTCTGAGATCACTTCAAAATATTTAAAACCCGACCGCACTCCTCTGACGACCCCGCAATTATTTTTGATGATGACAACTTGTTAATTGGTCAAGAAGGAACGTATTCTGATTCACCACAGATCGCGCCAACTCAAATCCTCTTTCTGAGATCACTTCAAAATATTTAAAACCCGACCGCACTCCTCTGACGACCCGGCAATTATTTTTGATGATGGCAACTTATTATTTGGACAAGAATGAACATATTCTGATCCACCGTTGATCGCGCCAACTCGAATCCTATTTCTGAGATCACTTCAAAATATTTAAAACCCGACCGCACTCCTCTGACGACCCGACAATTATTTTTGATGATGACAACTTGTTAATTGGACAAGAATGAACGTATTCTAATTCACCACAGAGTGCGCCAACTCGAATCCTATTTCTGAGATCACTTCAAAATATTTAAAACCCGACCGCACTCCTCTGACGACCCCGCAATTATTTTTGATGATGACAACTTGTTAATTGGACAAGAATGAACGTATTCTAATTCACCACAGAGTGCGCCAACTTGAATCCTATTTCTGAGATAACTTCAAAATATTTAAAACCCGACCGCACTCTTCTGACGACCCGGCAATAATTTTTGATGATGGCAACTTGGTATTTGGACAAGAAGGAATGTATTCTGATTCACCACAGATCGCGGCAACTGAAATCCTCTTTCTGAGATCACTTCAAAATATTTAAAACCCGACCGCACTCCTCTGACGACCCGGCAATTATTTTTGATGATGGCAACTTATTATTTGGACAAGAATGAACATATTCTGGTCCACCGTTGATCGCGCCAACTCGAATCCTATTTCTGAGATCACTTCAAAATATTTAAAACCCGACCGCACTCCTCTGACGACCCGAAAATTATTTTTGATGATGGCAACTTGTTATTTGGAAAAGAATGAACGTATTCTAATTCACCACAGAGTGCGCCAACTCGAATCCTATTTCTGAGATCACTTCAAAATATTTAAAACCCGACCGCACTCCTCTGACGACCCCGCAATTATTTTTGATGATGACAACTTGTTAATTGGACAAGAATGAACGTATTCTAATTCACCACAGAGTGCGCCAACTCGAATCCTATTTCTGAGATAACTTCAAAATATTTAAAACCCGACCGCACTCTTCTGACGACCCGGCAATAATTTTTGATGATGGCAACTTGGTATTTGGACAAGAAGGAACGTATTCTGATTCACCACAGATCGCGCCAACTGAAATCCTCTTTCTGAGATCACTTCAAAATATTTAAAACCCGACCGCACTCCTCTGACGACCCGGCAATTATTTTTGATGATGGCAACTTATTATTTGGACAAGAATGAACATATTCTGATCCACCGTTGATCGCGCCAACTCGAATCCTATTTCTGAGATCACTTCAAAATATTTAAAACCCGACCGCACTCCTCTGACGACCCGAAAATTATTTTTGATGATGGCAACTTGTTATTTGGAGAAGAATGAACATATTCTGATCCACCGTTGATCCCGCCAACTCGAATCCTATTTCTGAGATCACTTCAAAATATTTAAAACCCGACCGCACTCCTCTGACGACCCAGCAATTATTTTTGATGATGGCAACTTATTATTTGGACATGAACGAACGTATTCTGATTCACCACAGAGTGCGTCAACTCAAATCCTCTTTCTGAGATCACTTCAAAATATTTAAAACCCGACCGCACTCCTCTGACGACCCCGCAATTATTTTTGATGATGACAACTTGTTAATTGGACAAGAATGAACGTATTCTAATTCACCTCAGATCGCGCCAACTCGAATCCTATTTCTGAGATCACTTCAAAATATTTAAAACCCGACCGCACTCCTCTGACGACCCCGCAATTATTTTTGATGATTGCAACTTATTATTTGGACATAAACGAACGTATTCTGATTCACCACAGAGTGCGCCAACTCGAATCCTATTTCTGAGATCACTTCAAAATATTTAAAACCCGACCGCACTCCTCTGACGACCCCGCAATTATTTTTGATGATGGCAACTGATTATTTGGACATGAACGAACGTATTCTGATTCACCACAGAGTGCGCCAACTCAAATCCTCTTTCTGAGGGTCACTTCAAAACATTTAAAACCCGACCGCACTCCTCTGACGACCCCGCAATTATTTTTGATGATGACAACTTGTTAATTGGACAAGAATGAACGTATTCTAATTCACCTCAGATCGCGCCAACTCGAATCCTATTTCTGAGATCACCTCAAAATATTTAAAACCCGACCGCACTCCTCTGACGACCCGGCAATTATTTTTGATGATGGCAACTTGTTATTTGGACAATAATGAACATATTCCGATCCACCGTTGATCGCGCCAACTCGAATCCTATTTCTGAGATCACTTCAAAATATTTAAAACCCGACCGCACTCCTCTGACGACCCGGCAATTATTTTTGATGATGGCAACTTGTTATTTGGACAAGAATGAACATATTCTGATCCACCGTTGATCGCGCCAACTCGAATCCTATTTCTGAGATCACTTCAAATTATTTAAAACCCGACCGCACTCTTCTGACGACCCCGCAATTATTTTTAATGATGACAACTTGTTAATTGGACAAGAATGAACGTATTCTAATTCACCACAGAGTGCGCCAACTCGAATCCTATTTCTGAGATCACTTCAAAATATTTAAAACCCGACCGCACTCCTCTGACGACCCCGCAATTATTTTTGATGATGACAACTTGTTAATTGGACAAGAATGAACGTATTCTAATTCACCACAGATCGCGCCAACTTGAATCCTATTTCTGAGATCACTTCAAAATAAATAAAACCCGACCGCACTCCTCTGACGACCCGGCAATTATTTTTGATGATGGCAACTTGTTATTTGGACAAGAATGAACATATTCTGATCCACCGTTGATCGCGCCAACTCGAATCCTATTTCTGAGATCACTTCAAATTATTCAAAACCCGACTGCACTCTTCTGACGACCCCGCAATTATTTTTAATGATGACAACTTGTTAATTGGACAAGAATGAACGTATTCTAATTCACCACAGATCGCGCCAACTCGAATCCTATTTCTGAGATCACTTCAAAATATTTAAAACCCGACCGCACTCCACTGACGACCCCGCAATTATTTTTGATGATGACAACTTGTTAATTGGACAAGAATGAACGTATTCTAATTCACCACAGATTGCGCCAACTCGAATCCTATTTCTGAGATCACTTCAAAATATTTAAAACCCGACCGCACTCCTCTGACGACCCCGCAATTATTTTTGATGATGACAACTTGTTAATTGGACAAGAATGAACGTATTCTAATTCACCACAGATCGCGCCAACTCAAATCCTATTTCTGAGATCACTTCAAAATATTTAAAACCCGACCGCACTCCTCTGACGACCCCGCAATTATTTTTGATGATGGCAACTTATTATTTGGACATAAACGAACGTATTCTGATTCACCACAGAGTGCGCCAACTCGAATCCTATTTCTGAGATCACTTCAAAATATTTAAAACCCGACCGCACTCCTCTGACGACCCCGCAATTATTTTTGATGATGGCAACTTATTATTTGGACACGAACGAACGTATTCTGATTCACCACAGATTGCGCCAACTCGAATCCTATTTCTGAGATCACTTCAAAATATTTAAAACCCGACCGCACTCCTCTGACGACCCCGCAATTATTTTTGATGATGACAACTTGTTAATTGGACAAGAATGAACGTATTCTAATTCACCACAGATCGCGCCAACTCGAATCCTATTTCTGAGATCACTTCAAAATATTTAAAACCCGACCGCACTCCTCTGACGACCCGGCAATTATTTTTGATGATGGCAACTTGTTATTTGGACAAGAATGAACATATTCTGATCCACCGTTGATCGCGCCAACTCGAATCCTATTTCTGAGATCACTTCAAATTATTCAAAACCCGACTGCACTCTTCTGACGACCCCGCAATTATTTTTAATGATGACAACTTGTTAATTGGACAAGAATGAACGTATTCTAATTCACCACAGATCGCGCCAACTCGAATCCTATTTCTGAGATCACTTCAAAATATTTAAAACCCGACCGCACTCCACTGACGACCCCGCAATTATTTTTGATGATGACAACTTGTTAATTGGACAAGAATGAACGTATTCTAATTCACCACAGATTGCGCCAACTCGAATCCTATTTCTGAGATCACTTCAAAATATTTAAAACCCGACCGCACTCCTCTGACGACCCCGCAATTATTTTTGATGATGACAACTTGTTAATTGGACAAGAATGAACGTATTCTAATTCACCACAGATCGCGCCAACTCGAATCCTATTTCTGAGAACACTTCAAAATATTTAAAACCCGACCGCACTCCTCTGACGACCCCGCAATTATTTTTGATGATGGCAACTTATTATTTGGACATAAACGAACGTATTCTGATTCACCACAGAGTGCGCCAACTCAAATCCTCTTTCTGAGATCACTTCAAAATATTTAAAACCCGACCGCACTCCTCTGACGACCCCGCAATTATTTTTGATGATGACAACTTGTTAATTGGACAAGAATGAATGTATTCTAATTCACCACAGATCGCGCCAACTTGAATCCTATTTCTGAGATCACTTCTAAATAAATAAAACCCGACCGCACTCCTCTGACGACCCGGCAATTATTTTTGATGATGGCAACTTATTATTTGGACATGAACGAACGTATTCTGATTCACCACAGAGTGCGCCAACTCAAATCCTCTTTCTGAGATCACTTGAAAATATTTAAAACCCGACCGCACTCCTCTGACGACCCCGCAATTATTTTTGATGATGAAAACTTGTTAATTGGACAAGAATGAACGTATTCTAATTCACCACAGATCGCGCCAACTCGAATCCTATTTCTGAGATCACTTCAAAATATTTAAAAACCGACCGCACTCCTCTGACGACCCCGCAATTATTTTTGATGATGACAACTCGTTAATTGGACAAGAATGAACGTATTCTAATTCACCACAGATCGCTCCAACTCGAATCTTATTTCTGGGATCACTTCAAAATATTTAAAACCCGACCGCACTCCACTGACGACCCCGCAATTATTTTTGATGATGACAACTTGTTAATTGGACAAGATAGAACGTATTCTAATTCACCACAGATCGCGCCAACTCGAATCCTATTTCTGAGATCACTTCAAAATATTTAAAACCCGACCGCACTCCTCTGACGACCCCGCAATTATTTTTGATGATGACAACTTGTTAATTGGACAAGAATGAACGTATTCTAATTCACCACAGATCGCGCCAACTCGAATCCTATTTCTGAGATCACTTCAAAATATTTAAAACCCGACCGCACTCCTCTGGCGACCCCGCAATTATTTTTGATGATGACAACTTGTTAATTGGACAAGAATGAACGTATTCTAATTCACCACAGATCGCGCCAACTCGAATCCTATTTCTGAGATCACTTCAAAATATTTAAAACCCGACCGCACTCCACTGACGACCCCGCAACTATTTTTGATGATGACAACTTGTTAATTGGACAAGAATGAACGTATTCTGGTCCACCGTTGATCGCGCCAACTAGAATCCTATTTCTGAGATCACTTCAAAATATTTAAAACCCGACCGCACTCCACTGACGACCCCGCAATTATTTTTGATGATGACAACTTGTTAATTGGACAAGAATGAACGTATTCTAATTCACCACAGATCGCGCCAACTCGAATCCTATTTCTGAGATCACTTCAAAATATTTAAAACCCGACCGCACTCCTCTGACGACCCCGCAATTATTTTTGATGATGACAACTTATTAATTGGACAAGGATGAACGTATTCTTATTCACCACAGATCGCGGCAACTCGAATCCTATTTCTGAGATCACTTCAAAATATTTAAAACCCGACCGCACTCCTCTGACGACCCGGCAATTATTTTTGATGATGGCAACTTGTTAATTGAACGAGAATGAACGTATTCTAATTCACCACAGATCGCGCCAACTCGAATCCTATTTCTGAGATCACTTCAAAATATTTAAAACCCGACCGCTCTCCTCTGACGACCCAGCAATTATTTTTGATGATGACAACTTGGTAATTGGACATGAATGAACGTATTCTGATTCACCACAGATCGCTCCAACCGAAATCCTCTTTCTGAGATCACTTCAAAATATTTAAAACCCGAACGCACTCCTATGACGACCCCGCAATTATTTTTGATGATGGCAGCTTGTTAATGGAACGGGAATGAACGTATTCTAATTCACCACAGATCGCGCCAACTCGAATCCTATTTCTGAGATCACTTCAAAATATTTTAAACCCGACCGCACTCCTCTGACGACCCCGCAATTATTTTTGATGATGACAACTTGTTAATTGGACAAGAATGAACGTATTCTAATTCACCACAGATCGCGCCAACTCGAATCCTATTTCTGAGATCACTTCAAAATATTTAAAACCCGACCGCACTCCACTGACGACCCCGCAACTATTTTTGATGATGACAACTTGTTAATTGGACAAGAATGAACGTATTCTGGTCCACCGTTGATCGCGCCAACTCGAATCCTATTTCTGAGATCACTTCAAAATATTTAAAACCCGACCGCACTCCACTGACGACCCCGCAACTATTTTTGATGATGACAACTTGTTAATTGAACAAGAATGAACGTATTCTAATTCACCACAGATCGCGCCAACTCGAATCCTATTTCTGAGAACACTTCAAAATTTTTAAAACCCGACCGCACTCCTCTGACGACCCCGCAATTATTTTTGATAATGGCAACTTATTATTTGGATATGAACGAACGTATTCTGATTCACCGCAGAGTGCGCCAACTCAAATCCTCTTTCTGAGATCACTTCAAAATATTTAAAACCCGACCGCACTCCTCTGACGACCCCGCAATTATTTTTGATGATGACAACTTGTTAATTGGACAAGAATGAACGTATTCTAATACACCACAGATCGCGCCAACTTGAATCCTATTTCTGAGATCACTTCAAAATAAATAAAACCCGACCGCACTCCTCTGACGACCCGGCAATTATTTTTGATTATGGCAACTTATTATTTGGACATGATCGAACGTATTTTGATTCACCACAGAGTGCGCCAACTCAAATCCTCTTTCTGAGATCACTTGAAAATATTTAAAACCCGACCGCACTCCTCTGACGACCCCGCAATTATTTTTGATGATGACAACTTGCTAATTGGACAAGAATGAACGTATTCTAATTCACCACAGATCGCGCCAACTCGAATCCTATTTCTGAGATCACTTCAAAATATTTAAAACCCGACCGCACTCCTCTGACGACCCCGCAATTATTTTTGATGATGACAACTTGTTAATTGGACAAGAATGAACGTATTCTAATTCACCACAGATCGCGCCAACTCGAATCCTATTTCTGAGATCACTTCAAAATATTTAAAACCCGACCGCACTCCACTGACGACCCCGCAATTATTTTTGATGATGACAACTTGTTAATTGGACAAGAATGAACGTATTCTGATTCACCACAGATCGCGCCAACTCGAATCCTATTTCTGAGATCACTTCAAAATATTTAAAACCCGACCGCACTCCTCTGACGACCCCGCAATTATTTTTGATGATGACAACTTATTAACTGGACAAGAATGAACGTATTCTAATTAACCACAGATCGCGGCAACTCGAATCCTATTTCTGAGATCACTTCAAAATATTTAAAACCCGACCGCACTCCTCTGACGACCCCGCAATTATTTTTGACGATGACAACTTGTTAATTGGACAAGAATGAACGTATTCTTATTTACCTCAGATCGCGCCAACTCGAATCCTATTTCTGAGATCACTTCAAAATATTTAAAACCCGACCGCACTCCTCTGACGAACCGGCAATTATTTTTGATGATGGCAACTTGTTATTTGGACAAGAATGAACATATTCCGATCCACCGTTGATCGCGCCAACTTGAATCCTATTTCTGAGATCACTTCAAAATATTTAAAACCCGACCGCACTCCTCTGACGACCCGGCAATTATTTTTGATAATGGCAACTTGTTATTTGGACAAGAATGAACGTATTCTAATTCACCACAGAGTGCGCCAACTCGAATCCTATTTCTGAGATCACTTCAAAATATTTAAAACCCGACCGCACTCTTCTGACGACCCCGCAATTATTTTTAATGATGACATCTTGTTAATTGGACAAGAATGAACGTATTCTAATTCACCACAGAGTGCGCCGACTCGAATCCTATTTCTGAGATCACTTCAAAATATTTAAAACCCGACCGCACTCCTCTGACGACCCCGCAATTATTTTTGATGATGACAACTTGTTAATTGGACAAGAATGAACGTATTCTAATTCACCACAGAGTGCGCCAACTCGAATCCTATTTCTGAGATCACTTCAAAATATTTAAAACCCGACCGCACTCCTCTGACGACCCGGCAATTATTTTTGATGATGGCAACTTATTATTTGGACATGAACGAACGTATTCTGATTCACCACAGAGTGCGCCAACTCAAATCCTCTTTCTGAGATCACTTCAAAATATTTAAAACCCGACCGCACTCCTCTGACGACCCCGCAATTATTTTTGATGATGACAACTTGTTAATTGGACAAGGATGAACGTATTCTAATTCACCAGAGAGTGCGCCAACTCGAATCCTATTTCTGAGATAACTTCAAAATATTCAAAACCCGACCGCACTCCTCTGACGACCCGGCAATAATTTTTGATGATGGCAACTTGTTATTTGGACAAGAAGGAACGTATTCTGATTCACCACAGATCGCGCCAACTCAAATCCTCTTTCTGAGATCTCTTCAAAATATTTAAAACCCGACCGCACTCCTCTGACGACCCGGCAATTATTTTTGATGATGGCAACTTATTATTTGGACAAGAATGAACGTATTCTAATTCACCACAGAGTGCGCCAACTCAAATCCTCTTTCTGAGATCACTTCAAAATATTTAAAACCCGACCGCACTCCTCTGACGACCCCGCAATTATTTTTGATGATGACAACTTGTTAATTGGACAAGAATGAACGTATTCTAATTCACCACAGAGTGCGCCAACTCGAATCCTATTTCTGAGATCACTTCAAAATATTTAAAACCCGACCGCACTCCTCTGACGACCCCGCAATTATTTTTGATGATGACAACTTGTTAATTGGACAAGAATGAACGTATTCTAATTCACCACAGAGTGCGCCAACTCGAATCCTATTTCTGAGATAACTTCAAAATATTTAAAACCCGACCGCACTCCTCTGACGACCCGGCAATAATTTTTGATGATGGCAACTTGGTATTTGGACAAGAAGGAACGTATTCTGATTCACCACAGATCGCGCCAACTGAAATCCTCTTTCTGAGATCACTTCAAAATATTTAAAACCCGACCGCACTCCTCTGACGACCCGGCAATTATTTTTGATGATGACAACTTATTATTTGGACAAGAATGAACATATTCTGATCCACCGTTGATCGCGCCAACTCGAATCCTGTTTCTGAGATCACTTCAAAATATTTAAAACCCGACCGCACTCCTCTGACGACCCGACAATTATTTTTGATGATGGCAACTTGTTATTTGGAAAAGAATGAACATATTCTGATCCACCGTTGATGGCGCCAACTCGAATCCTATTTCTGAGATCACTTCAAAATATTTAAAACCCGACCGCACTCCTCTGACTACCCCACAATTATTTTTGATGATGGCAACTTATTATTTGGACATGAACGAACGTATTCTGATTCACTACAGAGTGCGCCAACTCGAATCCTATTTCTGAGATCACTTCAAAATATTTAAAACCCGACCGCACTCCTCTGACGACCCAGCAATTATTTTTGATGATGACAACTTATTATTTGGACATGAATGAACGTATTCTGATTCACCACAGAGTGCGCCAACTCAAATCCTCTTTCTGAGATCACTTCAAAATATTTAAAACCCGACCGCACTCCTCTGACGACCCCGCAATTATTTTTGATGATGACAACTTGTTAATTGGACAAGAATGAACGTATTCTGATTCACCACAGAGTGCGCCAACTCGAATTCTATTTCTGAGATCACTTCAAAATATTTAAAACCCGACCGCACTCCTCTGACGACCCGGCAATTATTTTTGATGATGGCAACTTATTATTTGGACATGAACGAACGTATTCTGATTCACCACAGAGTGCGCCAACTCGAATCCTATTTCTGAGATCACTTCAAAATATTTAAAACCCGACCGCACTCCTCTGACGACCCGGCAATTATTTTTGATGATGGCAACTTATTATTTGGACATGAACGAACGTATTCTGATTCACCACAGAGTGCGCCAACTCGAATCCTATTTCTGAGATCACTTCAAAATATTTAAAACCCGACCGCACTCCTCTGACGACCCAGCAATTATTTTTGATGATGACAACTTATTATTTGGACATGGACGAACGTATTCTGATTCACCACAGAGTGCGCCAACTCAAATCCTCTTTCTGAGATCACTTCTAAATATTTAAAACCCGACCGTACTCCTCTGACGACCCGGCAATTATTTTTGATGATGACAACTTGTTAATTGGACAAGAATGAACGTATTCTTATTCACCACAGATCGCGCCAACTCAAATCCTCTTTCTGAGATCACTTCAAAATATTTAAAACCCGACCGCACTCCTCTGACGACCCGGCAATTATTTTTGATGATGGCAACTTATTATTTGGACAAGAATGAACGTATTCTAATTCACCACAGAGTGCGCCAACTCAAATCCTCTTTCTGAGATCACTTCAAAATATTTAAAACCCGACCGCACTCCTCTGACGACCCCGCAATTATTTTTGATGATGACAACTTGTTAATTGGACAAGAATGAACGTATTCTAATTCACCACAGAGTGCGCCAACTGAAATCCTCTTTCTGAGATCACTTCAAAATATTTAAAACCCGACCGCACTCCTCTGACGACCCGGCAATTATTTTTGATGATGGCAACTTGTTAATTGGACAAGAATGAACGTATTCTAATTCACCACAGAGTGCGCCAACTCGAATCCTATTTCTGAGATCACTTCAAAATATTTAAAACCCGACCGCACTCCTCTGACGACCCCGCAATTATTTTTGATGATGACAACTTGTTAATTGGACAAGAATGAACGTATTCTAATTCACCACAGAGTGCGCCAACTCGAATCCTATTTCTGAGATAACTTCAAAATATTTAAAACCCGACCGCACTCCTCTGACGACCCGGCAATAATTTTTGATGATGGCAACTTGGTATTTGGACAAGAAGGAACGTATTCTGATTCACCACAGATCGCGCCAACTGAAATCCTCTTTCTGAGATCACTTCAAAATATTTAAAACCCGACCGCACTCCTCTGACGACCCGGCAATTATTTTTGATGATGGCAACTTATTATTTGGACAAGAATGAACATATTCTGATCCACCGTTGATCGCGCCAACTCGAATCCTATTTCTGAGATCACTTCAAAATATTTAAAACCCGACCGCACTCCTCTGACGACCCCACAATTATTTTTGATGATGGCAACTTATTATTTGGACATGAACGAACGTATTCTGATTCACTACAGAGTGCGCCAACTCGAATCCTATTTCTGAGATCACTTCAAAATATTTAAAACCCGACCGCACTCCTCTGACGACCCAGCAATTATTTTTGATGATGACAACTTATTATTTGGACATGAACGAACGTATTCTGATTCACCACAGAGTGCGCCAACTCAAATCCTCTTTCTGAGATCACTTCAAAATATTTAAAACCCGACCGCACTCCTCTGACGACCCCGCAATTATTTTTGATGATGACAACTTGTTGATTGGACAAGAATGAACGTATTCTAATTCACCACAGATCGCGCCAACTCGAATCCTATTTCTGAGATCACTTCAAAATATTAAAAAACCCGACCGCACTCCTCTGACGACCCGGCAATTATTTTTGATGATGGCAACTTATTATTTGGACATGAACGAACGTATTCTGATTCACCACAGAGTGCGCCAACTCGAATCCTATTTCTGAGATAACTTCAAAATATTTAAAACCCGACCGCACTCCTCTGACGACCCGGCAATTATTTTTGATGATGGCAACTTATTATTCGGACATGAACGAACGTATTCTGATTCACCACAGAGTGCGCCAACTCGAATCCTATTTCTGAGATAACTTCAAAATATTTAAAACCCGACCGCACTCCTCTGACGACCCGGCAATCATTTTTGATGATGGCAACTTGTTATTTAGACAAGAAGGAACGTATTCTGATTCACCACAGATCGCGCCAACTCAAATCCTCTTTCTGAGATCACTTCAAAATATTTAAAACCCGACCGCACTCCTCTGACGACCCGGCAATTATTTTTGATGATGACAACTTGTTAATTGGACAAGAATGAACGTATTCTTATTCACCACACATCGCGCCAACTCGAATCCTATTTCTGAGATCACTTCAAAATATTTAAAACCCGACCGCACTCCTCTGACGACCCGGCAATTATTTTTGATGATGGCAACTTATTATTTGGACATGAATGAACGTATTCTGATTCACCACAGAGTGCGCCAACTCGAATCCTATTTCTGAGATCACTTCAAAATATTTAAAACCCGACCGCACTCCTCTGACGACCCGGCAATTATTTTTGATGATGGCAACTTATTATTTGGACATGAACGAACGTATTCTGATTCACCACAGAGTGCGCCAACTCGAATCCTATTTCTGAGATCACTTCAAAATATTTAAAACCCGACCGCACTCCTCTGACGACCCAGCAATTATTTTTGATGATGACAACTTATTATTTGGACATGAACGAACGTATTCTGATTCACCACAGAGTGCGCCAACTCGAATCCTATTTCTGAGATAACTTCAAAATATTTAAAACCCGACCGCACTCCTCTGACGACCCGGCAATCATTTTTGATGATGGCAACTTGTTATTTAGACAAGAAGGAACGTATTCTGATTCTCCACAGATCGCGCCAACTCAAATCCTCTTTCTGAGATCACTTCAAAATATTTAAAACCCGACAGCACTCCTCTGACGACCCCGCAATTATTTTTGATGATGGCAACTTATTATTTGGACATGAACGAACGTATTCTGATTCACTACAGAGTGCGCCAACTCGAATCCAATTTCTGAGATCACTTCAAAATATTTAAAACCCGACCGCACTCCTCTGACGACCCGGCAATTATTTCTGATGATGGCAACTTATTATTTGGACATGAACGAACGTATTCTGATTCACCACAGAGTGAGCCAACTCGAATCCTATTTCTGAGATCACTTCAAAATATTTAAATCCCGACCGCACACCTCTGACGACCCCGCAATTATTTTTGATGATGACAACTTGTTAATAGGACAAGAATGAACGTATTCTAATTCACCACAGATCGCGCCAACTCGAATCCTTTTTCTGAGATCGCTTCAAAATATTTAAAATCCGACCGCACTCCTCTGACGACCCGGCAATTATTTCTGATGATGGCAACTTATTATTTGGACATGAACGAACGTATCCTGATTCACCACAGAGTGAGCCAACTCGAATCCTATTTCTGAGATCACTTCAAAATATTTAAATCCCGACCGCACACCTCTGACGACCCCGCAATTATTTTTGATGATGACAACTTGTTAATTGGACAAGAATGAACGTATTCTAATTCACCACAGATCGCGCCAACTCAAATCCTCTTTCTGAGATCACTTCATAATATTTAAAACCCGACCGCACTCCTCTGACGACCCGGCAATTATTTTTGATGATGGCAACTTATTATTTGGACAAGAATGAACGTATTCTGATTCACCACAGATCGCGCCAACTCGAATCCTATTTCTGAGATCACTTCAAAATATTAAAAAACCCGACCGCACTCCTCTGACGACCCGGCAATTATTTTTGACGATGGCAACTTATTATTTGGACATGAACGAACGTATTCTGATTCACCACAGAGTGCGCCAACTCGAATCCTATTTCTGAGATAACTTGAAAATATTTAAAACCCGACCGCACTCCTCTGACGACCCGGCAATCATTTTTGATGATGGCAACTTGTTATTTAGACAAGAAGGAACGTATTCTGATTCACCACAGATCGCGCCAACTCAAATCCTCTTTCTGAGATCACTTCAAAATATTTAAAACCCGACCGCACTCCTCTGACGACCCGGCAATTATTTTTGATGATGACAACTTGTTAATTGGACAAGAATGAACGTATTCTAATTCACCACAGATCGCGCCAACTCGAATCCTATTTCTGAGATCACTTCAAAATATTTAAAACCCGACCGCACTCCTCTGACGACCCGGCAATTATTTTTGATGATGGCAACTTATTATTTGGACATGAACGAACGTATTCTGATTCACCACAGAGTGCGCCAACTCGAATCCTATTTCTGAGATCACTTCAAAATATTTAAAACCCGACAGCACTCCTCTGACGACCCCGCAATTATTTTTGATGATGACAACTTATTATTTGGACATGAACGAACGTATTCTTATTCACTACAGAGTGCGCCAACTCGAATCCTATTTCTGAGATCACTTCAAAATATTTAAAACCCGACCGCACTCCTCTGACGACCCGGCAATTATTTTTGATGATGGCAACTTATTATTTGGACATGAACGAACGTATTCTGATTCACCACAGAGTGCGCCAACTCGAATCCTATTTCTGAGATCACTTCAAAATATTTAAATCCCGACCGCACACCTCTGACGACCCCGCAATTATTTTTGATGATGACAACTTGTTAATTGGACAAGAATGAACGTATTCTAATTCACCACAGATCGCGCCAACTCGAATCCTATTTCTGAGATCACTTCAAAATATTTAAAACCCGACCGCACTCCTCTGACGACCCCGCAATTATTTTTGATGATGACAACTTGTTAATTGGACAAGAATGAACGTATTCTGATTCACCACAGATCGCGCCAACTCGAATCCTATTTATGAGATCACTTCAAAATATTTAAAAACCGACCGCACTCCTCTGACGACCCGGCAATTATTTTTGATAATGGCAATTTATTATTTGGACAAGAATGAACATATTCTGATCCACCGTTGATCGCGCCAACTCGAATCCTATTTCTGATATCACTTCAAAATATTTAAAACCCGACCGCACTCCTCTGACGACCCGGCAATTATTTTTGATGATGACAACTTGTTAATTGGACAAGAATGAACGTATTCTAATTCACCACAGATCGCGCCAACTCGAATCCTATTTCTGAGATCACTTCAAAATATTTAAAACCCGACCGCACTCCTCTGACGACCCGGCAATTATTTTTGATGATGGCAACTTATTATTTGGACATGAACGAACGTATTCTGATTCACCACAGAGTGCGCCAACTCGAATCCTATTTCAGAGATCACTTCAAAATATTTAAAACCCGACAGCACTCCTCTGACGACCCCGCAATTATTTTTGATGGTGGCAACTTATTATTTGGACATGAACGAACGTATTCTGATTCACCACAGAGTGCGCCAACTCGAATCCTATTTCTGAGATCACTTCAAAATATTTAAAACCCGACCGCACTCCTCTGACGACCCGGCAATTATTTTTGATGATGGCAACTTATTATTTGGACATGAACGAACGTATTTGATTCACCACAGAGTGCGCCAACTCGAATCCTATTTCTGAGATCACTTCAAAATATTTAAATCCCGACCGCACACCTCTGACGACCCCGCAATTATTTTTGATGATGACAACTTGTTAATTGGACAAGAATGAACGTATTCTAATTCACCACAGATCGCGCCAACTCGAATCCTATTTCTGAGATCACTTCAAAATATTTAAAACCCGACCGCACTCCTCTGACGACCCCGCAATTATTTTTGATGATGACAACTTGTTAATTGGACAAGAATGAACGTATTCTGATTCACCACAGATCGCGCCAACTCAAATCCTCTTTCAGAGATCACTTCAAAATATTTAAAACCCGACCGCACTCCTCTGACGACCCCGCAATTATTTTTGATGATGACAACTTGTTAATTGGAAAAGAATGAACGTATTCTAATTCACCACAGATCGCGCCAACTCGAATCCTATTTCTGAGATCACTTCAAAATATTTAAAACCCGACCGCACTCCTCTGACGACCCGGCAATTATTTTTGATGATGGCAACTTGTTATTTGGAAAAGAATGAACATATTCTGATCCACCGTTGATCGCGCCAACTCGAATCCTATTTCTGAGATCACTTCAAAATATTTAAAACCCGACCGCACTCCTCTGACGACCCCACAATTATTTTTGATGATGGCAACTTATTATTTGGACATGAACGAACGTATTCTGATTCACTACAGAGTGCGCCAACTCGAATCCTATTTCTGAGATCACTTCAAAATATTTAAAACCCGACCGCACTCCTCTGACGACCCCACAATTATTTTTGATGATGACAACTTGTTAATTGGACAAGAATGGACGTATTCTAATTCACCACAGATCGCGCCAACTCGAATCCTATTTCTGAGATCACTTCAAAATATTTTAAACCCGACCGCACTCCTCTGACGACCCCGCAATTATTTTTGATGATGACAACTTGTTAATTGGACAAGATTGAACGTATTCTGATTCACCACAGATCGCGCCAACCCAAATCCTCTTTCTGAGATCACTTCAAAATATTTAAAACCCGACCGCACTCCTCTGACGACCCCGCAATTATTTTTGATGATGACAACTTATTAATTGGACAAGAAGGAACGTATTCTGATTCACCACAGATCGCGCCAACCCAAATCCTATTTCTGAGATCACTTCAAAATATTTAAAACCCGACCGCACTCCTCTGACAACCCGGCAATTATTTCTGATGATGGCAACTTGTTATTTGGACAAAAATGAACGTATTCTGATTAACCACAGATCGCGCCAACTCGAATCCTATTTCTGAGATCACTTCAAAATATTTAAATCCCGACCGCACTCCTTTGACGACCCGGCAATGACCTTTGATGATGGCAACTTGTTATTTGGACAAGAATGAACATATTCTGATCCACCGTTGATCGCGCCAACTCGAATCCTATTTCTGAGATCACTTCAAAATATTTAAAACCCGACCGCACTCCACTGACGACACCGCAATTATTTTTGATGATGGCAACTTGTTATTTGGACAGAAACGAACGTATTCTGATTCACCACAGATTGCGCCAACTCGAATCCTATTTCTGAGATCACTTCAAAATATTTAAAACCTGACCGCACTCCTCTGACGACCTGGCAATTATTTTTGATGATGACAATTTGTTGATTAGACAAGAATGAACGTATTCTGATTCACCACAGATCGCGCCAACTCGAATCCTATTTCTGAAATCACTTCAAAATATTTAAAACCCGACCGCACTCCTCTGACAACCCGGCAATTATTTCTGATGATGGCAACTTGTTATTTGGACAAGAATGAACGTATTCTGATTCACCACAGATCGCGCCAACTCGAATCCTATTTCTGAGATCACTTCAAAATATTTAAAACCCGACCGCACTCCTCTGACAACCCGGCAATTATTTTTGATGATGGCAACTTGTTGTTTCGACAAGAATGAACGTATTCTGATTGACCACAGATCGCGCCAACTCGAATCCTATTTCTGAGATCACTTCAAGTTATTTAAAACCCGACCGCACTCCTATGACGACCCGCCAATTACTTTTTATGATGGCAACTTATTATTTAGACTAGAATGAATGTATTCTGACTCACCACAAACTGCTTCTCCGATCGTGTAAGAGACATTTCCCAACGGCAGTGTCGTGCGTTGTTGACAAAATATTGAGTTCCAATAATATAGAAATAATGGAAACCCAATAGGAATGGAAACCTAAAATTATGATGAAATAATCTCCACAGGTTTTTAGAACAGCTGATGCTCTAATCGACATGTTTTTTCATAATTCAATCATTTTTCTCTTTTCCAATTTGGTTTCCCTTTCTCGATGGTTACGACACTGGTAGCTTCAAATGATTGCTCTGTCAAATATCAAATGCAGCGTTGTCGTACTGACAAGACTATATCGACAACGAAAAATTTTCGTTCGGCGATGGAAATACTATCGTTTTTACATGCTCCCAACAAGCTGCAATGAACGTTTCAATTGCTTTCTTATTGCTATATATTTCATCCAAGACAGTATTTTTGGTTTTCGTTGCCATGACTATATCCGACAGAGATATCAAAATCTAGCTGACGTGCTTATTGTATCCTTAAAAAATTGCGACATGGCAACAATGTCATGATTCGAGGGATAACATTATGAAAAGATGTTTCCTTCAGTTCTATTTGAGTATTACTCATGTAGGTTGTATTACTTGATCGGAGAACTGCTCCAACTCGAATCCTATTCCTGAGATCACTTCAAAATATTTAAAACACGACCGTCAAGTTACTACATCGTCTACAACCTTCAAACAACATACTTACACAATATTGTCTTTTATTCCTAGAATCGATATGAGGGAAATATTGGGATTTTTTCAAAATCTTCGCCTGAAACCGAATACAATGGATTGGATGCCGTGATCCTTCAGCAAGTCACTTCTATGTAGACGCACATTCAAGAACAATCATTCCAACAACTCCATAATATTAATAAGATCCCAAATCCAGCAAGTTTCTGCAATTACTCCACAACCATTCCAAATGAATTAGATCTGAAATATTTATGACTGTCTCCGCGGACAAACTTCTTTCCAATTTTGCGAACTTCGTTACCTAAACTCCCAAGCGGCATAAGAACAGCCATAAAATCCAATTACTCCATGAGTTGAACACGTGCTCGGCAGATAAGTAGGCTGGTCTCACGGTGCTTTATATTAATGAGTTTATTTTCGTTGTGAGAAGGGTAATTAACAAACTACTTCGATGAATAAATGTGTACGAAGGACCGAATATGAGGAATGGTACTCGATTTTAGCGAAACAGTAATTAACGTGTTAACACAGCTTTTGGGATTGTGATTATGAGTGTCGAGTGTCGTTCAAAAACGTTTACTTCTTTATCATATTGCCTCCTTATGCAGGAATTTTTTTGTCACAAATGAGAAAATATTCATTTGAAAATAAAGAAAAACATGTTTTCCTTCTGGACAAATCTCCAACTTTCAATGGAAATCTCCTTTGATGAAAATAACGAGTCTGTAAGACGAGTATATATACATACACACCCAAACACATGTACACACCCACCCACAAAACATCTCACATCACAACGTCTTGAGAGTACACGTATAGGTAAACTATAAATAGAGGTTACAAAATGGGGAAGTGTTATATAAAGTGTATAATTTAAAATATTTCGTTTTATATTTCGTTATATATATATATATATATATATATATATATATATATATATATATATATATATATATATATATATATATATATATATATATATATAAAAATTCAATAAAACTACAAAAACCCACACAAATGAAAATCAAATGTGCAATCTTTCGTTCACCTGAGTGGTGGAGAAAAACTGCGGTTGGTGAAAAAAAAGTTTTCTCTAAGCGTTTCCACCAAGTGGAAAAATAAAGGCAAACATCTACTTCCCTGGCTAATACCACGATGGACATCGAACTACATCTGACAGATATTTGTGCAACGTTATTCCCAGAAGACCCAACTGCAAGTGTTTGTGTTGTAATTAATTCCTAATTATGCATAAAAATTTAATTTTTGACGAAATAACCACGATTTTTGCGATTTCGACAAAATTATTGCACTTTCCAATTTAATTTTTAAATACGTATTCGGAGTCAGCTCGACAAAATACGTTTGGGGGCACTTTGCAATTCTCTCAAAAATGGAAAATTAAAAATTTGATAGTGCGAAAGAATTTTTGCCGTTTTATCGCTATTTTATAATATCCTTATCTGAGTACATCCAAATCATATGTTTTCGAAATCTGCATACAATTTTAATTATATAGTGGTAATTGTATGTGAATCTTATGATTTTGTACTTTTCATGATTTTTTTTTGGTTTGAATCGCGAATAACTCGAAAACTACGAGGAATTCGATAAAAAGACCTGAAACAAAAAATTTAGAACACACAATTTTCTACAAATTGGTCCTTGAAAATGTTTCCTAACCTCAAAATTTCCATCGTAGAATGGGTTCATGTACTCAAAAACACTTTGAATTGCGGATAACTCGAAAACTATGAGGATTTCAACACAAAATGCCGACACAAAAAATTTAGAGCTCAAAATTCAGTACAAGAGAGGTTTCTCTTTTGTCCTAACCTAGGAAAATATTTTGATTCAATTAGATTTATGATCAGTTTGATATGGCCTGTTCAAATTGCATAAAAAAATATTATATATAAGGAAGATAAGGAAGATCTTGGAGTATTGTTTGGTAATAAAATTTCTCTTAATTTGAATGAAATATTAGATAATGTTCTCAAAGCCTTTAAAAAATATATTTGTATACAAAATGTTTTCCAAAATAATTGAAGGGAAAAGAATGGATCAATCAGAGTCTTCATTTTCGTCGTTCTCTTCGTCATAATCAAGCGACTCTTCATCTTCTTCGTCCTCTTCATCCGCTGCCGGTTTTCTTGTGGCCCCCTCATCACTTAGGTCATTGTCATTTAATAAATCTGCAGTAATATCAATATTGTTACACGATTCTATGAGGCATGTCCCGCAGAGAGAGGTACATGGTATATGAACTTGAAGCTGAGATTCTACGCTTCAAAATGAATACCCTCATCTTTGGATAAGAGAAACTATTAAAAAGTCTGTGAATATCGAAATAATAATCAATCGAGAACGAAGATCGTGTTCATGATCGCGGTTTTTGAACGTCAGTTCATTTGAAACCAAGAAGTAACTCATGTATGTTATATACATGAAAATATTGATAATAATACGAACGACAAATCTCTCGTTGGATTTGCTTGTTTATATTGCGAGTGATGGAATATATTCATTGAAACTTCAAGTGCTTGTGTGGCCAATATACCTCTTCATCTCGCAAGATTTTCGAAAATTTCCTAAGTCAAAAATTATGCTACCTTACCGGAGTACAAAATAGAGAACTTGCCCATCATTATGCATTTTGATTCTTTGAAAACGGAGTAGTTTTCAACGAGTTAGAGCAATTTTAATTTGCGCTTGGGATGTAAATTTGCTTGAATTCGCACTGGCGGGAATTTGCGAGCGGGTGCTCCGGCTTTCGGCTTTGAGAGAGAATTACTCAGAAATAGTGGCTCCAACGAAACGAAAATTACCAGAAACCTTTTTTGTAGAAAATTTTGTGCTTTACATTTTTTGTCACGGCAGTTTTTTTCGAATTCCTCATGGTTTTCGAGTTATTCACGATTCAAAATATTTTTGAGTTTCAAGTCCCAAAATTTCGAAAATCCGTGCCCGTACTTTTATGAAGAGTTGCTAGACTTATTCGGTACCCCAAAACTTCCCACAATCTAGAAAATCAAATGGGCCCAATTTTTTTTTGGATCT
The DNA here is from genome assembly GCA_958502065.1 of Chrysolina americana. Lineage (NCBI taxonomy): Eukaryota > Metazoa > Arthropoda > Insecta > Coleoptera > Chrysomelidae > Chrysolina > Chrysolina americana. Next base: position 4,741,451 of record OY293421.1, on the reverse strand, counting down.
TATCCTATTTAGCCTGTACTATTTCGACTAAAACCTCTCGAAGGACACCCGATTTTCTATCACCCCGTTCGATTGTACCCTGTAGTAGCCGCTGCGTGGCACAAACCAATAAATAAATTACGATAAGATCTCGGGCCGAAGGTACACTCTGACCTGATATAATTAGTTTGCTTTGAACGGATCCGCGGTCGAAGTGAGGCCGGATATCTAAATAGCTGCCATACACAGGCCGATAGAATATGTATGTGAAGTATGGCGGATTGATGGGTGGCAACGTTTCAGAGGGGAGCGATGATAGATTGATTGAACTGCATCATGTATTCAATAGACAGGATTCAATGTATCCGTAGGCCTGTTGGTGAACCCTCACATTCCAGTATTCCTAGTGTGAAAGTGTAGCAATGCGAGGATTCACGACTCAATGCACTGAGTATCATTGAAGTTTGAAAATAACTCAATATTTGAATATAGCGAAATGGCTAATATCTCCAATTTCAACACTTTCGGAAACTGTAACGAACAGAATCGAAAGTGTTGCGAAAATATTGGAAACTGTGGCGAAGGAAATGGAAAGTGTGGTGAAACACTTTTCACTTCTTTTCTGTACACAGGTACTCCAAGTCTCCAAGTATACATGATCTGAAATTATTGCTTTCACGATCTACTAACATTATGAAAGAAAGTTGGAAAATAATAAACGAAGATAAATTATGTAGTGATAGAAATGCCTCTTTAATTAATTAAAGATGATCGTGGTGAATCAATTAATGATACACTCTCCGGATACACTAGTAATTTCATAAATAACTTTTTTATAGAATCGTTTGGAAAAATCCCTAAACCCTACTACGGAATGAACATTGATATGTCCCCTATTACTTTTTATCACCCACCATCTCAGATGGAATTCTGAAAATAGTGAACAAAACTACCTGAAATAGAAATTACTTTAAAAAATGAATTTGGAGCTATACAGAAACTACTCACTTTTTTGAGAAGTATTGATATACTGAGGAACCTGTAACATCATGTAGAAGAGCTAATGGCCCTGGCAGTCGAAGCTCAACCAAAAAAAAAAAATAAAAATACTTGCTGCTGTTGGGACAAAATAAATGAAAAGGTCATAAAAAATGCAAGTGAGATTATTGCTGAGCCATTATCGTATTTGATCAATGAATCGTTGAATCGTTCACATCTGGAACTTTTCCCGATTCAAAAGAGTCCAAGTGTATTCCTGTTTACAAAAACAAATGGTCCAAATCTGATATAAAAAATTGCAGGTCTATATGTGTCCATAGCCAAATTTCCAAGATCTTTGAAGCGTCCTACTCTATAGGACTAATAAACTATTTTGAAGAATTTAAATTACTGTCTACTACTCAACATGGCTTCAGAAGTTGAAATCAACAGAAACAGCAATCTTGGACTGTGTTATTTAACTAGGTACGTTTTTTGGCGGATTTTAGAAATTTTCGCTCATATCTCACTAACGATGCTTGTGTACAATTTCATATAGTGATTCCAAAAGTACACAACAAATGAAAAAATATGTACTTATTTGTGATTTAAAATGTAAATAAAAACTTTGTCATCAACTCATTTTCGTCTTGAAACCTGCTTAGCCCCTCAAACATACACCTTCACAGTGTTTAATGACCTCCAACATAGATCTTGAAAAATGTAATCCAAATGTTAGTTATTTTCCGAAAAATATAGTTTTTGAGATTTTTCCAATTTCTAAAAATGCGGTAATTTCAAGTAACTGAAAATCACTCAGTACGTATATCTGAGATAGGGACTCACTTGCCGATGGAAATATCTTTCATATATAGGAGAAGTATTAGCGGCCCAAGAACGCTACCTTGAGGAGTCCCTGTAGTTACGAGAAACTTATCAGATAGATAATACGTTATTCTGATTCATTTGAAAACATTCATTCATCAATAAAGACACGGGCAATTGATATATATCACTTCGAATTCCTATGTGGAAAGGTGTTTCAGCTACATAATTGTGTGTTCAAAAGTTCTTTGCCGATTGTATCAAATTTCTTCAATAGGGATATCATTCAATATTTGAAGACCGTTCTGATAAAGATCCCTATACATATCAGAAACTACTGGTGGGCTAAATAATTTTCATAAAAATCTTTTCCTTTCTCTGTTTCATTAATTTCTCATTGTGTGAGTTATTCGTCAATTTCTGTTTATTTTCAGTACCCTCGAGTTCTGGCGTTTCAAATTATTTATAATTCTTCAGCCAATCTGGTAATGGAAGTCATCTATTATTAATACTGCAGAATGGAGCATTTTGTCATACTTAACAAATTAAATCTCATTTCTCACTGCAGTGGAAAGATTGAGTGTCTTCTTCAATCAGAAGGAGCAAATCAAAACAAAGTACAATTATTAACTTTTAATCGTCAATGACGCTTTCTGAAATTGGTTTTTGCAGTATAATTACTGGTGCTTATGGGATACGACGTGTATCATTATAATACTTCTTGATAATTTGAGTGGAACCTCAATTTTTTTCCCCAAATTCGGCCCTGAATTATTTAAATAACATTTTTTTAAATGTCGAGTCATGTGTCATATCGACGTAGTATTTTCATTTAAACTATATAGTGTTTTTTAAATAATAATCTATTACCAGTAAAATATCAATATTTTTCAATTTCATGACAGCTGTAATTGAAAAGTTGTAGAGAATAAGGAGTGAATCAATTACAGCTTTTATGGAATAATTTTTTTTTTGAAATATTACTAGTAATCGTTCAATATTGCCTAAACACCCTGTAGTTCACCTGAAAATTCTACGCCTTTATGAAATATGAGTCTTGGCATTTTAAATAATGGATTAAAAATTCAGTTTCGTATTTAAAAATAACAAGTTGAGGGTGGCCCAATTCATACGATACCTTGTATATAATTATAATTGGGAATGTCTACGAAAATTTGTGAGGGCAAAGTGTGAAAAGTTTTTGAAAATTATTTTCAAAATAAAAAGTTATCGGCAGAATTTCGAACTTTTCGATTTTTCCTGTATAACTCCAGAACTAAAGGAACTAGATGAGATTTTTTGATCCATATTCATATTAATTGACTAAATGGAATGATTATATGTGATGTATTTGATTACTTTCAGGTATACCTAATATTAATTAGGTACTGTTAATTTAAAAAAAGTTTGTGAAGTGATTGAAAAAAAATTAAAAAGAAAGAAGATCGTTGAAAACTTTAAGAGGATAAACATCATAAATCATAAATCATAAAGTGGATTTTTTATCGAAAAGTAACATTAAAGTTAATAAAACACTATAAAAAACCAAAGCAAGTATTCTATATAATCAAAACTAAGTATTCATACTTAGAAGAATCAACCCAAAAAATAAACTTAATTGAGCTGCTGAAGATACCTCACAACACTAGGAACAAGATATTTGTTGTTATTTGTACACTCCCACAGTATATAAATCATAAACAATGCCAAAAAAGCACTTATATCTGTTTAATGACAATCGTCATTTTTAACCTCACAATATCACTGTATATTAAAATAAAGTAATCCCACTCAGACATTTCAAAAACCACAGTGCATAGACCATAGACCATAATTAACTTGACATGTGCAATGAGAAAATTAACAGTATTTGATTCATTTTCAATCCGTTTTGAATGTATTTCATGATCATTTCTATATTTTCACTATAGAAAAGATATTTTTATTAAACTACGTTAGTTTTCTATAATACCAGGGTAAAAAATAAAACATTCGAGTTGGAATTTACCGGTATTGATCCCTTTTCAATGATTAATTTTTATTTTTGTCAATTTTGTACACAAGAAGTTTCATAAAATTAAAGAAAGATTGGAGTTTGAACTTTTGAGTATATTTTATTAAACAAATTACACATTAAAATTCTATATTATTATTGGCATTAACCTTCTTGAGAGAGACCGTCTCATTTTTCTTTCAGCTTAAGCTGAAAAATATACGAAGGGTAACAGAAAATAAGAAAACAGATAAAGTTTTCTATAAAGCTAGGTCTATTTTTCAAATTGTATACAATATTTTAAATACAAATTTGATTCTTATACACAAAATATCCAAGATTATAACAAATTTATCACCACACAAAATTGTTACTTTATTATCAACGGATAAAAAAATATTGATGTTATATACAGGGTCCTGCAACAAGAGCGCGAGTTCCATATTTCCATTATGGTCCCTAGATAGATAGATAGATGATTTTATCAGCAGAATGATACTATTTTTTAACTTCTACAAAATGAAATTAATGGTACTCACAGAGGGTGTTCAGTTTTTTCTGCGCAGGTGTAAATTTTTTTTAATATCCATTTAATTTCTATATCTATCTTTATGTGAAATGAGAGGTACTTTATGAGAATCTTTTTTACGAAAATAGTGGCGGTTTTCGAGATTTTTAACATTTTAAACAGAAATAAATTGTTCAGTAGTAGCTATCAAATGTTGAGAAAGCTTTTCAAGACAGTAATTTAAACTCATAGCTTCAATAAAACAATTTATACTATACTAGCAGACCCGGCCACGCGTTGCTGAGGCTAAGGTTTTTATTATATTACATAGTAGTAAATTATTCAAGGGAAACGGTAGGAGAACACCAGTCATGGGTACTACCATGCTTTTTTACACAGATGCCATTTGTTAAAATACATGGCGACCGCCATCATTGATTTTCTACTACCGTTGATATTGATTCTGGAGCCTTGAGTACCTCATAATCAGCAAAATACATATATCGTACATCGTGATTTGATGTATAGCAAATATATAATAATATAACTATGTGGTGATACTTACATGTATATACTTTAATTAAAGATTGTTAAATAATGAAGCACTAATAATTAAAAAGCAAGGAGGATTCAACTGTATTACTTTTACTATAATATGAATTCAATTTATAATTCAGTCTAAATAACACGTGGCCGGCTATGGTAATACCAAAAATTAGGAACGTATGAACAATTGAACTTCACTGTATTACGTTTACTACGAAATAAATTTAAGTTATACTTTAGCCTCAGCAACACGTGGTGGTTATGCCATTAAATTGTAACTTATGTGAAACGTTAGTACTTTTAACACTGCGCCATCTGTTAGAATACTTACTCAATCCAGTCAACAGATACCGCCATCTGTTAGAATCGTTTGGGACTGACAGATAATTGTGACTGTCGAATAATAAACAAATAATGCTTTGTAGACGATAGTGTGGAAACTACGAAGCATCGCACAAAGAGGAGACCGAGAACGTGTAATGTGTTCTGTCTCACTCTCTCGCCATCAACAAATAATTTGCAATAAAATAATATTGCGGCTATAAATTGAGATGTTAGCTATGCTATCTGTTAAGTTAGATCGAACTGCACACGGTGTGCAAATTTGATTGAAATCGGTTAAGTAGTTTGGGAGTCTATAGCGGACAAACAACGTGACACGTAATTTATATATATTGAGAAGATGACTACTAATAAATGAAACACCAACAATAATAATAATGTAGGAATGTAAGCTTCCACGGCTGGCGTCAATATGTTGGTTGGTTTCCGGGTTTTGCCGTGGTCTTCTTTGGTTAAAATCTCCAAACGTTTTGACTGCAACTGCGGCATTTATCTTCAGTGGCGTGGTCGAAGTACTCTTCTAGACGTATCAACTGAAACTAAAACTCAGTAATCTTCTATACTTTCTCAAAATACGCCCAACGTTAGTTCTTAATAGGCCTGTTGATATTTTCAAATTTTGCATTGATGTTTTGGGATTATTTTCAACAGCTCCTAAAACGACAATTTCTTTTAACTCCTCATCCCTATTTGATTTATATAATTTTGGCCTTTTCTTTTCAAATTGACCACCCTCATTTGGGTTGTGACGCAATCTTGCGAAGATGTCTCTAAAAGGTTGTCTTTTTTCTGGAAAACTTTCTTTATAAAAATTGCTTGCTGCTTCTGCAATAACAAACTATCATATCCCACTTTTCATAATTCTCATGTGTTTGAAAATTGAACGGAAACCACGAATTGAAGAGCGTTTCAAAGTCTACATGAAAAAAACTAAAAGCTCTGTATTTCAAAGATGACTCTAGCAAAACATGAAGTGTGCCACATTTTTGGAAAGGTTATTTTAAACTCTATTGAAATATGCAGGAATATACAAGGTGTCCCACCCATCAAAGCCCAGCGTTACCGTATGGTCACGGTTGAAATAGGTCACTAAAATCACTGTTAAACTGCAATCTTGACCATCGAAACATAGATGGCGGTTGAGAGATGTCTACGAAGTTTTGTTGATTCAGTGGTTACATCGGTAAGTGTGACTTTTTCACATCAGTGATTCAGTAAGTGTTCAAGGGATGCCTTTCTCCCACAGCGTGAAAATAATGGACTTCCAATTACAGTAAGTACAACAAATACATTAAAAATTATTTCAATTTCGAGTTCTGGACTGCGAAACGTATGAAGATATAGGAGTAAAGCTCTTGGTATACTCATTTTCGTGAATGTTTGAAATATATTTGGTATAGGAGGGGTAATTTGTGGGTGTAACCATGCGGAAATTCTAGGCCGTTATCTCAAAATTGTTTACGTTTATTACAGAAGTGGATTTACTTTAGAAGAGGCCCTGGATATTGCTTATGGTGACAATTTAGATGTTGATGGGATTTACATAGAGCCACCAGACTGATGAGGAGTCCGGGGCGGAGGATGATGATATGGGACTGGATATAAACAGACTGCCAGGAATGCAGTTAGCTGCTGCAGCTGAAATTGTACTCTCAGATGGGAGAAGGATAGACTCAACTGGAATGAGAAATGAAACAAGCATAGAGGACTTGCAAGATGGGAGAGATGGGGATGATGGAGACGATGAGAGAGAAGGTGAAAATAATATAGAAAATTCTCAGACTGGTGAATTAGTCAGGATGCGAAAGGATCTAAAATCAAAAACACGAATGTATACTTGGATCGATGGTGATTTATGTCATGAAAATACGATACCCAACTACGAGAAATATTATAAAATGACTATTTGAACAATTTTTTGATGAGAACATTAGTCAAATGATACTAGAACAGTCTAAGAAGTACGCTCTGATCAAGAATTATCCAGACCCAAAAATAACACTAGGGGAACTGAAATGTTTTATTGCTGTTTTAATCTTGAGTGGATACAACGATTTGCCAGGTGAATGATATAACTGGGACTCCAAGGATGATATGAACAACAAACTGGTAGCTAACTCTATCAGGAGAAATAGGTTCATGCAAATAATGCAGTTCATTCATTTCGCGGACAATACCGAACCAAATTTGTCGGATAAAATGTGGAAGCTACGACCGCTTTTACAAAAAATTTAAGAAAACTATCTCTTGCATTTCATTTCTGAAAAGGAGTTAGATTACGACGAATCAATGATACGGTATAACGGCAGACATAGCTGTAAACAATTTATAAGGGGAAAACCTGTAAGATTCGGGTTCAAGGCATGGTGGAATTTTGACATATATCGAGATAAGAATGCAACACATTCAGAAGATACGGAGCGATTCGGTAAATGCGTGTCAGCTCTAGTTGTCATGATAGATCAATTTCCAAATGAGAAAAGGAATTTAGCATATGAATTCTTCTTGGATAATCTATTCACAGACTTACAACTTTTTGAATGTTCGAAGGAAAGAGGATATGGTGCTACCGGTACTATCAGAGCTAATAAAATACCTGCTAGCTGTTCTTTGCAGAAGAAGAAAGAGTTTTCCAAGCACAACAAGAGAGGTGATTATATCTCTGTTTTAGAAAAAAATTCTGGCACTTTGCTTGTTCACTGGCTAGACAATCAAGCTGTTTCAATAGCATCAACATCATATGGAGTGACAATTTTGAACAATTTTTTAATAATGTAATGGGAGGTACCGATCTAATGGATCACAACAAAGGAAGATACAGAGTGGGTATTCACAGTAAGAAATGGTAGTGGTGCGTGTTTACCTGGCTTATTGATGTCGCTATTCAGAATGCTTGGATTTTATATAGGAAATCGGGAAACAAAATGACCCAACTGGAATTCAAGCGTGAAGTTGTCACATCATATCTGAACATTCATGGTATGCCCTCAAAAGGTCCTGGAAGACCATGTTACTCAAAGAACGGTCAAACGTTTAATAGAGTCTCGGATGACATCAGTACAAGACAGCACCTTTTAGTATCTGTCACTAATAATAAAAGAAGACGTTGTGCAGGTGAGGGATGTTCTAGTGTTGGACGTACTATGTGTCAAACTTGTCAAGTAGGACTCTGTGTGCAATGCAACGCGATTTTTCATTCAATTCAATACTTTTCCTGATTTACCTATGTTGTTACAGATTCCTTGATCCATTAAAATTTGTATTTTGACGACTTACTTTTAGTTATGTCAATAGCCTAGCGTTACCATATTGTCACATCTTGATACTTTGTATGCGAAACTGACTATTACAAATATATATAAAGTGATAACTGACACCTATAGATATAGTTTGATATCAGAAAAATCCCATATTTCGAAAAATAATTAATTTGGGCTTTCATGGGTTAAAAAAATTAAAATCCACCCACAACTATGGATATATTCTTTGAAAAAATAAGTTACTTGCACCATTAACTTCTACGCAAGAAATTTCCCGCAGGAAAAAAGTTACAGCAACTTTTCTTCGAAAATGCACATTTTCGAAAAACATGCTGTAACTCAGAAACGATGATAGATGTCGATATGCGGTTTGTCATAAAATTTGACCCTCAGACACCAATTTTTTTGCACACCAGTGTCATCTTCAGGAACACAAAGGGTGTCTTTTTGTGAATTGATGTATGTTGTGATAACTTGTTTAAAAAATAACAATCGCAAAAAGCGACACCGCACGACTGCTGCAAACAAACATCGAAACAACAAACAAACCCAAGTCGACCGATTCAATAAAATACCCGTCGATATTTCACCTCCGAAATTTAATAACCGAATAAAACCCCGGCTATCTGAAGCAGAAACCCTTCCGTCGGGGTCTTGTCTATGGAATATAAATCAGGGATCTAAATTTAATTTTATTCCTTACTGATGTTTGGACATTTATCTTATCTTTCTTTCGGTAAAATATGGAAGGAGCTGAACATAAATTCGGGGTGTCAGATTTAAATTAGTTTCACCTTGTTTGATGATTTCATTGTTGAATCGATAGACCGGAGGACAAGACCAGTTAATAGATGAATTTACTTGAAACAGGTGAACCATCGTTTTATTGGATTGTATGAAGAAAAGACAAGGTAAATTACATTCGATCTGTTGAAGTCAAAGCTTTGTAACTTTTTATTATATTCGGTTGTGATATTGCGAATCAATTATTTATACAGCACCAGTCGAAAGTCTGTTGAACAACCCGGTATAACGCAACAAAATTTGGAAGTCTTGAATAAGAGATAAAAACCTACTCTTTCATAAAAAAATCACAGCCAAATGTTTCAAAATTACGGTTGAGCACTATCTTTTATATGTTTTCAATCAGAACACTCCGTATATTATTTCATTTCTGCTCAAAATTCACAACAGTTTTCTTTAATACACTTTAGGACTAAATTCAGTTGTTTCGCATGGCATGACTAGAGAGTTTCCCGATACAAACTTGCCTGGGCGATGGGGAAGTGCAGAATGGCCACCAAGATCTCCGGATCTTACACCTCTAGATTCTATGGGAGTATCTGGAGTCAAAAATCTATGCCAATGAATGCCAAACAATAGTTAGAATTTTTTAGCCAACTAATTTGTTTTAATTGTGAATTCACCGACACATTCGTAGGCATCGAGAATTTCCGGTAAGCGGTACTGTTTATCGTCAATAAACTCTCTTTAGTCTCTCATTAGTCGAATTCATCAAGAGATTCAACTACAAATTAATAACGTTTAGTTAGCAGAATATTTTACTGGAAGTGACCAAAATCCATACTTCATTTGTAAACGGAATGTCACTTTTCGAACGTTGATATTTCGAAAACAATTGAATTCGGAAGTGGAGTGTTTCAAAGAAAACTGTTGAGAATTTTTAGCAGATTTCGAAAAGGGGATAATATATGGGGTTTTCTCTTTGAAACTCTTGAAAAATTGAAGATGGCGATCAGTTGCCATTTCAAAACTTTCAGTTGTAATTTTTTTTAGGTAAAGTAGGATTCTATCTCCTGTTTAAGACCTTCGAATTTTGTTGCGATATACTAGGTGGTGCAAAAGTTAGTAGGAGGGCACGGATTTCAGAAGGGATCTGTATATTTTTTTGGCGGCGCGTTCTGTCTAAACAAATTCATCTCCGTGTTATAGATACAGTCGTTCGAGGTGAAGTCGGAAGATTTTTCCTGTTTTTTCTTAATGAAAATTAGAATGTTCATAAGAAAATTAGCAAAAGATAATTTAGAATCTTGCCTGTCTTCACTCAATCAATCAAATCAATGAAACTTCGTTGCCTTTTTTGATATGTTTTATATTATGTATTGGCATTGTCGATAAATATATAAAAATACAGGTGAATAACATTACACAAAATTCGTCACAAATGATTTAAAGTTCTATAAAATCGTTCACACAATATAAACACTACTCGAGCAAAAAAATTTTCAGTTCATATTTGAAAAAAGATTCTGTTACACCCTCGACCTTGATTATTATTAATATTAAAAAAATGTAAGACGAACATGATCTGGAGACACCTTCTTTTTTGCAAAATGAACATGAAAGTGTTCTAAATCTAGAATTTCCGAATGTTTCTTCGTGTTCGAAAACATAAACACAAATTTCGAAGATAAAGAGAATGGGAATTGTCATTACATTGAAACTTGGAAAATTATATTTTTTATGACGATGCATTTTTGGCCAATTTTGAACCAGCTGAATTAACTCAGAGACAAATGCCATACATCGATTCAACTTGACCGTAATAATGTGTGGCAAGCTGTTTTTCGCCCCCTGTACATCAAAAGTCGATTTTAGATATATTGTTGGATACAGTATAGTCATCATCGTACAATATTTGATCAGATATTAATTTTAATGGGACTTTATGATTTCAAGTATTATTAAAGCGTCAATATTTTCGAAAATAAATCTACCTTTCATTTCTCATGTAGAACCCTAAAAACTGATAAAAAATATAGGCTACCATTTAAAATGCAGAGTTGGGACTTGCCCAGAAAAAACTGAATATCCTGTGTAACATGCTATCATTCAAATTTTTTAGAGCTTAGAAAAGTTTGCTTCGTAAAATCATCCATCTCTCATTAGCATAATGAAGATATGGAAGACTGTGCCTTTGTTGCAGTACCCTGTATATGTATATTTTAATATATTAATATTTTTCATGTGTGTTGATAGAAAAGTAGCACATTTTGTGTGGTGATCAATTTGTTTTGATCTTGGATATTTCGTATGTAAAAAACCTAATATTTGTATTGAAAATATTGTATATAATTTGAAAAATATATATACTAGCTTAGTAGGAAACTTTACCTGATACCTTCTGTTCTTATACTATTTGTATATTTTTTAGCTCAATCGAATTCACAGAAACATAAAAAAAAAACAAAAACATACTCAAAAGTTCTAACTTTAGTCTTCCTTCGTTACTTCTAAGGTGCGAAATTGTCAAAAATTAAATATTAATCATTGAAAATGGATCAAAACAAGAAAATTCCAACTCAAATATAATTGATTTCCAACACTGTTCCAAGAGCAAGCTAACTAATTTCATCGATAATATCTTTTCTGTAGTGAAAATATAAAAATCGTCATGAAATATATTCAAAATTGATTGAAAATAACTCTTATATTGTTATTTTATTGTCAATGTCAAGTTAATTACTCTATGCACTGAGGTTTTTGAAATCACCGAGTGAGACTACTTCATTCCAATATACTGTGATATTGTGAGGTTAAAACTGACGTCTGTCAATAAAATAAATAATAATATGATATGAAGTGCACTTTTGGTATTGTTTGTGATTCATATAGACTGGGAATGTTTAAATAAAAACAAATACCTTGCTTATAATATTGTTGTGAGGTATGCGCGGCAGCTCATGTTCATGTTTATTTTCTAGGGTGAGTATATTTTTGTATCATTGATTCTTACTATGACTACTAGTGGTTATAAGGAATACTTAATTTTTCTCATTATAGTGTTTTATTAGTTTCAATGTTATTTTTGAAAGAGAAATTTTACTTTTTGGGATTCTGGGTAAAATTCCGTCAACTGATAGGACACAAGCTATCAACAAATTTTATTTCGAAACTTGCGTAGTTTGGCCTCCTGAACAAAATATACAAATGAAATTTATGGTGGTTCCAACTAATTTCGGAGATATGGGCCTCTTTTTAAGTGATAATTGGCATTGACACATTTCTACCGCGGAACAAACACTCAAAATTCTTCCTTCATCAAACTAACACGATGAACACACCCTAATGCACCCGTTTTACACAATTTTTTTATTAAAAACGGCATTGTTTATCCAAAAATTCAACCTCCTTACAAAAACATCAAAACAACACGTTTATGTAAAATGTTTGGTGAATTATTAATGTCAAGTTGGTAACTTTGAACTTTTCATATTTGCATAGCCAACTTTTCCAGGCATTTAATTTCAACATGAATAGGAGATTATTCACTCACTTTTTTTCCAGAAACCAACTTGACAAGAATATAATTCACTAACCATTTTGCCTAGATTTGTTGGCTGTGTGATTATAAAAGAAGGATGAGTTTATTTCCTAAAAAGTAGCGTTTTCAATAAAGAAAAAGTGTGAAACAGGTCAATTAGGGTGTGTGAAGTTAGTTTTGCAACTCACGTAGTTTGGTATATTGCACGAAAAATCCACATGAAATTTTTGGCGGTCAGTTGTTTTTGTGAAACTTCAACCATTTGATAGATTGAATCTATTTTTTCATCACAACACCACGCAATCCCGAATTTACTTGGTTTCAGCACTCTTCAGTAGAAAAACCTATTATATTTTTCAAATAATTCACCCTTCTTCGGAACGTAAAAAATCATTGTTGAATAAGAAAATTCGTGTTATTTTTTGTTAATGCAATGTTTGCAACGAGATTGGAGCTGTTCGGGTTTCGTCAAGCCTAGTCAGTGTAAAGGTGTTTAACAACGAAATTAAAAATATTTGTTTACCATTTGAAGAAGGGTGATTTTTTGGAATAATAATTGTTTTTTTCCACTAAAAAGCACTGAGACCAAGCGAATAAAGGCATTTTTACTAAAAATGGCATTTATTACCCAAATTCAACCCCTTTTGAGAATTATTCACCCACATTTTTTCCCAGTAACTAACTTGACACAAATAAATTTACTAACCATTTTGCCTAGATCCTGGGAAAAGTGCAATTTTGCGGTTTCTTTTTGAAGTTCAAATATGGTACTTCTCGCTCGGTTGTAGAAAATAACATTACTTTGTGTATTTTACTTCACTACCGTTGTAAAATAAATACTGACGTGAAAATATTCCAAACGATCTAGTCGACAACGCCTTGTATACAATTAGTCCACTTCAGAATTCAATAACTTTCATGGCTCGATTCCACGCTTCCTAATTAAATGCGTGTCAAAGTCAGTTTTATGAAAACTCATAACGAATATAAAAAAGCAAACATCAGGAAAATATTTCCACTTGACATCGTTGTTGTTCGGAGAGATTGTGAATATTTCAACGACTGCATATGGGACCGTTGACAAGGCATATCCAACGAATGGCACTGATAAATTTATGTGATCCGCGTGGAAGCCGAATTGGGCTCGATGTAGATTTTCGAGTTTGTTTTCCGTCGAAATATCGATATGCAGAAGGTGTGTCGGTCGTAAGTAACGATACAACAGAGGATATAGCACCTCATAAAGTTTCTTGTTATTTTGGTATTTGCCTGTGAAAGACTAGCTATATTGTGGATGGCAAACTGTTGTTCTATAGAGTGTCTAACTCTAGCCTATCAAAGTTGGTTCTTATACAGGGTCGATGATTTGTATGGAAACGATCCATTATCTCTAGCTAGAGGAAAATATGAGGAGACAAACGTTTCACGGTTTATTAAAATCTATTGAAATTAAGAAAAACGTAGTATAGAGGATTTGTCAAATGTCATGACGTAACAAAGTAACTGTTTCTCTAAAAGAACACCCTGTATATAGTTCCATATTTCAATTCTGCTCCAAAATTTGAACAAAATTCATACAGTAGATTATTTTTCACCGTATGATTTTCAACAAATCGGAACGTCCAATTGAGTTGAATTACCTCGTATAATTTTGATTATTTCATTCATGATGAAATAGACCAATAAGACACCACAATTTCTCGAATATATTTTGTTTAATTAAGTGATTATTTCACAAGAGCTGTTTAATAGCGATTAAATTTTCCTCCTTTATATTGGTTTTTGTTGTGTCGTTTTTCAGGGATTTTTATAATTCTTGGCAACAGTTTATAAAAAAAACAATAATTTTTTAATCGTTTGAATGACCTCATATTGATTTTCATCAATGAAAACTCCATTTTCGATAGGATTTCTAGACAAATATTTTGACATAAGGCAACGAAAATACGTCAGAATTTGAAATGTTTACATACAAAATTCGCAGCAGAGGATTAGAAAATTTCGGTGTTCATTATCACTTATAATATACCAAAGCTATTGATAATTTCGAAATAATTTGTCGTATACTTTCGAAAGCAACTCGCTTGAGAAAAGTTAAGACAAATTTTGAGAATTTATCAATAGCCGAGGGATATTCAGTAAGAAAATTTTTTCATAGAATTGTCACTTATAATTATATTGATCGACTCATTTTGGATATTTCCTTATCTACTCGTCGTAAACAATTCGCGAACTCCAATCGATTCAGAATGTTTTTGTGATTTGAGAGTTGATAGCCAGAAAATAAAGATAACTCGAAAAATGTCCTAAGGGGTAGCCCCTAAAAATCACGAAAAATTTAAAATTATCAGATCTACTTGAAATTTGCACTCTATATGCAAAATTTCATGCTGATTCTGAAAATATATGATATTTATAAGCTCAGATATAAAGTTTTGCATAAAAAAGTGATAAGACGCCAAGAGTTCCCAAGATCGAACTTGCAGAGGTGGCATAAAAAGCATATGAAATCTTCAATTGACTCATATTCGACTTCATATTCGGTGTGCATATTGTCATAATATAGCAGTTCACAACTGGAAGTAAAAAAAACATTTTTTTTTCTTTTATGGATGAAAATGATTTCTCTTAACTGTAGACGAACTCTTCAACTCGAAAACGGGTGAATATAGAGCAATTCTGCGAACTCCAGTCGAATGAAATTGATAAAATTAGTATATACCGTGATTTTTGAATATTCCGGTAAGAAGATTACCCCTAAAAATCATGATAGAGAGAGAGAGAAATACTTCGAAAAAAGATATTCTTATTGACAAAGCTTGTGAAATATAAAAAAAAATTAATATTTAAAAATAAACAGTTTTCAATTTTCGCTCGAGTTCACGAAAATTTTAAAAATATTAAACACATAGATGTAAAATAAACAGACACTGTATGGCTTGCTTGTTTCAGGGATTCAGTCGTGTGGTATTTTTTGTAAGTCAGGAAAACAGATTCTAAAATAAAAATACAAGGAAGAGATAAAATGTTTTCCCTTGTGAAAAAGGGTCTACACGACGTTTGCGTTCCAACCTTGCATAAATATCTGATTGCTCGCTTCTGTAAAATAAATACTGACTGAAATAGATGTTGAGTACAGAATCACCAGAAGGAGATACCACACCTCAAGTGAGATTCGACCAGATAAACCATCTTTGCCGTTGATAAACTCAGTTCATTTGATACAATTCTGAGTGAGTAACAACCTGATGCCAGTATTCCTAGAAATTTGGTGTATTTTTTATTTTCTATGACCGTTCATATTAAGATTATCAACATCGGAGCTAAAAGACGGTAAGTTCGTTTTGTTTGTATTGAAGCACAAATAATTTGAATCACACCAGTTTTTTACCATTTCCAGGTCTTCAATGATAGTATCTTTCATAATATTTCTATCCTTTTCATGCCAGACGAGGGTGGTATCATCTGCGAATAGTGTGAATTTTCCTTGAATTGAAATAAGGGCCAGGTCATTTAAATATATAAGGAATAGTATCGGGCCCAAGACAGATCCTTGCTGTCAGATAACTTTCCATTAGATTTAAATACATAATCATCGGATCAACTTGAAATTTGCACTGTATAAGCAAAATTTCATAATGAAATGTTTCTGAATGATTTTGTGAAATAGTACCCAATTCCTTCTTGATAAAGCGTTCCTGCTTTTCACCAGTGAATTTGCATTTTACAGTCGCATCACTTTGCCATTGGTTTGGACCGTAGTTGGTAACATGGGAGTTCATATGTGGAAGTACCACTGAGTGGCATGGAAGTGTTTTGAATTTTCTTTCAAAATTGCTCCTCCGTCAAAAAATGCAATAAATGAGGATAGCAAACTTTTTTTTTGGAAATGCTAGATGTAAAACTACTGCATTGAAAAGGAATCGCAAGTATAGTTAAATTCAATAAAAGCATAACATTTTCCTAATCATTTGTTTTCGGTAGTTGGATGCCCCTCAGAGATAATTTTGAGAATCAGTGTTCGAATTGTTGAAAGGAAATATTTGGTTCATTGTGTTCAAAAATAATTCCTCATCGAGTGATGTTATATACATCACTTCAGAAATGCCTGAATTCATGCCAATCATTCCCGAAAATTTTCCAAACAAATTCCATCAAATGAGGAGATCATAATAGAAACAGATTTTGCACTCAGGAAATCTTACTTTTCAGAACACAAAGAAAATTGTTACATATCGAGCTGAAACAGTAAAAATCAATTGAAATTCGATCTACACACTTTTTTGTTCAAAAACTGCCTGACTCTCTCCTGTACCATCGTAAGATGATTCCACATTCGAGTATCAGGAAGAAGTTTCATGAAAAAGATTCGGGTTTTCACGGAATATCCTATATTATTTGACATATTTCATGCGACATACGTCATTTGTCTTAGTGAATACAACAAACCCTTCCGATACCAAATATTTCTCCTATAGTACGCAAATAATTCGATAAATTACCCTCTTTATTCCCACTTCCGTCCTGTCATCAGTTTCTGCATTCACAATTCAAGTCACTGCTGTGAATTTCAATCAATTTCTCATAAAGACTTCTGGAAACTGGTCTAGGAAGACCACAAACTGTAACAGCAATAAGAGACAAACCCGAATAGATAAAATATTCATGAAAATGTAGGAAGCACTAAAAAATGATTAACTTCGCTATTATCGCTGTCACGTCCTCTATAATTATCTCTCCTCCAATACTCTCAACTGCTACCTTCCTTAAACGTTAAATCATACACAATATGATACTGCTAGTCGAAGGATGGGTACCCACAAAATCGCTACTAAATACCGATATAATTTCGATGTATTTCAAATAAATTGACGCCTTCTTGTCAATATCAACGTTAATCTATAAATGATGGCTGGGTTGGTCGCCACAGATGAATGTAGATCTGGTATAAAGTGAATTTGTCATACATATTCCTTCGTTGGTTGACAATGTGATTGAAAAAATATCAATGAAGTCTACCAGGTGAACCAAATCTATGTTAACCTCTTGCAGTTTGATTATTTTTAAAAAATCAGTGTACTGAAATAGTCTACACCGCACCAAGGCGTTGAATACGAGAAAAAAATCAGTGAACTGCGATAAACCGATTTAACTAAACCGACTTGTACTTAATACAGAAACTGTTGGATAACTGTGAGAATAATCTTCCAGAGTGAGCACCATGAGTCATGGCCTTCAGTGTTGCAACCGTAGAGACAAATCAAAAGAAATGATGATAACAGCAACTTTTTTCACAAATGCAGTAAGTTGATAAACAGTTGAAAGCACATCATCAGGTGATATCGTTTGATATCGTTTATACGAAGTACGTGATTTGATTTGTTTTATTGTATTGTAGAGATTGGTGTTAAATATAATATTGTAATAATGAAAGCAAGAAATAGCATGAAAGAAACGATGTTATATATACAGAATGTGAATTACTGCTGCTAACAGTAATGGAAAAATTATAAAAAGTCCTCAATATGCAATGAGGAAATGTATCATCTACAAGAATTTCAATGCTTGGTTACCACTGCATTGCTCGTCGAATACTTTCGTACCATGAGAAATACATAATTTTTTTATGTTCGGCTACGGGAAGTGCGTTAGGAGTCGTGATTCTTTGTTGTAATAAAACTCCAGTGAAAGTCAAAACTAGCGCGTCAACTTGAAATCTTTTATTTCGGCAAATAGTTCAGAAAGTTATATTACCGCTCGACTAGATGCCAATTCTGGTCAACCATCATAGATTCTTGAATGTGGACCAAAAATTTGTTTTCTCATATCAAAAACTGTTAGTTCTCACATTTGAATAGTTCAGGAATCACAAAACCTAGCCGGTATCATGTATTCTTATATTTTGACCAAACATTTGTTATATCTGACCTGTAGTTGATCAACTACTCGCAAGAAACTAGTTTTTGTTTTGCTTGAGGCAGTCCAAATTCACTAAACTCTAACTGACTAGTACAGGAGTTGGAACATCTTGAGGATATATCAGTTCGAAAGCTCTCGCAATAACGATTTCTCTGATTTACTCATCTCTTTGAGGTAGTACCCTAGAGGGCAGTGTCCAGTGAGAAGCCCCGTTACCATCTTCAAGTCTTTCTTGTCCAACTCGAGTAGCTGTATAGTTTTCTTTGGCGATAGACACACTAGTCTTTTCGCTTGTCTTTGTTCTTGCACTGGAGAGTCCGCAGAAGGAGTCTGGACCGGGAAGTTGTGTGTTTACTTACCCCTTCTTTGGCAAGGCAATCTGCTTCTTCGTTACTTTCAATTCTTCTGTGACCTGGCACCCACATCAGTGTGACCAAGCCAACTCAGACTCACAGGTGTATGACATCAGAGCTTTTAGTGCTGCTTGGCTATCTTATGAGAATAATTTTCGATAAGTGTAGGATTTCCCGATTTGAGAAGGAGTTTGACAAAGGACTCTCTCCAGTGAAATGGAAAAATCCTATCTGTCAAAGATTTGTCTAACATTTATTGAGAAGTATTCACTCTCAACATGATGGAAACAAACTATATGGAGTCGATATCGCACGACCACCTAATTTCATCTTACAATCTCCTGCTCAGTCACCCACGTGTACCCACCTAATCACAGGGATATTGTAATCAACAACTCACCCAACAATATAGCGGCAATATTGGTGGAGTTGCGGAGTTCTGAGTCTGCATTTCAATGGCGTTGTAACGCACCTATGACAAGTTATATCTGAATTGGCGCACTTGTACATGATTTCTAGCGACGTAATCTGATAAGCTGTTGCATGCTCGGTTAGTTATGGATTGTTTCGCTGTCAAGGTGTGTTTCGTGACAGTTATTTCAGAGTGGATGATTTGTTTAGGTGGTGTGATTTTGAGAATGGTGGAGTGACTGTGGATGAATGTTACCTTTGAAAGGGGACGAGAATATTCATAATGACATAATTGAGGCTTCTAATGCAATTTCAAGTTCTTATGCATTTTGATAAATGAAATTTCACAGCCCGTCTCAACTGAAGAACCTCAGATGGGTCAAATTAGAATATTCTGGGTGCACCCCATTTTAACTAATTCCTTCCCTTCTGAACACTCAACAAGAATTACTTCTATTTAAATAGTTGATTGATTACATTCCTTAGGCGCGTTACATTTTTTGGCAATCAGACAATCCTCAAACTCTCAAGATGTTCCGCCTCCAAAAAAATTGTTACTTTTTCTTTGAATAGTTGATTTAATATATTTCTTAGGCGCGTTGCATTTTCTAACAGTCAGATAATCCTCAAACTCTCACGATGTTCCACCTCCTGTACTAGTCACTTGGAGCATGGTGAATTTGAACGTCCTCAAGCAAAACAAGAATTACTCCTTTTTCAAATAGTCTATTCAATACACTTCTTAGGCGCGTTGCATTTTTTGACAGTCAGACAATTTTCAAACTCTCAAGATATTCCACATCCCATACTGGTCAGTTGGAGCTTCGTGAATTTGAACGTCCTCAAGCAGAACAAGAATTACTTCTTTTTCAAATAGTCGATTTAATTCATTTCTTAGGCGCGTTGCATTTTTTGACAATCATACAATCGTCAAACTCTCAAGATGTTCCACCTCCATTACTCGTCAGTTGGAGCTTCGTGAATTCAGACCTCCTCAAGCGAAAAAAGAATTACTTCTTCTTTGAATAGTTGATTTATTTAATACATTTCTTAGGTGCGTTGCATTTTCTGACAGTCAATCCTCAAACTCTCAAGATTTTCCACCTCCTGTACTAGTCAGTTAGAGCTTAGTGAATTTGAACGTTCTCAAGCAAAACAAGAATTACTTCTATTTAAATAGTTGATTGATTACATTTCTTAGGCGCGTTACATTTTTTGACAGTCAGACAATCCTCAAACTCTCAAGATGTTCCACCTCCCATACTGGTCAGTTGGAGCTTGGTGAATTTGAATGTCCTCAAGCAGAACAAGAATTACTTCTTTTTCAAATAGTCGATTTAATACATTTCTTAGGCGCGTTACATTTTTTGACAGTCAGACAATCCTCAAACTCTCAAGATGTTCCACCTCCTATACTCGTCAGTTGGAGCTTCGTGAATTCAGACCTCCTCAAGAGAAAAAAGAATTACTTCTTCTTTGAATAGTTGATTTATTTAATACATTTCTTAGGTGCGTTGCATTTTCTGACAGTCAGTCCTCAAACTCTCAAGATTTTCCACCTCCTGTACTAGTCAGTTAGAGCTTAGTGAATTTGAACGTTCTCAAGCAAAACAAGAATTACTTCTATTTAAATAGTTGATTGATTACATTTCTTAGGCGCGTTACATTTTTTGACAGTCAGACAATCCTCAAACTCTCAAGATGTTCCACCTCCCATACTGGTCAGTTGGAGCTTGGTGAATTTGAACGTCCTCAAGCAAAACAAGAATTACTTCTTTTTCAAATAGTCGATTTAATACATTTCTTAGACGCGTTGCATTTTTTGACACTCAGACAATCCTCAAACTCTCTTAAACTCTCAAGATGTTTCACCTCCTGTACTAGTCACTTGGAGCTTCATTAATTTGAACGTCCTCAAGCAAAACAAGAATTACTTTTATTTAAATAGTTGATTAATTACATTTTTCAGGCGCGTTAAATTTTTTGA